>OU911089.1:37487500-38045000 GCA_918358865.1 Melinaea marsaeus rileyi
TAATACAATGATTTTTTTACATTACGAGTATGTTGTTAAATAAGTTAAATTATTATATCTTGTATCAAGACTAGATGACAATTAAGTACTCCGGGCATAATACGCATTTGCGCGTTTGGCAATGCAATGTAATTATGTAACATTGTAACACATTCGCAAACAAAATAAAACAAAGAAAAGGAAGGTGGTGTATAGGATTCAAATTTGTAGTATACACGATTGCAATACTCCTAATGTTATTGTCTTGAAACGCTGCAATTAGAATGTGTTTGATTTTGATCTAAACATTTTCTCTTTAATTTGTAAGTTTTTATGAAATTATTTATTGTTTTATTTTTTTTTAAATCATAATTCGTTTACGGTTAATTAATTATTTATATAGATATAATATAATATACTACTCTGTAGTATAATATATTATTATGCACATGCGCAACCTATAATATGACATATTAAACTTAAGTGTAGGGTTTATTGGTTCTAGATCGTCTCTGTGTGTACATAAATTGTTTGATTGCATTCAAGTGGGGCATTGAAGTACCTACAAGAGCTCGGTCAGGATGCTGGCTGTCTGAAGTTGATTACGAACTGCAGGAATAATTTTGTTACTCGCGAAACTTCATTCATGGTATTTATTACAGAATTCTAATAATACCGTTTAAGGATTGCAGACCAAAAAAAAAATGAAATAGAGAAATAAAATATTCTAAATATTATTATTATTATTTCAGAAAGCAGAGAAAACGAGAGTTTCAATATAACAAAAACACTCCTTGGCTTCAACGGCGATAATATTTTTTTTCAAAATTATAACCAAATATTATTTCACCAACATAAGACTAAATATTTAGCTATAACATTATCATAATGAAAAGATATAATTTTAAATTCATAATTTTGGGCTTATTTAGTTAATTAAAAAATTAAATAAAATTGAAAATCTTATTTTATGTCATATAATTTATTAGATATTAGGAATTTGATATATATATATATATATATATATACGAGTAGGTCTGAAATATATTAATTGTTTTACGATATTATGATGTTCAACTTATTTCCAAGTTGGGTTTTACCTTAAATTCCTTTACCCGCGTTATGGCGAATTCAACAAATTTTCAATAAAGCATAAGAGAACAATATTCTTAAAACATTTTCTGAAATAATGGTACATACGTTATTGTAATTTTAAAAAGATATTGGTTGGAAACTAAAACAGACAATAAGATGTTTTTAATGATTAACTATAAACAATATTGAATTTTATTTAAATAATAACATCGAAGGGATTTTAACTTGTTTCGTAAACATAACATTACATGAAGAATCAGTTTTTATCAAAAATATTTGTTTACCTACTTAGTACAGTTTACATCTCAACACCAAAACGTCCATTTCATTTGTAATGTCGACATTAATTTATGATTATTGCCTTTTATTTATTTTCCAACAAAATTACTTTTATCAATACGACAAAATATTTATTTGCTTCGTCATGGGTGACTGGCTGGTGATTTTGTGATTTTCTTTTTGTTTGAATTTGCTCGGCTCATATTATTTATCATTGGTGAGTGTATAATTCGTGAAATAATAGCATTAGTAAAATGTATTTTAGACATCAATTATATATATTATAAATACTAATAAAGTACTTTTTATATATGTTATTAAAAAATATATTTTCGTATATTTTCAAAAGCATAATTTATCTTCTTAAATAACTGTTTTTGGTCTTGTGTTAATTTTGGTTATAAACATTGTTGACATCTGCCAGTGCGAATCTGATGATCCATCATGATCACAATGACAGAATACGTTGTGAATTTATGATCGATGGGGCTCTACAATGCAGTAATTTTTTTGCATCATTTAAAACAAACTCGATAATTTTGGTCTTCAAGTAAAATTACTTTATTAGTTTTGAGAGGTTAGAAGTAGGTAATTAATAATACTAATTTTATACTATATACTTATAGTAATACTAATTTTATACCTAAACAAGATTGAGTTAATGATATTTACTTAATTAACTGATACTTGCTCGCTCTTTGATATTTAAACTCGCTTTTTGATATTTATGTGAACGCTAGAAATATAATTTCATAATAACTAGAGGATCACGTTCATACAAAATTCTCATTCCGTATACAAGCGATGACGTCGTCGATGACAATGCATTATAAAGAAAAATACCTTTGTTGTAAACCGTCACTGAATAATAAATAAAGGGACTGAAATGAGAGGAGAATGAAAAAATCCTGAAATTTAATGTTTGGACGCGGCAAATACTCAAACATTACCTAATAATTTCTCTTGGGTATCAAAAATATGTACAATGGATATCTCATAAATCGTAAATTTTATGTACCTTTCTTTTGTGTAGATATTAATATAATTATGTTGGCCAGTTAAAATATTGTCTCTTATAAGAATAGGAGATAACATTTTAACTTTTTATTATTTTTTGGTAAGCTTAATTAAGGTAAAGTTATAAAAGCTTCTTTAAATATAATAAAAGTATCCAAAGAATTAAGTAAATATAAAAATAAAAGTAATAGAGTATACCAAATGTTAAAACTATCATTTCAATATGTTATTACTAGTTGTAAGAGTTTTTGTTGCTCCTATCTGTTTAATGTATGTTTTTCATATATTTTTAAGCCTTTACAGTAAGAATGTACTAACTCAATGATATTATTAAACCTCTTGAAGTCAGTGAAAGCTTCGAAACCTATAAAACGTTCGTTTTTGAGAAGGGTTCGGAATATCTTAACACTTGTGGATTTACAGAGAGTTTTTTGATAGGATGTTTTATTTTTATATGATGGTAATAAATTTGGATTATTAAAATAAGGTTATACATATATATATATATATATATATATATATATATATATAACCTTATTTCAATATTTATACTTATTTATATATAAATTGAAGCTTTTAATTCACTTATATCACACATATTTCTTGATTAAATTATGATCTGTTTTATAATGATCAGTGATTCCAATGCAAATCAAGTAAGTTTTAATATATAAAAACAAATCTTAACTCATCTTAATAAAATTCAAACAAAATGATATTCGCTTTTATCTTGTAAATAAATCTTATAACAAGCTATTTATGAATAATCTTAAATACTACATTCCTTTGTTCCGAGTCTCCATTGGACGTGTTTGATAGCCAGAAGGCAAATGACAGAGGAAATGCGTCAAAACATATTTTATTTTGTAAAAAATATTATAAATTCAAGTTTCTTACTTTATATTGCCTACCAACAGTTTGAAATACTCTATTTTGAGATATAAAAAATATATATTATATTTTTTTTAGAAAGAGGCTTATAAGAATATAATATTCGTATATTACTTTAAAATATGACGATTGAGACTAACACCTCAATCCTCGACATTTCAAACACCGAGTAACTTTTTTTATCTGATATATTGAAATAGAAAAATGACAAAATGAAAAATCCATTTCATTCGTTCCTTAAATGTTCTGTGAGGGTTGAAAAATCTCTTAGGTTGTAGATCAATAAAACGTACGCGGAGTGTTTATTGTTTACATTTGAGTTAAGACAATGTTCATATTCGTACTAAAACTAGAGTTTTAATTAATATTAACTTCTGCTAATCACGACATTTTAAGCATATCTTGATTGAAAGTCAACTCTTTAAACAATCTTTAATTCTCCTCTTAAAAAACTTGTTAATTTTACATTATTATACATAATGGTAATTCTGAACAAATCCTGGCTTAAATCAAAATCAAAATCAAATTTAAATAAAGCTTAATTACGTGCATATAACATGCACGAAATTAAGCTTTATTTAAATTGTAAATATCGTGTACACATTACCTTACAGACCCGTCACATGGTTTTACAATTAACATATTAAATAAACATCTAATTCAATATAATATGTAACGAGAGCACAACACGTATTTGCGAATCCGGCTTTTACATCTGAGCGATCACATCGTTTTATGCCTTAGTAAATTTCGATAAAATAGTCTTTACCATGACGGCTAGGACGAATGTCTTCTTTTCTAGCATTTGAATATTAATTATTTTTATGTTTTTTTCTTAAACAAAAACAGGATTATATAGTTATATGACATTAAATTATGTTTCTTATGTCGTGATCCGTCATTGCTTTTCTCTTTAATAGAGTTATATATTAATTAAGATAATTTTTATCTATAAAGTAATCATTAGAAACTCAAGTCAAGTAAATTAAACTATATTTAATGTTTTAAACATCAAGTTTTTATATGTTTATAGTTATTTTAAAATTTATACTTTAAAACTAAAAATGAGAAAAATATTTTTTTGGATATGTAATAGATATAAATATTTCATAGTAAGCCGCTACTTTGCTGATAACACGGAACGGATTTAAATATTTATATATTTTTGATATTCAAAATATGAATAGTGTGGTAAGCTTTAATTAATAAAAATATTATTTAAATTGTAGGCTTTCAGAGAACTGAATAATGTGTTAAATTTATAAAACTTGTACTCTTTTATTTTTATATAATATTTTTAACATGAATAATTTATTAAGCACAGAGTAATATGAATAATTTATTTGATAATGTCTGTAGATAATTTTAGTCCAAAATAAAAAAAGTAAAGTAAGTTTCTCAAAACAAACATTCTATAGTCTATTTCTTTAATTAAAAATAAAATATTAATGAATTAACCAGTACACCTAGGTATTACGACTATGAGGCGTCCGGCTTACCAGGCGTCCAATAACCATTATTACAGGATTGCCTCTGTATACTCAGTTGGAATTAAAAATTAAACCTTCATTGCATTTCGGTTTTGGTTTTAGTACAAATTAATCCTCTAATTGTTTTTCGCATAACGAATTCTGAACACTGTGACGCTGTATGGTATTTAATGCTGCTTGTTTAATAACAATATTATATATATCGTATCATATCAGCAATTTTACATACAGACTGACCCAATATTATCAACTTTACCCCAATCGAAAGAAATATATAACACACCGTGACTATATAAAACCAACATAATTAACCAAATCAGAACGCCTGCTGTGTTTTTAACTGAGCATATTAGCGGTTACATCATTATAATATTTATTAAAGGGACAGTATTTTTACGAGGCGAAAGAGGTATGCAGGGACCGTAGCGTTTGGCGCTCCGTCGTCTCTGGCTACCCCGCAAGAGATATGGCGTGACGATAAGTAAGTAAGTAAGTATTTTTACTATAGATATAAATCTGATTCATTTAGTCGTATCATACAAATAATAAAAATTCTGAAATACACATTTAGATTCACATGAACCACATTTCAATTTAACAGCATTGGCGTAAAACTTTGTCTCACGATAAGTGAATACACTTAAATCTATTTAATTTATATATACGAGACTTTATTGTCTTTGTTTATAATGTACACAAGATATTATTGTTTTATTTATACAACGTAATTGCTTCTTCATATAAAACTAAATTGTCACTACAGGGTTAAATGTAAAAGCTTGTTGTGAAGGGCTAATCTGTTACAGAGAAAAATACTAAAAGTTTTAATTATTAAAGTTTGCACAAAAGAAAATATTTTTTAATTAAAACCTTTTTAATATGTTATATTGTATAATACAGGAAATTAAAATAATACTATACAACAACAGAACAATAAGAAACAATATGACATAACATAATAATAAAGATAAAAACCTAATTCATCAGTTCACGGTGTGGCGCTATATGCTGCGTATAACAGAATTAAGAAAAATAATATATTGAATTATGTTTATTTTTAATACAAAAATGTATTTTATTATATTTTTAAATATATACCAATTGATATTATTGGCTAAAGAAATAAGTATTTAAAATACAAACATATTTATTATTCTTATATTGTAAATTTGATTATTAAACATTTTTTCTAACCAAATCGTTACTTATTATTCAGTTAATGAAGCCATAAATCATGCTAGTCTAAGATAAAATCTTCATTTAGTCTTATCTAAGTTATTGACTTAATTTCTATAAAGGTGATAACAAATTATTTTACCGTAATGTTTTCATACAAGATTTATTTTAATGGAATAAAATTTATCACAGTTAATATTACATTTTTCTACCCAACGCCGACTACATCAGAGTAGATAAGAGCTTTAACTGCCAGCACGTGTCAAACAAATTTCCTTAACATATCATTCCTATTCTCGATGATGCCAACTTCTGCACAAAATTTTACTAATATTTAAAATACGTATTTGTTAGACACATACCACATACGCAGAATTATTTTTATTTATTGCATCCAACCTCTATATTTCAAATTTAAATAAAAAGTAACATATGATACCGGGACAGTGCCTCGATGACCCATATAATGTATTTTACTTTATATCTTGAATGCGATAAAATTTGTCCCAGAGAAAGAGTTTTTGAAGTTCTGTATTTCTGAACCTGCTGTTTGCTATCCAAGAACTGTTAATAGGATGTAAAAAAATATTTAAATTTAAGCTACAAATGGATTATTAAACAGGCATCCTCGTTACAAATATTAATAATTCAATTTGAAATAATTTCTTGGTGAATAAAGTTTAAATAATCATCATCGTGATATAATTACATATACGTACGCCACATTTGAAATAGATATTTAAATATCTTAAACGTTTTGTGCATTCAACATTTAGTATGTAAAACTGTAACTGAAAATGCAATACCAATAGTATGAATATGATGATTATTATTTGCTAATTTAAAAATTTGTTATGTACGGTACCGGCTTAAATAATGTTAAAAATATAATAGGTTCACTTTTAACTGTTTATCTTTGAAGACTTTGTGGTTTAGATATAAAAATATAAACAACACTGTTTTTCAATGAGAATTAAAATGATATTATTGATAAGAACTTGTAGGATTGAATTACATATACAATATATATGAATAAGTAATCATGACAGAAATTATGAAAAACACTCAACTTCATATTCATACTTTATAAGTCATTACTGCAAGAGAAGGTCCGGTTAAGGTTGCCGGAACAATTTTAATAAAGAAATTATTTAGGGACTTCGTAATTTAGATGTTTATTTGTTATATTTTAAACAATGACCGCTACTTTTACCTATATTGAATGATTTCTATGTATCTTTTTGTCTGTGTTCTATCTAATGCTTCTAGATTTCACTTCTTAATAATATTAAATATTATATTACATGATAACAGGTACGTGAAATATAAACCAACAACGCCAAACCTTATTTAAAAAAAATAAGAATATCTATTTTTAATCAGAAAGTTTTCACTTCATAAATTTACTGATTCAATTGTCAAAGAAAGTAAGTTAAAATATTGTCAATTAAATTTAAATATTTAACCATAAATTATTTTATAAATTGAACAAATTTACAAGTATGTAGTATAATTGTAGATTAATTCGATAAAAGCTACCTTTGGAATTAAAACTAATTTGGAGATTAAAAATATTGGTATATTTGCAGTAATTTAAGTTTTGTTGATAAAGTCCTAAATATTACAGCAAAAGTTTAGAGTGCTTTATAATTAATTAATGCTAACGAGAGCGCAGTGTATTTGAAATACACTATTATTTTTATTTGTATAAGTTAAATATATATATGTGTATATATATACTCAGATTTCGGTAAATTATTATAGAAAATGAGTTTATAGATAATGAATTAAGTTTAAATAAGTAAATGTATAGTTGTAAGTTAGACACTATAACATTCAATTCATTTAAGAACCGTCATCTGGTGTGCGAGTATAATTAGCACAATATTGTCTGAGATATAGTATAGTAGTATGAGAATGAAACCTTTTTCTATACGTCTATATGACAGTGTAAATATATGATAAGTCTGTAATTTTATTTTTGGAGCCAAATTTTATAAAACTTGTAAGCTCGTATATATATTAGTCATAAAATTAATCATAACTATACAATTTTGAATAGTTACTTTAATGTTTATCTTGTAATATATTTATTTTTCTTTCGATATATGTGTCCATCACTAAGATTGTATTTTGTAGGTTTATAAATATCATTTACGCTGTTTTCATTAATTTTTAACTTATATTTACGACGAAACAAAGCAATTATTTTATACAAAACCATTTTTAGTACAAACAATGTTAAAATTATACATAATAGATATGAGTATAATGAAATTAGAAAATAAAAAGTTAAATTAGATACACAAATATTAATACAAAAATACTAATGAAAATATTTCTTTGCAAATATTCGTAAAAATACATATTAAAAAAATATTAAAACCGGACAAATAATATAAACAAAGAACTTTTTAAACATTTACTATAAATGAAGCCCCCAAAGATTATTGAAAGAAATTGCTGATCCTAACACAATGCCATTCGTTAGAAAAGACAAATGACCGATTTAATGACCGATTTATCGATGTTGGTTGCCCAGTTAATTAATTGTCTTTGTTCTTTATTAGGCTTGAATCAAACGAGCATAAAATCGCTTCAAAATTATATATAAAAAAATAAATTTTTACTTTTAACAAAAGTCTTTGAACATTTTTTTATAACAAACAAATAAATAAGATCCAGTATTTCAAAAAATGCACTGTAGTAATAATTTAGTTGCAACTTTAAAAACTAAAACAACATTAGCACCAGGTTCAACAGTTTTACATCAATTATACATAATTATACGCACGGACAAAAGTACTGAGTAATTTAACAGTAGTCTTTTAGAAAACCGTAATATAAATTCTTATTTAATACCTTAAAATGATCTTTGCTGAATAGTTAGAAAAAAAATAATCTTATAAATATAGAATTTTTTCATAAATTATTACCAGTTTACAATATAAGTCTTATACAATAAATAATATCATTATTGATTTCACTTTTATAATTTAATTCACAAAATCTCTTTGAAAATTTTAGTTCTTAGTTTGCCGTCATCCGTTAGGTACTTTATGGATACGAGGACGAACTGTCATGATAAAGTCAATATTGCCAAAACATTTAGTATTTGTTTACTTTGTGAAAACTAAAGATGTTGTGAATGTTAAACATATATAAATATATTATTATATCGATGAAAAAAAACTGTTTTATTCAAACCTCATTTTCTTTATCTTAGCACAGACGAAGTATAAACATCGAGTCAAATAGTGTTTGGAAACGTACATGTAGGTATTTGCCGAAAGATAAATTACATTGCAGTTGTATGTAAATATCTCGGCACAATAAGATAAGGGATTCACTATTTGTGCTGTTTTCGACATTATTAAAATTCGAAACACTGCGTTACGAGAGGAAACACTTGATCAGATTTTGCTATAAATTATATTTTTAGAAGTGTTTATATATTCCAGTACACCTATTAATAATGAAATCTTAAAAACATGCGTCCAAACAATGAAAATTCTCCAAAAAATCTTATTTTTTAGTATCAGTATCAGATGCCAGTTTAATAAGAATTTATAATCGTCTGATACTTTTCAAAAGTTCGTAGGTAAAGTTGCGTTATAAGTAAATGTCTACATTTATCAATAGATAATGATGAACTCGCAACAACCATTAAAATAAGTGAACTTTATTCTATAATAGTTATAATATATGTCATTAATACTTTATGAAAAATGTTTATTACAAATATTTATTTTATTTTTTAAATGGCACAACACATATTATATCATAATTATACCCTTATTTACATTTGTACTACAACCATGCCCTTGCATAAATATAGAAATGGATAAGTTTTGGCGCATTGATTACTAATATCATGATCTGAAAAAGTACTAATTGAATCAACGTTATCGATAAAGACGTGGTGTAATATTTTCTGCAATATTTATATGATATTTAATGCAATTTAACTGAAAAAGTACACCATAAATATAATTTATTGGAAATAATTGACAGTTTTATAGCAAATTTGTTATACCCTATATGATGATACACGACCTATTTTGTTCCTAAGCGCTGTTTTTACAACACAACAAATAAATCAATTTGTTTTTTTACGTTTATCTTATAAAGCATAAATTTCGTTATTATTTGAAAAAAATATTAGAAAAGTCATTCTGGGGTAGAGAATATCACGTAAATTTTTATAAAACAATATGTATTCGTTCTGGGAAAAGAATAATAATAATGTTTACAAACTACATTATAAAAATTAAACTTGAAACTTCAAGTAAAGTAAGTTTTTAAATGTCTACCAAACATATCATCGTAAACGTATATTTAAAAAACCTATTCTGTTTCGTCGGAGCCAAGTTTAATGAGATAAGTTCGAACCCCATCGCCCTGTTACATTGACGCAATATGTTTCCAAAACTTGTTTCAGTCTCGTCACATAAAGGAAAACACTCTATCACCCGGGGAAAACACGGTTAAAGTAAATTACATTACAACTAACACAATAATCTAATATGTTAGAATATTTTTAACAATTTTTTTTTATGTAGTCATTATATACTCCTTTAGATAAAAATTTTATGTAGTGTTAAAGTTTGATATAATACTCTTGTTTCTTTTAATACTAATGTTTGAAACCGCATTTATAGAAATAACAAAAATTGTTAAAAATTTGTAAGTCAAAAATATTACTAAATAAACGATACGTCAAGACACGGCACGACACGACACAACACGATGCGTTACAATAGGATAAAATAATTTTAAATATCCTTCAAAATATTCATTCTGAATTGTAAAATATCAATATCTCTACTGAAATAATAGCTTTACTGTGTCAAATAATAATAATAATAATCATCATCATCATCATCATTATCAGCTGTCATGCGTCCACTGCTGGACGTAAGCCTTCCCCATTGACTTCCACCGCGATCGGTCCAAAGCGGCCCGCATCCATTGGTTTCCAGCTGCTCTTTTTATGTCGTCTGTCCACCTAGTTGGCGGTCGTCCTCTACTTCGCTTGCCAGTAAGTGGCCTCCACTCAAGGACCCTTTTTCCCCATCGGCCGTCACTTGAGCGGGCTATATGCCCAGCCCATTGCCACTTCAGCTTACAAATCCGTTGGGCTATGTCGCTTACTTTTGTTCGTCTGCGAATCTCTTCATTTCTGACTCTATCTCGCAGCGAAATTCCCAGCATAGCCCTCTCCATCGCACGCTGAGTGACTTTAAGCCTCTCTAAGAGTCCCTTTGTTAGAGGCCACGTCTCGGTTCCATAGGTCATCGCTGGTAACACACACTGGTCGAAGACTTTCGACTTAAGGCACTGCGGTATTCCGGACGAAAATACGCTCCTTAAGTTCCCGAACGCTGCCCATCCTAGTTGGATTCGTCGATTGACCTCTCCCTCGAAGTTGGACCTGCCCAATCGGACTTTTTGTCCCAGGTAGACATATTCGTCGACAACTTCGAGAATGGAGCTCCCAACGGATACCGGGATAGGCGCGACATGGACATTCGACATAATTTTCGTCTTGTCCATATTCATTTTAAGGCCCACCTGTTGAGAGACTCCATTAAGATCGCCGAGCATAATGCTGAGGTCTTCCAGGGATTCTGCCATTACTACTATATCGTCGGCAAATCGAAGGTGAGTTAGGTGCTCGCCGTTTATATTGATGCCGAGTCCATGCCATTCCAGGAGCTTGAAAGCGTCTTCCAGTGCTGTGGTAAATAGTCTCGGAGAAATAACGTCTCCCTGTCTCACGCCTCGCTGTAAAGGAATAGCGTTTGTGCAATGCTCCTGGACTCGAACCGACATGGTGGCGTTTGTGTACAAATACTTCAACACTTCGATGTACCGATAGTCAATATGGCACCTCTGAAGAGACGACAGTACCGCCCACGTTTCGATCGAATCAAAGGCTTTCTCATAGTCCACAAACGCTAAGCATAATGGCCGATTATACTCCTCGGTTTTCTGTATAATCTGCCGCAGCGTATGAATGTGGTCTATGGTACTAAAACCTTTTCGGAAACCGGCTTGTTCGGGAGGCTGGAAGTCATCAAACTTGCTCGTGAGACGAGTCGTGATAACCTTCGAAAACAGCTTATAAACATGGCTCAGAAGCGAGATGGGCCTGTAATTCTTCAGCAAAGTAGTATCGCCTTTTTTGAAGAATAGGGCCACCACACTTCTGTTCCATGCTTCCGGCGTTACACCCTCAAGCAGAACGGCATTAAAGAGCTTCTGAAGGACCCTAAGTACTGGCAATCCGCCCGCTTTCAGAAGCTCTGATGTGATACCGTCTTCACCTGGTGCCTTGTTGTTTTTAAGCTGTTTTAGGGCCACACTGATCTCGTGCAAGCTGATGTCCGGGATTTCATCGGAATAGTGTCGGGTAAGCTCCGCTCTTGGGTCTTCTGCTAAGCTATCAACAGGTTTAGCGACCGAGGTATATAAGTGTCCATAGAACCTCTCGACCTCCCTCAAAATGTCAGCCCTACACGACACTGTGCTTCCATCCCCCAATTTCAACTTCGATAACCGGCTTTGCCCAATTGACGAATCTCGCGCAAACACTTTGGAGCCTTGGTTCCGCTCTATAGTATCTTTAATACGGTTAGTATTGAAAATACGGATGTCGTGTCGCAGATATTTCCGTATGCGTCTGTTGAGCTGCCTATAAGTCTCGGTATCATTGAGGGACTGAAGTGCCAACGCGCGTCGTTCCGCCATAAGTTTGAGAGTTTCGTTGGCTAGTTTTTGGGGTCTATTCTTACGGCCGGATCTGCAGAATTTTCCTCCGACCGTATGGACAGTTTCTACCAACCTGTTGTTAATTTGGTCCACGGATGCGCAATCATCTAGGCAAGCGAAGCGGTTCGATAATTCAAGTTGAAAGCTTTCGAGATCTTGAATATGAGCTTTAGATGGACGGAGCGTAGACTTCACCAACCGAGATCGTTCCAGCCTGATATTGAGATTCAGCGTGCCTCTTACCATTCGGTGATTGCTCCCTGTTTTTACGTTGTTGATCACAGAGATATCGTTGAATATCTGGCGTCTAGTGGTCAAGATGAAGTCAATCTCATTTCTAGTGGAACCATCGGGACTTAACCATGTCCACTTCCTTTGAGGCGGCTTCTGGAAGAAGGAATTCATCATAAAGAGTCCCTCTTTCTCCAGAAAATCGGCCAGCCTCTGTCCCCTAGGGTTCCGCTGCCCATATCCAAATTGCCCTACTCTCAACTCGTGGTCGCTTCTCTTGCCCAGCTTTGCGTTGAAGTCCCCCATAACAACATTAAAGTGAGTTTTTGTAGTATGTATGGCCCGACTGATATCCTCATACATAGCCTCTACTTCATCATCTGGGTGTGCGGAGGTCGGTGCGTAGACCTGTATGACCTTCAACGAGTATTTTTTAGAAACTCTGAGTATAAGGTACGCGACCCTACTCGACACACTTTCAACTACTGCAATGTTGTTTATGAGGGACTTGTGGACCATAAACCCGACACCTCCTTGGGACTGTTGGTCGCCCTCCCGGTAGTATAGCAGGTTTCCGGATTTGAGGGTTATCGTGATCTCCCCCTCTCTACGGACTTCAGATAACCCTAATATATCCCAGCGTAACCTACTCATCTCTTCTTCCAGCTCAGCAATCCTGTCGTCAGTCCGCAAAGTGCGGACATTGTGTGTTACCAGGGCCAGGTGTCGTTTGGGGTGGTAGCCCGATCCCATCCGGAGATTCTTAGCACCCCCTGCCCCACCATAACCACGGCCGCTACCGAAGCCGGGAACAGTGGGACTGCCGGGTACTGGGGGCCTGGTCCTGTTTGCGTCTGTCATATTTAAAGGGGAGAATTTGCCATACTCGCCACGCTTGGCAGACGGGTTGGCGAGCGCAGTGCGCAGCTCCTCACACCGGTGGCGCTGCTGCCCGACACCAGTCTATATTACTTCGAGCTGCACTGATTGTGATGGATATACCGCCATCGGTCGGTTGGAGGAGAATGGGATGGGGGTAGGTATATTCAAGGGAAAAGAAAGGAAAGGGGGGATATTGCTTACAAGGGGGGATAGACAAGGGATTGTAAGCAAATAGCTCGAGCAAGTCAGGGTCGCGTACCTGTAACTCGGACTGGCTGATGCCGGGAAGTCAGAGTCCTCTAACTCAATAATAATAATAGTAGTACTTAAATCATACCATACCTATACCTGAAGAGTTATTTTTATCAAGATTTAAAAATATTTTTGCTTAAATGCAACTTGAGATAGGAATTGCATTGCCTATTTCACTCCTCTCATGCATATGGTACTCGTATTCCTTTACGTTACTTCGGTAAAATGTTTGTGTCATTCAAAAATATATTTCAAACGAAATAAGATTTCAACTTTACTTGTTTAAGTTAACTCGATTAACAGAATAGAGAATAGATTACAGTTATCAACACAAGCTCATTATATTATAATAACTCAAAAACATACAACTCCTAATTTTAAACAGATCAGATCTCGAATTTTCTTACTAGTATCAAAAAATAGTTTTATTTTTAATATGTAATATTAAAATTTATTTATGGATATACTATTTATTAATTAATAAATAGTATATCCGCAAAAGAATATACAATTTATTAATTTAATACTAAAAAATATTGAAAAACTTAATGTATTGCAATTTACACAAGTATATGTGAACATTGCACATTTATTTTTACGCCGTATAACAATAATACTAATATTGATTAGTAGTACATTAAAAGGACTTATGTTCCATTTGAGTAGCCTCAATTAACTTAATATTAAATTTAATGTAGACTGCACTTTCTAGATTAGTTTAAACACTTACTTTGTTAGTTACATACCACTGAAAAGGGTTTGTATTTATTACTAAGCCTAATTCCTTGGCTGTACTTAACGTGGAGCTAGTTTCTTATATTTTATTTTTATACATTATTGTAGGAAAAAACCTTTTTTTTAGAAATGCTATGCGCATTTATTACAACTTTCAATTAAAACATAAAAAATTTGGCAACTGAATAGGATAACTCAATAGAAACAATATAAAGCAACACATATATTCAGTATATATGTGTTTAACTACCACTTCAACGAATAATTTGTACAAATGAAAAAGGCACATTCATCCCAAGAGTCCTCGGGGATGCGCCTCATTAACTTGACTGGTT
Source organism: Melinaea marsaeus rileyi (assembly GCA_918358865.1). Taxonomy (NCBI): domain Eukaryota; kingdom Metazoa; phylum Arthropoda; class Insecta; order Lepidoptera; family Nymphalidae; genus Melinaea; species Melinaea marsaeus. Next base: position 37,502,637 of record OU911089.1, read on the forward strand.
TACATTACCACATGACGTCTCTGATATATTACCCACGCTTATTCTGTAGTAGTAGAATGTGATTTACTGAGGCGAATTCACTGTTTGTGAAAGTACCCACTTTATACAATAAGAGTCTTCATAAAAATTTGCAAATCACATTTTAGAATGTATAAATTTTGCCGTAGAAGTTATTTTAGCTTTGTACGTTAAACCTTTAAAACATTGTTAAATATGGATATAAAAATATTAGACTGTAAGGTATGCTCAAGACTTTTGCTATTTAGAAATTGAATAGCTAAAGTGAAAAGCAATTTTTTTTATTGTTATTTCCTGCTGCATATACCTGCTCTATAATAAATAGAGTTAAAATTTCTTTACCTGGTAGGTAACCTCTACTACGTTCGATATTCGATAATGATTATTTTCATTGCATACATTTTAATTATATTTTTGAAATATCCAGATCGATAAACGGTAAAGAACCTTTTAATCAAATTTAAATAAATAAATTTAAACTATTATTATATTCTTAATTTTTACATGTTTTTATACTATATAAAAATACTATAATGTTAGCCGAATAATAGACCTGAAGAACAAGTGGTGGGGCAATGTCCTTATAAACGACCGCGCGCTCATTTCAAGCATCTATTCGTGTCGGATTCACTTGTGAGCGGGAGCTCTGCCCGTTTGATCAGTCAAATACTTTAATTGTGATAGTTCATTAAAAGCTTAATTTACATTTTGTATCTATGATTGTTTAAAATTAGTTTTGTTTTGTAATTTTATTATTAAATAAAATATTTAGTAGTAGTGTACAAGTGATTATTATTATTTTGTTCTTTTTCCACCTCTGGTCTCTAAGATCAGAAGTGGGATAATAAGATTCGCGTGTCCTAGTTCGTACCTCCTGACTTGATATTGTTTTTGACTGTTCAAACAATCGGCGATATATTTGTCTTTTTTATACTTACCCTCATTGAAAAAAAAAGAGAACAAATTAGTGATTTATCTGTACGTAAGTAAAAGTGAAGTGATAAGATAACAACAGGTTTGGTGAGTATGTTCCAATTTATTTTCAAACAGTGAATAGTGGTTTATTTGCTGATATATTGTGTAATACCTTTGCTTTTCGTTTAAAATAGTTCTATTTTGTTATTTTGTTGTAATTACCCTCTTATTTAATTATTGTCTACCCTATTGTAATTTTAATTTGAGTTACGCCTAATTTTATTTTTCTTTGAAAAAAATGCCTAACAAAAGCAGAAAAAGTAGAAATCGCTCGCGTAATCGCAGTTCGCATTTTAGTCAACGTGATTCACGTTACAGACGACGCAGCCCCTCTAGCAATGTTTTAACCGAAACAATGCAACAAATTTTGAATAGATTGGCATCACTAGAGGAACAACAGCATCCGGGTTCATCACAACAAAGGGACCGGAGTGACTTTGCTTCCGCGGCGACGGTAGCAGGGTCAGCTGCCATTGTTGTCGCTGAACCTGTGACGGAGACCCGATCCGAAAATTCAGCGCCGCCTCCGTCACGATCAAGCGCTTCCAAGCCTGTGAGCGAGGTTCAAGAGCGTGAAGAGCAAACGGCTTCAGTGACCCTGTCCCCACCGGAGTGTCCCGCTAGTACCGCTGTGGACCACGTCAACGCAGCTGATCGCATTATCGATGCGATACGTTCCATTAATATGCCGGTGAGATCTAACCAATCTTATTACATTTCAAATTTTGACCCAAAAGTCAATGATATAGAGGTTTGGTGCGAAGAAGTAGACCGTGCTAGGTGTGCTAATCATTGGGGCGATCATGAATGTCTATCTCGTATTGGAAATTGTTTACAAGGAGAGGCCAAAACGTGGCTTAATGAATGGGTAACGAACGACCGTAATTGGAGTAACTTTAAAAAAGAATTTACACCGCTGTGTCCGCGAAAACTCGATATAGCGAACATTTTATACGAAGTTATGAGTATCAATTCTGATAAGTTTCCCACATACGCAGATTATGCTCGGCGGTCCCTTTTAAAGTTACGCATCGTTAGAGGATTAAGTGATGAACTGATGTCGGCAATAGTTATACGGGGTATTACTGATCCTCAAATTCGCGCGTCGGCCACTAATGCCAAACTAATGCCAAATGAATTAGTAGAGTTTCTTTTTATTTATATTAAACCCAGAACTTCAAATTTTAACACAAACTCGAGTGGGTTACGTCATAATCGTTCGTTTAACAACGGCTATGGGGTAGGTGATCGCAAACGGCGATTCGAGTACGGTAAATGTTTTATATGTGGTAAACACGGGCACAAGCAGTCGAATTGCTTTAAGAAACCTAAGACAGCTCCCAGTAATGAAATTAACACCAATAACGATCGGAAAAATATTACTTATCAAAATTCAATGAAACCTGATCCGTGTAGTTTTTGTAAAAAACCTGGGCATAAAATCGACACATGTTTTGCAAAATTAAGGTCTGAATCTCGGAATACAAATAATGTTAACTTTTGTCGAGAACACTCCAACAGTAAATGTAATGATATTGTTGTAGCAGTTATACAAGGAATCCCGGTCGATATTCTCATTGATTCTGGTTCTAGTATATCACTAGTTTCTTCTTCCTTATTAAAACATTTTAAATATGGGAGCAAGCCTGCTTTTAGAGTTTTGCGAGGCATCGGTGGTCAAGAAATAGAGTCGACTTATTTTGTAACCTTACCAATAGAATTTAGTGAAATTACTTTAGAAGTAGATTTACACGTCGTTCGTTCCGAGTTTATGAATACTCCAATTATAATCGGCACCGATGTCTTGAATCGAGAAGGTGTTACGTATATTCGAACTCGCGATCAGCAATATATTTCATGTGAGTCTAATATCAAACATGATGTTTAAGTTACTACGCAATCCTCAATTAGAACCGACTTAATGGGTGCAAAGTTACAAAAATTACTTGATGTAGTACATGAATTTTCAAGTTTCTTAATTGATGGTACAGCTACTTCGACCGTTAATACCGGCAGTATGTCTATTAAGCTAAATAGTAAAACGCCCGTCCATTATAGGCCGTACCGCTTATCCTATACTGAAATTTTAAAAGTTCGTGAGATTATTCGAGATCTTATGGTAAAGAATATTATACGGGAGTCAGAGTCGGAATATGCCAGTCCGATTCTTTTGGTAAAGAAAAAGGACGGCTCAGACCGTATGTGCGTGGACTATCGTAAATTAAACGAGATCACGATAAAGGATCGTTTCCCACTGCCACTAATAGATGATTGTATTGACCGATTGGGCAGACATAAGTTCTTCACCAGCCTCGATATGGCTACCGGATTTCACCAGATAAGAGTAAATGAGGATTCTATACACCTCACAGGATTTGTCACACCGGAAGGGCATTTTGAATATTTAAAAATGCCTTACGGTTTAGCAAACGCCCCTGTTGTTTACCAACGAATTATCTCAAAAACGCTTCGTCAACACCTTGAATCTGGTGAAATCCTGGTCTATGTAGATGATGTCTTGATATTAAGTAGTACAATTGAGGAAGGATTGACGAGATTACGAAACGTACTTCAAACTTTAACAAATGCCGGATTTTCTATTAATTTAAAGAAATGTTCTTTTTTGTCCACTAAAATAGAGTATTTAGGACGCACTATAAGCCAAGGTCAGGTACGACCGAGCGAACAGAAAATAAAAGCTTTAATTGAAGCACCTATTCCGAAGAACGTCAAACAAACTCGCCAATTATTGGGCTTAGCAAGCTACTTTCGACGATACATACCCAATTTTGCTTTGAGAACCATTTCCATTACAAGGTTAACAAAAAAGGATGTGCCGTTTAGTTGGGGTAGTGAACAAGAAAACGCACGACAAGATATTATCAAGCAGCTTACGAGCGAACCCGTGTTGGCTATTTTCGATCCCAAGCTACCCATAGAGGTCCATACGGACGCCAGTTCCGCCGGGTATGGCGCGGTGCTTTTCCAAGTTCACGATAACGCACATAAGCTAGCGATAGGATTTTATAGTAAAAGAACTCAGGGTGCATGAGTCAAGGTATCATGCATATGAGCTTGAAACCTTGGCGGTCGTTAAAGCTCTGCAAAATTATAGACATTATCTGATCGGTGTTCATTTTACCGTCGTAACAGACTGTAACGCTTTAAAGTCTACACAACAAAAGAAAGACTTGATACCCCGTGTAGCCAGGTGGTGGATATACTTGCAAGACTTTGATTTCATGCTTGAATATCGCAAGGGCACACATATGTCACACGCTGACTATCTAAGTCGCAATCCAGTTAATGTTTGCGAGGCTCGTAAACAACAGAATTGGGCTCAAATAGCGCAAGCTGCAGATGAAGAGACCCAGCATCTTATTGGGAAGCTGTCAGAAGGACAGTTAGATTCAAATCATTATGTCCATAAGAATGATCTTTTGTACTACAAATATTGTCCGATAGGAGAGGAAACTAAGCTCCTTTGTTTTGTGCCAAAAGGGCATAGGCTCAGTTTGCTTAGGATTTTTCACGATGAACATGAGCATCCTGGAGTTGACAAAACGTTGGAACTTATTAGAAAACATTTTTGGTTTCCCTCTCTTAGGTCATTTGTTAAGAAGTACATAGACCATTGCCTAATATGTGTGACGCATAAAAAGGTTCCGAGAGCCCCTCACCAATTTATACATTCCTGGGAAAAACCATGTAATCCCTTTGAAGTAATTCATGTAGACGCTTTAGGTCCATTGCCCCAATCAAACGGTTACAAGTATATTTTAATTGTTATAGATGCCTTTTTAAAGTATTGTTTATTGTATCCTATGTTCAATCAAGATTCTACCGAATTAAAACAAAAAATGTATAATGTAATCTCATTATTCGGAACTCCTAAGCTAATTGTAGCAGATCGTGGTAGAATGTTTCAAAGCTCTGAATTTACTAAACTTGTAACGGAGTTGGGCATTGATATGCATCTCATAACACCAGAGATGCATCATTCAAACGGGCAAGTTGAACGTTACTGTCGAACTCTACTAAATATGGTTCGCATCGAGTGTAACCATCGACAGCATAAATGGTCGGATGTCATGTGGCGCTTACAATTAGTCTTGAACATGACTAAGCAAAAAACTACCAGATTATCGCCTCTGAATTTACTTGTGGGAATTGAAGTGGCTACACCCGTGATACGTAATCTGATACGTGACATCGCCTTGGAAAATGCAAATCCAAATCGCGAAGCATTAAGGGAAATGCGTCGCCAACGAGCTTCCGAACGTCTGAAAGCCAATCAAAGTCGACAAAACGAGACTGTGAATGTTAACCGCAAACCCCCTCGATTATATGAAATTAATTCATTTGTTTTTGTTATAAAACAGGCACAGGCAACTGGCAAGCTTGATGCAGGCATGCGCGGACCATACCGTGTTGTAAAGGCGCTTCCCCATGGTCGATATGAACTGCAGCTGTTAGCGGGTTCATACGGAAAATATACTCAAGCTGCGGCAGAGTTTATGGTGCCATGGCGTGGAGAATGGACTCCGGATACTTGTTCTGCATTTTTTGACAGTGAGTTCTATTCGTGTGACACGCTAACGTCGTGCCTATGTGATACGGTAATTATGTATGTCTACATGTGTATAATAAGCTAACGTAGTGCCTATGTTATACACGAGATGTAGATTGACACATGATAAGCTAACGTCGTGCCTATGTCATGTAGTCGTTTATGTTTAAGTTGACAAGCGTCATTCTATTTGTGATTTCTATTCGTATGATACGCTAACGTCGTGCCTATGTCATACGGTAATTATGTATGTCTACATGTGTATAATAAGCTAACGTAGTGCCTATGTTATACACATGTAGATTGACACATGATAAGCTAACGTCGTGCCTATGTCATGTAGTCGTTTGTCTTTTGCTTGTACTATGTGAACTATGCTAACGAAGTGCCTATGGTTCATGTCTAATGGCGCACTGTGAGTAACTATGCTAACGTCGTGCCTATGGTATACTACACAGTTGTGTCCGTAAGAAAATAGTCTTTTTTTTTCTCTTTTTCAGGTAAAAGAAAACTCTATAAATAACTGTGTAGTGAACAATCCTGTTACTTTTATTTCAGATGCAGACTGTAATAATGATGTTTCGGAGTCTACGCACGAGCAAAACACTATGGGTTATGACATTCATTCGATACCACAACCTGTGCCTAATAATTCTAATACAACTGTTAGCCATCAGTCTGAAGAACGGGAGGCCGAGAACGTCCTCCAGTCAGGAGAGGCCGTGTTAGCCGAATAATAGATCTGAAGAACAAGTGGTGGGGCAATGTCCTTATAAACGACCGCGCGCTCATTTCAAGCATCTATTCGTGTCGGATTCTCTTGTGAGCGGGAGCTCTGCCCGTTTGATCAGTCAAATACTTTAATTGTGATAGTTCATTAAAAGCTTAATTTACATTTTGTATCTATGATTGTTTAAAATTAGTTTTGTTTTGTAATTTTATTATTAAATAAAATATTTAGTAGTAGTGTACAAGTGATTATTATTATTTTGTTCTTTTTCCACCTCTGGTCTCTAAGAATAATTTATGATGTATAAACTTTTTTTTTTTAATTACTTGAATATTAAAAATTTTGTATGTTTCATTATTGAGCCTAAGATTTTCAGTTCATCTATTTACAACTACTTCACAAGTATAGTTGAGTTAGTCTCACTATAATAAAGCCTCGTTACGATAAAAGACAATCTACCTGAGAGAAGTTTAAGCTAAATTAGGAAATACTTGGAACTAAATTAAATTAAAACGGTCCTAAAGTAACTACTTTTGTCTACTATATACCATACATATATATATATATATATCTTAATATTAAAACATTAGTATTAACTCAGTTTTGATTGATTATATGTAAAATATTTTTTATTATTACTAATGCCATTGCATTTGAACAAACCTTTGTTCTCTAAGTACTTGAGAAGGTTGATGGAAACACAGGTGTATGGTTCAAAATTGTTGTTTTTATTAATAGTTTGTTTATGCCTTATATTTCTAGACAGACAAGTTGCCTGCGTGATTTAATATACTAGTGTCGCCATCTGTTGGCGACTAGTTTACATTGAACATACCGCCCACCAAGAACTAGGTTAAGCCTTGTTCTTCAAATTAGATTTCGTTTACTATGTTGTCTTAACATTAAACCTTACATTTATTACATTACATTTATTTAAGTTTATTCGGCAACAGGCAGTATGCACAACCTTTGAGTTGACCGTTTTATAACACCACCTTTAGTTTTTAATTCTACCACTCGAACAATATTGTCTACACCTGGGTAAGTGGCGATTACTCTGCCAAAGAGCCAACGCGATGGAGGTAAACCGTCCTCCTTGACAACTACAACGTCATTAAGTTTTACCTGTGGATTATTTTTGCTCCATTTGTATCTCAGCAGGAATTTATTGAGATACTCGGTCGACCACTGCTGCCAAAATGATTGAAGCATACGTTGAGTGTATTGCCACCTCCTCAAAGAACTCACGTTTAAAGACCCAAGATCACGATCTGGCGCAGTTAGTAACGGCTCACCAATAAGAAAGTGTCCGGGAGTTAAGATAGTGCCAATCTCCGATTGGCTTGCAATCACCGACAAGGGGCGAGAATTGAGGCAAGCCTCTATCTGGCTGAGAACTGTTGCCATTTCTTCATACGTCAATGTTGAATAGCCGATTGTCCTCTTCAGGTGATGTTTCACGGATTTGACTCCTGCTTCCCATAATCCGCCGAAATTGGGCGAATGGGCAGGTATAAAGTGCCATTCGCAATTATTTGTAGCTAGCGATGCAGCGACCTCAGCGAGCATCTGTTTGCGTTCTGAGATAGCGCATTTCATAAGTTCTCCTGAAGCTCCAATGAAGTTGGTGCCGTTGTCACTCCACAGATGCGAACAATGACCTCGTCTGGCCACAAAACGTTTAAAGGCTTGTAAGAAACCTTCCGTAGTCAAATCACTTACAACTTCTAAGTGTATGGCTCTAGTGGCCATACAGATAAATAAAGCGATGTATCCTTTGTAGGACTTGTGACCTCGGCCTTTAGTTGTTCTCAGTTGGATTGGTCCCGCGTAATCAACACCACTGTGTTTAAATGCGCGTGTAGGGGTTGTTCTGACAGTAGGTACCTGTCCCATGAGAGGAGCCTTTGTGACTGCTGCGTTCTTAACACAAGTCACACATTTGCGGTAGTGTGCTTTGACTAACTGTTTCACTCCGATAATATAATACTTAGTTTGTATAAAGTTTAGCGTAAGTTGCGGTCCACCATGAAGTGTTTGGTTGTGGGCATCAGCTATTATAAGTTGGGTTAAGTGTGACTGTTTCGGCATTAAAATTGGATGCTTTCTGTTGTAAGAGAGGGTTGAAAGACCTAATCTGCCTCCTACTCTCAAGATATTATCGGCATCAATGAACGGATTTAATGCGCGAAGATTATTGCCTTTAGGTAAATCTCTTTTTTGTGATATTATTAATTTAAGTTCTTCTGCAAAATGATTTTTCTGATCTTTATTTATACAAAAATTAAGTGCTTTCTTCAACTCTTTAGCTGTGATATATTTTACATTATTTTTATTTTCCTTTTTACAATTATTTATAAATCTCATACAGTATGCAATTATTCTAGTCACTTTCGTGAGAGATGAATATTTATCCCATATGTCTGCTTTATGTTCCACTATAGCACAATTTGTTTTGATTTTTAAGGCTTCTAAATCTGTTACTGTAGTTTTAGGTTTATTGTACGTGATATCTTTATGATAGAGAAATTCTGGTCCACTGAACCAAAGTTTGGAGTTTAGTAGTTCCGATGGATGTAATCCTCGCGACGCACAGTCTGCGGGGTTTTGTTTAGATGTAACGTGTGACCAGTTTTGTGGATCGAGGTTTGTATGAATTTCTGATACACGGTTGGCTACAAATACACTCCATTTACTTGGATGGTTGTTTAACCATGCAAGGACGACAGTTGAGTCAGTCCATGCGTGTATATTGCATTTTTCGATGTTAAAAACCATTGCTACTTCTATTAATAATTTGCTTAATAGTACAGCTCCGCATAACTCTAACCTCGGAATGGACACTTGTTTCACTGGAGCTACCTTTGTCTTTGCGGTGATTAAAGACACGTTTATATTTTTTTCAAAATTAATTACTCGTACATACACAACTGCGGCGTATGCTGACTTCGATGCATCACAGAAACCGTGAATTTCAACTTCGCGATCGTCTGTGTGAGTACCGATCCATCTTGGTATGCGGATTTCACATAACTTTAATTGTTCTTCGCGGTACGTTAACCAGTCATTCAAAAGATTATTTGGAACGATTTCGTCCCAGCTTAAACCTGCTAACCAAAGCCTTTGGATCATAATTTTTGCTATTATTAAACTAGGGCCAACCCATCCTAATGGGTCGTAGAGGCGAGATATATCTGAAATAATCATCCTTTTGGTTACTGGTTGCTGTAATGTCGGGAGGTTAACTGAATAACGAAAGGTGTCGTCGCGTCGGTTCCAGGTAAGTCCCATTATTTTTATTAATTCGTCTTCCTTGATTCTTATTTCTTCCTTAGTTCCTAATTCTTTTCCTTCTTCGCTATCCATCTCCTTCCCTTTCATTAATTTTAAGAGTTCATTGTTATTGCTATTCCATTTTTGAAGTTTGAATTGTGCCTTTCCTAGTAGTTCATTCATTTGTGTAAATATTTCATATCCTTGTTTGACATTTTCACAACCACTCAGGAAGTCATCAACATAAAAATCTTTCAGTGTTCTTTCAGCCGCCATTGGATAATCAGCACCGTCATCGTGAGCTACCTGTTGTAGTGCCTTGACTGCAAAATATGGAGCAGAAGCTGTGCCGAAAGTAACACGGGTAAGTTTGTAATGGTTTATTTCTGATTTAGGATTTTCTCTCCACAGAATTCTTTGGAAATCATTGTCACGATTGTCGGTCTTCACCTGGCGGTACATCTTAACAATATCGGCTGACATACAAATTGCGGCCGATCTCCAACGCATTATGATGTGCCGTAGTTCCGGCTGCAAGGTAGGTCCTATTGCTAGTTGATCATTTAAAGACATATTGTTATTGCCCTTGCAGGACGCATCGTAGACTATTCTTACTTTAGTGGTTTCTTTGTCATCACGAACCACAGCGTGGTGAGGTAAGTATATGGCTTTAGGATTATTTATTTCTCCTGTAGGTATAATTTCCATATGATTTAATTTTAGGTACTCATCAATTACTTCTTGATATTTTATTCTTAGTGTTTTATCCTTGTCTAACTTACGTTCAAGTGATTTCAGACGATTTACTGCGATATCTCGAGAAGAAGTGACTTGAGGAACTTCAACTTTAAGTGGAAGGCGAACAATATATCTACCGTCGCTCTCTCTACAGGTATTGGTTTTAAAGTGTTGTTCACAGAATTTCTCTTCATCTGTGAATAGTTTTTCCTTGGGTAATTGAATATCTGATTCAAGTTCCCAGAATCTTTTTAAATCAGATGTGAAACAACAATGCATTACATTTATGTTACAAGCGGGCTTGGTATTTGATTCGATTGCTCCAGAGAGAATCCAACCCAAACATGTTGCTTGAGCCAGTGGAGTACCAAGCGGTCCTCGTTTTATTCCTGCACGAAGTATTTTTGTATATACTTCAGCTCCCAAGAGAATGTCAATTCTGTTGGGTGTGTGATATTCGGGATCTGCTAGCGATAATTTTTTAAGTTCTAACCACTCCATTGGTTTGACCTTCTCGGCCGGTAATGGAGACGTTATGCATTTGATAACGTGTGCGCTCACTGAAATTTTTACAGTGGGATCATATGTAGATTTTAACGTTAAATCGACTGCGGCTCTTGATACAACATCCTTTTCTCCACCCAAACCTGCAATGATATTAGTGGTAGGTTTTTTCTTTAAACCTAGATATTGGACTGCCGATTCTGTTATGAAAGACGACTGCGAGCCCTGATCAATTAACGCTCTTAGTTTGTAATCTCCCCCATTTCTCGATGTGACCTTGACTACCGCAGTGGCTAGCAAGACCTGCTGAAATATTTTACCTGTCGAGAAACAGGAGACCAATGATGCTGAATTGTTTGAAGTAGTAGGATCGTTTGAAGATGCAACAACACTCTTGTTTGGCTTGTTGTCTCCATCATTATTGGCAGTGTTTTTATCCCCAGGATGAAGAAGTGAATGATGTTTTTGTTTACAAATGCGACACCGTGAATTGCTATGGCACTCTTTGGCAGAATGATTACCTCCTATGCAGTTAAAACAGATGTTTTTGTCGTAAACAAACTTACGACGATCGTTTACTTTCAATTTATGAAATTGTTTACAATTATACAACTTGTGATCATCACAACATAATCGACAAGATACGTTAGTATTTGTTACATGTAGTGCTTTTATCTTGCTACTATTAGCTTGGGTTTTTGTTGATTTTGGATCGAGACACTCTACAGCGCGGAACGTTTCAGATAAAAATTCAGTAAATTGTTTGTAAGTGGGAAGTTCTTCAGAAGAGATAGTTTTGGTTACATGAAACTCCCACTGGCGTCTAGTTTCTGGATCCAATTTCAACGTGAGGATGTGAATTAACAATACATCCCACGACTCTGTACTAATTCCCAAACTTTGAATTGTAGCTAAACATGTATTGGTAGTATCGACGAGGTCTCTCAAACCATCGGCCGATTCAACTTGAAGGTTTTTCTGGCTCAAAAGCCTCTTTAAAGTTTGATGACAAATATATTTCTTATTATTATAACGTTCCTGTAATAGTTGCCAAGAACGACTAAAATTACCATTATCTATGGGAACGTGTCTAAGCAATTGTTCAGCATCACCTACAAGATAACTTTTTAAATAATGTAGTTTTTGTATATCATCAAAAGAAGAGTTGTTTAATATTAATGATGTAAACATTTGCTTGAACGTTGTCCATTCAGCATAATTACCAGAGAAATTAGGAATATTGATTTTGGGGTACTTTACATTACTCATAGGTTTTTCACAATGATGGTTGGCATTAGAAGTGCCTTCGTTAAAATTCTTTAGTGCCAACTTTAATTCCGTTTTGTATGAGATATAAATATCTTCGGTTCTATCGTAAACATCATTTGAAATGTAATTAGAACTGTTTAATTCTTTAGGATTGGAGCTACGCATAAGTTCTTTATGTCCAGATAAAAATTCAAACCATAATTGGTCTAATGACTCAATTCGATTGTCGACATATTCTTTAATAATGCGCTCTTTAGGCGACTTTTTAAAATTAGTTCTGGCTTTACTAATGCGTGAAGTTATATCTCCTTGAAAATTAATTAAAGATTCCATTATAAGTAATTACAATTAAAATTAAACATACAAGTTTCCAAGTGACAGACAAAAAGAATTTACAAGTTATTTTTAGTGAAAGTTTTCTAAGTGTTTTACAATTCTTTATAAAGTAAAATTGGGCATAGGTTCCCCGTACCTTCGTTTTTATTGAAATTATTCTAAGTCTTAACTAACATGCACTTAAATTAATTTTTAAAGTCCCAAATCATTCAAATTTTTCTGTTGCAAACGTTTAAATTTTTCAAGTAATATTTTAACACTTTTATCTTGATTAAAATAAGGTTGAAAATTGTATGAAAGTACTCACAGACAGATAATTCACTCACTGCACTGTAGTATACGATGTCACTGTGCCGACTTCTCGAGCACTGCGCTGATGATGAACTGCTTCCTTGGGCGGCTCCTCCGCCCACCGTGATTCTTGAATGCGCCTTCCACTGAAGGCACCCTCTGAAGCTGGTCGATGCTTCACCCGCGTCGACCCACTCCTGTACTTGCGTTTGCAACGGCGATCCACCGTCCACAAGTAATGACGTCAAAAATGGACGAAGAAACGTATCCGGTTCACGAAGGACCAAATGAACAAACCTTTGTTCTCTAAATACTTGAGAAGGTTGATGGAAACACAGGTGTATGGTTCAAAATTGTTGTTTTTATTAATAGTTTGTTTATGCCTTATATTTCTAGACAGACAAGTTGCCTGCGTGATTTAATATACTAGTGTCGCCATCTGTTGGCGACTAGTTTACATTGAACAGCATTTTAATTTTTGACCGAAGGACGAATGCTGAGCGTAGCGAAGCGTTTGTCCTAAGGACTACGTTCCCACTAGATAGGCCCATTCTGCTATTTTTCCGTATGTATTTCTGTTTGATCATGTTCTTTGAGTGATTTCTTTTTGTCCGGCCATTTTTCTTACTAGGAGGAAAAATATAAAATGGCGGTGATTCGAGTTTTTGTTTTGGCGTAGCAGGCGTATTTTTCATCCTATCGTCACGAAAATTGGTAGGTGTGTTCTTTGAATTATTTGATTTTTTATGTCGAGCCGTTTTTTTGATTGGGCTAAAAAATATAAAATGGCAGCGTTTTTAGTTTGTTTTGGCGTAGCAGGAGCAATTTTCATCCGATCGCCACAAAAATTGGTGATGGTGGTCTTTGAGTTATTTAATTTTTTTTGTCCGGCCACTTTTCTTCCTGGGAGGAAAAATCCAAAATGCCGGTGATTTGAGTTTTTTTTAGGGTAGCAGGCGTATTTTTCATGCAATCGTCACGAAAATTGGTAGGTGTGTTCTTTGAATTATTTAAATTTTTATGTCGTGCCGTTTTTTTGCTTGGGCGAAAAATTTCAGTATGGGGGATTTCTGATCCGTACCACGAAAACAGACTTTGCGGGCTGAAATTTCGTCTAAGTATTCTTTGCCAAAATCTAAGGTGTTTTTTTTGTTATTTCAAAATTCATAGCCATAGCTATTATCAAAAATTTTAAAGTTGAATAACTCCGTTGTTATTTGGTTGAGCCAAATTTCGTTCCATAGTTATGTACTTACATACATACATAGGTATACTTATTTCTTTTTGGAAACGGCACTTAAAACATTGTCTCATCTCCTAACATACTGAGGTCTACTGTTCACAGAACGACTAGTGAAATAAATAGCTTTTGTTTATTTTCTTAATGTATTGTTATCTTTTTTCTATGTGGATAAATAAAACTTCTATTAAAAAATCTTAATGATGGAATATTATACCGTAAATATACAAATATAAAATATTTTACTTATATTTGATCTACAACAATTAGATGTCTTATTGACAACGTATGTTATTTATAATGAATACTTTAAATAATATACAAGAACTTATTTTAGTATGATACTTATACTTGTTTACTCTTAAAACATTTAATAATTAACGGAGGCTCTTTGAATATCAGCGAACAGTATTATGAATAACTGGAGAAGAGTTTTAATAGATTTTCCTAATAAATTGTCACTTTGTAAAATATTATATTATAATTGGGAATATCTACTTATTAAAACTTATGATAAATTCCTCTGATACGTCTTTGACGTTTGTATATTTAATAACATTGCAATGGTATTATGTTAATTTTTTTATCAATGTTCTTTGAAGATAATGGAGTTGTGTATCTTATGTCTTATCTTATCTTATGAATATCATAGATATTGATTACTGTTAGATATGATTTAATTTTGATTTTGGAACGTCAATTTGCTTTAGTTAGTTATTGAATAATTTTATATTTACACAAACAAAATAAACAATATATTAATAAATATAAATATATTGTTATTCACAACAATTGTCGGAACCTAAATAAGAAAATATTATAAATTATCAATTGTAAGGAAAGTTCGTAATTCATAAATTAAACACCCAGGATTAAATTAATTTCAAATTATTTACGGCTCGTCAGTTGGTTAACTATGTAATGAATGGTTTTATAATTTAATGAACTCGACGTTTTTGAGTAAAAGCTCTATTCGCGCTAGAGAGTAATGAATTAAGGGGCATGTAATATGAATAATAAATTAATTTTGGATTGTAAACTTTAATAAGGTTATATTTTACTCTATACAATCCTTAATATCCTCAGTAATTCAAATCATAATATTAACTTATGATTGATTACATCATTGGATTTCTTATTCATAGCCAGCGAACTATGACATTTGTACGTAAAAACATTTGTTATTTTAACCAGCAATTGCTCAAAATATAGAAAGGTATCCTTGGGAGGTCAAACTTATATGACTTTAACTGTCACTGAAAACAAGGGGACATTTTCCTTTTTACCTTTTGTATAAAATTCATCATTAAAATAGTTGTTATAAACCCATTTATATACATTTTTATTTATAAACACTACACCATGAGTAGGACTTGAGTCTGCGATCGTGCAAAAGATCAATGTACTTAAATATTTTTTAATATTTGATTTTAGCTTTTAAAATTTTATAAATATCATTTCATTTGAATTCGACATCTCAATTCCGTAAGAACATGGCCCGGACAAATTGCGCTTTAGAAATCACATTCTACTAGCATAGAGTAAATCACGTCAATATATCACAGACTCCAATGTAAGCCAGTCAAGTTAATAGCTAGAGTCTGCAGGTACTATTGAATGTTACCTTTTCATTTGTTTTATAAATTTGAACAGGGGTTTATTAATCATTAATCTATGTATTTGCGAAAAAACTATTTTATGATATAAAATATTATTTAAATAATAATATTATAGAACTGATAAGATTTATAAAAGCACTTATTTCCCTAATTACTTATCTATTGTATGTCATATTTTGTAGTTAATTTTCGGGCGCTTGTTTGTTTTTTATTTATATCATGGTTACATCACAAATAATGTAAATTGTTACATCATATTATTTAAAATAAGATGTTTGACATCTTTGTGTATATTGTGCGTAGAGCACAAATATATATAATCGTTTAAGTTATATTTTTATAGTTGTTTTAATGTTAATCACAAAAAATATTTTACATAAAAACACAAAATCCTATTAATATTAAATGAAGTCATATCGAAAAGGGGACAACTAAAGATCAGTTCATCAAGTTGAATTTAATAACCGTCCTATTAAAATATTCATTATAGAAAATTACAAAAGGTGCTTCTGTGATTAATCCAGAGTTCAGAAAACTTATGTCAATTATAATTTAATATTTAAGACAAATAATTTATTCAAATTAGAATTTAATATTTATTCTTTAGCTTAACAACATATGCAATTCACTATTAATAAAGCACCTTACAAAGTAAATACTGATATTTCAGCCAAACTAGTTTCTCCATTCAAATTAATAATCTTCTATTAGGCATAATTAATCAAAAGGCAAGTTGCCTTTTGATTCCACTTCCACTTGTTAGCGAGACATTTAATTAAAATAGAAAGTAAAATGTTTTGACAACAACAACAACAATAAGGGGTAAGTTTCGCCTTTTCTCTACGTAAAAACGCTTCTCCAGCAGTATGATATAAAAATGTATAGGTAAGGTATTTTAAATATCAAATCATATTTTATTAATTTTTAGTTTTGAATGATGTCCTACGTAATAGTATTATGATATCGTTATGATTTAATGGAGAGCAGTGAAGTTATTAGACCGCGTCTCCCTGACGACTTTATACGTCGCTTAGATCTTTGCCAAATATTCTCCGATAATATTTAAAGCGACAATCCGAAACGACAACAAAAAAAATACTAACGCTTTTTTATCTCTAGATACAAATTGTAATATAGAAGATATTGGCATAAGATATACTGCAATGCTTTGGTCTAAAGCCATATTACTGTAAACCGAAAGAAATAATCCTAGCAATATTTAGATGATGATCACTTTTAACTCATTTCCATTGTAACATGTTAAGATTAAATATAAATCTACAATTTAATTAGGAATATACTTCACAATATAATTTATAATAACTAAGTTTTAACTAACAAATATATAATTGTTTATCATTACAACGAATGTTTGATTTATTGTTATATTATAATATTTAAAAATACTAAAGAGAAAAATCGACGTTAACATGAAACTGTTGAACTATTGAAGGAATGAAAATATAAATACACGCACTTATTACGCCGTGGTGCTAATCGCTTCTATTAAGAATATTAGAGCAAAGTACTAAAAGATCAGTATAGTACCCTTAACACACAAAGTACGAGTTAGTCTGCGTAAGTAATTAATCGTCGCAACGCTACAATTATGGGTAGAATACAACAGATTCACTCGCGGTCACGGATAATTTAACAGGAAATAGCGCGGAAATCGTCGTGTCAAGATAAAACCGTTTGAAGATTCTACAACAGTTTATTTACATAAGCTTCTATAGATTTTGCAGGCTATACTCATTATATGACTGAGGAATTTATATTTTAGTTGATTTTATTAATCTCTGAAATTGTTAGTAGGACTAGAAAGTAACTTTTTTTAAGATCTATTTTTATAAAACTATATAAAAAAATGAAAGTAGTGAAAGAACCTTTCACAAAAAAAAATGATTTGGATTAAGTTGCTTCTTTCCTAAGTTCGGTAAATATTTCTGAATTAGCGATCCGAACGAATATACGACAAGTATAAACAATATACTTATGAAATTAAAATTTCTTTTTATCGTTTAAATACTTTCTCTTTCTTTAACATGAACCGTGTAATTGCACCAAAACAGACGGACAGTCATCTCTATGTTGCGAGTTTTAAAATACCAATCATAATTACAAAATAATTGAATTAAGTACGCTCGCTATTAATTTGTTCGAGATATAAAGATGTAATAAGCTATGAATGTAACTTTTAAGTAGTTTTTCTTATTACTAAGGAATAATAATAAATTTTATATATACAAATTTAATGGAAATTGAATAAATAAATTATCAAATTAACATATAGCAGAAAGAGAATTCAGTAGACATTAAAAAAGTATAATAAAAATATTGGTTTTATTATGTACTCGTAGCATAACAGACGCGCCCTGGCATCATTTGAATAAAATTATTGAATATCATTATAAAATACTTATTTATTAATTTCTATTGAAGATATCATTCATTTATTTTCATAAAAGAGCAGCGACTTCTCAGTTTACTTAGAGGTAGGACTACCTAATATTTTCTTTGGAAGATGCTTAAACTTGAAAAATATAGTTATATTTAAATTTCGGCGTAGTGATTTGACTAAGCGTTGATAGATAAAAAAGATATTATAAAAAACTATTCATCGCTCAATTATTTATTTATTGTTGTATCTCATATACTACACGAAGTTGCAAACTGAAATGCCACAAAAGAAGTTTAGGTATATCGTTATATTTAACAATACATTGAATTTGGTGGCACCACTAACAAGGTAACTGTTTCGATTAAACTTTAATATGAACGTTTAGTTTCTTTATTTAATATATATGTTAGGCCCGAAGACCGAAAACGCTCAGTGGACGGAAAAAACGACCACATCGCGTTCTGGCTGCCTTCAAATGCACAGAACGCGTTCTGTGCATTTGAAGGCAGTAATAAATTTTATTGGTCGCTCGCTGGCTTGACGCACCTGCCAATAAGGATTCATTCTTTGAGAACTTTATTGATTCTTTGTAATTTTTATGGTATTTTCGGTGAATTTAGAACAATGCACGTACCGATGACTATATACGATTATAAATTAAATGATTTTAAAGAAGTACAGATTTTGAACTTTTTCTCCATTTACTATCAATATGACACTTTTGTCTAGGGATTAACGTTTCGAGAATATTTCCATAGAATTGCATGTTATAAAACCTAGAAGAGGGAGGGGGGAAAGGGTAGTCCTTTGGGTATATAACAACAATCTTGAGTTAATGAAAAATCAGTACAGTTTTTGTCAGTAAAGTGACAAGATCATTTAGTCGTTGACTAAGCAACTTATCAAAGTCGTTTTAAACGTTACCCTTCCGTTAAAATGTCTGATAAATCAGCGAAAGAAATTTTCGAGGAGAAAGTAAAAACAATTATTGAAAATTGTGACGATAGATCAATATTGCTATCTCAGGAAAAGTACAAATCACTTTTAAAAGAAGTTCAACATGCCCAAATGGCGCGCAAAAATCAGGAGTCTTTGACTTCGAAAGACTATAGACGGCTTAAACGTTTCGATATCATGAAGATAAGCGAGACGGAAAAATTAATCAAGAAGCGATCCGTTGACAGTGCACCGATTATTTACTATTGCAGTTCAAACGAGTTGTATGACGCATTAAAAAAAGCTCATGTCGACACTGGTCACAAAAGGACTAGAGGTAAAAAAATAAAGCAAAAACAGTAATAAAATTGAATTGTTTGGGGCGCCATTTATACTTCAAAGTGACAATGGCCGAGAATTTTCGAACAAGATCATACAAAACTTGACTGAATTATGGCCTGGAATGAAACTCGTCCATGGAAAACCACGACATTCCCAAAGTCAAGGATCCGTGGAAAGGTCGAATCAAGATGTACGTGACATGCTGGTATCTTGGATGGCTGACAACAAAACAAAAACTTGGTCTGAGGGGTTGCGCTTTATTCAAAGTAAAAAAAATCGTTCTCTCCACGTTGGAATCAAAATGAGTCCTTACGAAGCCATGTTTGGAAGCCCGCAAAAAGTTGGACTTGCCGATTCTCCTTTGACCGAAGACGTTTATTCGCGAATCGAAACTGAAGAAGAGCTCGAAGAACTGTTGAAAAATATAGATCAGGACAATGGTACATCTTTATTTTTATAACGAAAATGATGATTGTTATTATTCTTATTAGTATTATTATTATTATTATTATTATTATTATTATTATCATTGTAGAACTTCAGCCATTAGACGACATTGAGGATTGCAGTGAGGACAAGGAAAACGTCGAAGACTCAAATAAAGTGAACTGTATAATCTGCGAGAAAGAATCTTCAAGAGCGCACAAATGTTCGGAATGTCACAACTTTGTCCATGCGATTTGTGGGAAGACAACAAGTGAAGGGTTCGGAAAAGCAGTTATTTGCAACATTTGTGTTAGAAAAAGTTCTATTCAAAATGGACAAGGCAATGCGAAAAAGAATTTGCGAAAACAAGCGGATAAAATGTTAGCATTGTCCAATTCGAAATTTCCCCCAGCTGAAATCGGAACTAGTGTCGTAGTAAGAGTCCCCGATGTTGATCTCGGACGATTAGCTCCCAGAAACGTGCTAGCAGTTGTCACTCAGGTCGAATCTTCCGGTCTTTACAAACTTGGTACGAAAAATGGTACTCTCGAACGTCTATATGCTCGCAATGAATTTACAATCGCCGACAGTAATTTCGTTGACCAAAACTGAGATATCTGCAGAAAAAACTATTTCCTTACGATCAGCTTCGGCTTTATCTTCGGGAAGCAAACAAGGCTTTGTTTTTTGTAATTGCAAACGATTCTGTACTGATAAGAAATGCAAATGTCGAAATTTGAATGTAAAATGTAATTCGAAATGTCATTCAAGCAGTTCTTGTAAAAATAAGTAATGTACTGACTTATGTAATCGAAAGTTGAAAAATACTGAGCAATAAATTGATTTATACTAACTAAAAAGACGGTCGAGCAATAATTTTTCCTATATTATTTCATTCATTCAAATTTTATGAGCAATAAAAGTGTAAAAGTGAACAGATAATAAATTTAAGACTTGTTGAATATCAATAAAAATTCATTTGTTTCATTGGTACAAAATTGAATTTTATTGAACGCAGGTAGAGAGTGATAAGTAACACGAGTAAAATATCAAGAATGCGTTCTGAGCGCTTGACAAATGACAAAACGCGTTCTGGCCGTTCGACAATTACCAAAACGCGTTGCGAGCGTTTAAAAGTAGCCAGAACGCGTTCTGTGCATTTGAAGGCAGCCAGAACGCGATGTGGTCGTTTTTTCCGTCCACTGAGCGTTTTCGGTCTTCGGGCCTAACATATATATTTGAAATGACATTTTATTCAATATTTCTCTTCAATGTATTATTTAGTTACAGTGAAAAATAATGCTGTACAATTGTTTAAATTCTTACATATTTTATTTTTTGCATTTGTAGAGTATTTTTACAGTTTTTTAATCTAATTAGTTGTAGATGACATTAATGATAAGACTACTAATTAAAATTTTACAAACATGTGTTATTAATAAATATAACAAAAAAGAGAGAAAAAGTTTACACTTTTAACATTTAAAATTATTATTGATAGGTAATAAAAAATGTACTCAACTTCCTCCGAGAACATTATCATAACTGTAGCTAAGAATGTGGCAGGGAAACCGGAATCTTTTAATACTTCACGAGAACTTCCGTGAATTATTGTCAGTAGCTGCAGCCAATAACTTAAATATAGATATTTATTTCTATTATATAAATAGAAAGCTACGTACTTTAATACGCATTTTTTTACAATAGATATTTAAACTTAATTTAAAAATTAATTATGAAATTTAATTAACCGATTTAGGTAATGCGGGATTAATACAGAATGGTAACTGTGCTGTAATGTAAAATCCGATATATATATTAATGTTGAAAAAAGCAATTTTTCTTTTATTTGGAGATATAAAGAGCTACATATGGTACCATCCGACGAAACAATCCTAACTAGTGAAACGTTTGATAAAACGGTAACGTCTGATCAGGATAAAATTATTTTAAACAAATGAATAACAAGAATTTTATTTAATAACTTTGTAAGTACAAAAATATACGTTACTATTTGCTGCAGTCTATTTCGTCATCACCTGGATTTACCTGGAGTTTTCTAACTTTGTAGGTCATTTTAGTTCAGAATAAATAGTTTTTTTCCGAATTTGTTTAAGCTGCGAAATATTGAACGTTTGTAATGGGCTTAAATACACTTTGAATAAGTATTAAGAAATCAAAGTCACACTAAGATTACAGGACATATAATTTAATCCATAATACTTATGAGATACTTAAATCTATAATCTGTACAATTGAGCGCCAGGAGGGTTACTCTCAAGGTATTAGGTGGCTGATGCCCTTGCACATCTAGAATAGCTAGTCATCGGTTCATTGATTCGAACTTAGATATCTCATGAGTTGCCTCAAGACCTCTTCAAGAAAAGGCGTTTCGATAGGCTATATAAACAAAATAAAAACAAATTAAACACTAAACTTAACTATATTACTTACTTAATCTAACAATTATTGTTGTGCACAAACTCACCCCTGGACTAATAATCTAACACAAAAGTATAATTATAATACACGTGTCAATCGCATTAACAATATCTCAAAGCCATGTACAATAGCGGAATATTATAATTATCTAAATGTCGGTAAATTGATATTTTCAATTTGTTACTAGTACACGACCACTCACATTGAAATTACTCTTAAAATTCTTCTAATAACTTAATATAACTATATAACACTATTTGCTAGTTATTTATAAATAAACTTAAAATTAAATTAAAAATATTATAATACGGCGACTCGGTGGGGATCGATCTTGCGTCTACCGGCTTAACTACAGAATTCAATCCGGCACTTTAAGCACGACACGTTTTATATGTTAACAGATTCTTCTAATTACTTATAGTAGTCAAACACTTTTACCATTACGCAGTCCTCTATACAATACAAAAAAAAACAGCATGTTTTTTTTTAATTATTATTATTATTTTTTATTATTGTTTTATTTTATTTTATTTTATTTTATTTGTTTATTTTTTTATTATATTTATTTGTTATTATTATTATGATTATTTTTTTTTAATTACTTGGTTTTAAGAATGATACATGCCATATTCCTAAATCTTTTCCAAAAAGGTTGTTTAATGTATAAAAAATATAAAATAAAAAATAAAAAATAAAATATAAAATTTAGCCGTTTTTTTGATTGGACAGAAAAATTAAAAATGGCCGCGTTTTTAGTTTTGTTTTTGGCGTAGCAGAAGCAATTTTCATCCGATCGCCACAAAAATTGGTGATCATGTTCTTTGAGTGATTTTTTTTGTCTGGCCATTTTTCTTACTAGGAGGGAAAATCCAAAATGGCGGTGATTTGAATTTTTGTTTTGGCGTAGCAGGCGTATTTTTCATGCAATCGTCACGATAATTGGTAGGTGTGTTTTTGCCCAACATTGACTCTTCCCCTAACGTACTACGTCTACTGTTCACAAAACGACTAGTATTATTGAAATTTGAAAACTATTAGTGCTTACTTGTTCAGATATTAAGTTGTAAAACTTCCATTTAACATAATTATTTAATTATTAACAAAAAAAAAGTCGCTAATTGTAAATATTGTTTATTTATATTTTGAGTTTAATAAACATTGTAATAAGGAATCAACAATTTTTTTATTATCTTTCAATACTTATCATTATCTACTTGCTACCAGAATAACTTACCTGCAAACCAACAATCAATAAATTAAGCAGCACAAATGTATAAAGGGCACACTGCGGCGGAGTGCTGTCCATAAAACTTTAGCCTTAACCCATTAAGGACCATTTTTTATTTTTTATTTTTGCCGGAATAACTTTGCTTGATCATGAAAATAAAGGAAAATTTTAGTTTTAGTTGTAGTACTTACTTGTGGAAATAAAATTAATAATGTCAGTCAAATGACGACCATGGCTATTAAAGGTAACTAAAACATATTAATGTTATTGACATTGTGAAAAGAAATTTTATTTATTTTATTATATTTTACAAATAATCTTTTTATGACAATATAAAAAAAATCTAAATCGGTTCTTTCTAAAACGTAATCATACGATCCTTGCTTTTTCACTACAGTATCGTTTTTTATATGGCAGTTATTCATTCTATTTATTCTTACATTTCCGGTGCCTTTTACACCAGTTTCATTTAATTTGCACATCAAATTGAAACTTGCGAAAAAATATCAAAATATGATAAATGTTCTTCAGGGTGTAGTAAGTATGACGCCAAAGATAAAATGACGAAAGATCCTAAACTGTCAAAACAAAATTCGTCATTTTTTTTCATACAAATTCATATGAAAACACACTGGATAGTGAGTGAAGAGTACAAATTCCAAAATATCTATACTTACAAGCTCTTCAAAAACTTGAACAGGCGATTTATCTTTAAAATTCTCTTGCATACTTTTAAAGATATCATCTACATGATTTGATTGAAAAGACTTGTGGAAAATTTGTTTCGATTTTCTTCCAATCCGATTGCAGATTTTTAGCCCTTTTTCGTTCCGATTTGGGTTAAGGAATTTTAAACTGACCGGGAACATCTTTCGTCGTTGTGCCTTTTAAAATATCTTCGGCAATGTCTTCAAAATCAGAAAGCCTATCGACATTATCTGGTGGCAGTTCGACTATATTTATATCCTCTATTATATTCTCTATTTCTATCAGGCTCAACAAAGTGATGTTCATTGCACAGGAACGATATTTAAACTGAACCATTAATAAAAAGCCCAAGCAATCAAGACATGCATTTAGTTATATCGGTACGAGTATATCACCTTGCATACAAGCTCGACTCTTTTAAAAAAAAAATGTGTATGCAAAATATATTGCAATAAATAAAAAATATAAACCGTAAAGTCGTCATTTGACAACCGTGGTCGCTAATGGGTTAATAAAGATATTTCTTTGGGTGATTGAATTGTATTTGTTGATCAAAAGCAAAGGTCTCCTGAGTCCAACGACATTTTAATGATTTTTTTAAGTCTCTGTACTCTATAGGAAACATTAAGAAAAATGTGAAAGATACTACTATTAGTCTGAAAAACTTGAAAATATTGTTAGTGAGTGATATTTTTGTTTTAACATCATATTAATTATAATGCACAAACGTACATTACAATTAATATTAAACAATTTGTTCGAAGTCTAGAGATTAATTATAACCGAAACTCAGAACCGATTTGGATTTAAGATAATAGTATTTGCCTTATAGTTTACTAACCCATTTAATTAACTACATGTATATGCTGCGATAAACGGATATTAAAACTTCAATAACAACTATAAAAAATAGGAAACCGAGAACAGAAGTAGACTAAAGTCGTAACTGTTTATTAGTTTTCTATTTATCTCAGATAATGCTTACTTATTTTTTTATTTAAACATATTAGACTAATAGAGTGATATATAACAAACAAAAAGTTGTTCCATCTTTTAAAGATGGCAAGGAATGCCAGTTATCAGATAATACATTACATTTTCGCTTCATGAAATGTCATTAGCACGATGGACAATTTTTTGTTTCATACTTTTAATCATTATTACTTAATAAAAAGACTTAGTATTGTTTTTTCATAGTATCAGTAGACATATTTGTGGCATATGGCAGCGTATATTTCATTTCTTTATACATCTAGTTTCTAGTACACTAGCTTTTGTCCGTGGATTCACATACGCTAAATTCGATGCTGGATGGTAAAATCGTTATATTTTTTCTCACAGCTACGCTACCTTCTTAGATAGGATGCAGAGGACAAGAAGGATTTTCGACTTATTCAATATTTATCTTTATGTTAAGCACAAATTACATAAAATCTTAATACATTGTATAAGCTATATTACTGTAAGGTTTTATCTTAGTCCGGTCAGAAGTATTTGTGTGGTAATGTTATATATACGAGTATGTATATCCTCACCAGCATTCACATTATAATATTATTAGGAGGATTTTAGAAAATGTTATATTTTAATACGCTTACATATGTTTTTACCTATGCTGAAGCATAAATGCTAATCGTATTTCGGTTGTCCAAGTTTTTAGGAATACTTAAGAGGTTTTGCTATATATACAGGATACACATATTTACGTTTATTTAATCATATAAATATTTTAAAGTTATTAGTGGTAGTAAATTTAGGTAGTAGTAGTAGTATATTTATACTATAAATATAGTGAATAAAGTAGAATGAAAGTTATTCTTGAGTAACGATAGTTTTCACAAACAATAGAATCTTCGCTTCTCAAGTGGAGTTAAGACCACTTTAAATATATATATGCACTTCGGATGAACCTGGCTAGTAAATAAAATAAACATTGGATGTTGTACTCGACGTAAAATAAGCATGTGCAAGATACAAACTTTTATGCACATTAATATTGGAATAAGGCTTATAAGAACCGTCTCATAAGCTTGTGTACAGGTACAATCAGCATTTTCTAGACCACTATGAATTTTTTAAAGTCAACAATTAGAAATGTACACTAATCAGTACATTCACGTTCTATTAATATAATATATGGATAAAAGCCATTTGCATATTTTAAAAGCCACCAAATCTTGTGTACTTTCTGATATTCCAAATACCATGGGCCTTTATACAGTAAAGTAAATATAGCTTTATAAAGTAGTTGTCTTATAAAATTTATAAATAAATAATAAGAAAACAAAAACGTAAAAAAAAGAATTGTACTGGGCATGATGTTAACACCTTTTCTACAACATCATGGAACCAAACACTGTTAATGGACCCGTTTATACAGTGCATTTGAATTAACTGTAATTTAATATACGCACAGTACATAAAGATGAAACAGAGTATGTAGATCTAAGAGTTCATTATAAATGGCGGCTTCCTTTATGTTAATCAAGGAAGGACATTGACTCAACGAGTTAGTGAAGTATAATGATATAAAGTACTTATATAAATAAATTGTTAGCTTTAGTCCTACAACCATCATCATCATCATAGCAATGTGATTAATTAATACGATATGACGAGGCAGAGACTTTAGACCAAGAGTTGGTTTATTGTCGAATACGAGTTTAAACTTTATTCTATTGCAATACGTGCTAAAATAAAAAAGTTCTAATAAAATTTATAAAGGTATCGTTCTGCATTTTAGAATCTATCACAACCCATAAATTTTTAAATTTGGTTTCTCTGCATTTCGTTTCATTACAGATGAGACGACTTTCGTGTTTAATAAACACCGAAATCGAATAATAAAAGATTTAACTTTTAGATTACATTGCTTTCAGACTATATAAACGAGATGAAATTCAAAATACTATACACATAGATACAACTTATAACAAGTACATATAAGTTTTTTATTAGACTTAAAGGTGGATTCTTCTTTTAAAGTAATCTTTTAAATAAAAGGAACCTTGTGTTGGATTAAGAAATGAACGTGTTACATTGAGTTATCAAGGAAAAAACTCTGCTCTGGCAAATAAGAAAAATCCGGGAAAACGGTCTTTTCTAATTCTCTGTCTTTAAATATTATCTCTTACTCATTTTGGATTCTATGAACGTCATCTTTTTAAAATTTTAAAAATGGGAAAGAAAATTTAAAATTAATATTAAAAGGTTATCGTTTCGACAAACATGTTTTATGCTAACCTTCACAGTATTACTCACTGAAGTAATAATATTTTTATTATGGTCAATGTACATCATCTCGACAGAGTTTAAATAGTAAAGTTTGTGTCCCATTTTGTCGGTATTATGGTAGCAATTTATAGTGACATTATATTTATAAAACATGTGTCTCTCTGGTGTGTATAAAAAATATATTAGAAAGGCTTATTTTAATTATTAGTGTGATAAACTCTTGTAGTTTTAATAAAGGGCTTAAAAATACATACCACTATTTAATATTTATGTTAAACTTTAGTTTGCTTTTTATAAGGTTTGGTGCAAGTTTAATATTTATACAATTTTAGATAATAAGTTGAGAGCTTGAAAATTACTGTTCTAATAGAGTCGTGGTACTATTTGTATAAATTGTACTTATGTACTGTATCCGAGAGAAGAAAACATATCGCAAGATGTATTAGGGTTCTTTTTGTCTAATGCCCCAAACAAATGTGTTGCTTACGCTTAAGCTTAAGTACCATGGAGATAAGAATAAAAAGTATAATATTTATTTATAACATGTAATGAAAAAAAACAATGAAAGATAATATATTATACATATAAATTATGATCTTTAGAAATATTAGAAAATCGAACATTATTCTGAATAATACTTATACATACGACTATATTCTAGACCGCGATATGGCCCACACTTGGCAGTTTTTATTACTTTAAAATTTAAAATTAAGCAAAGTGATTTGTATAGCGACACAAAATTGCTTGTTTATTACTTTTTTGATCTGTTTATTTAAGAAGATAGCGAAACGTACGTAAACATACAAAAGCGGGTGCCGTACGATACGGACGTGTCACAGATTTTATAATTAATATTATGTGCTAAATATTATCTGACAATTATGAAATGTGACGTGTGCTTTAAACAAACCAAAGATGGCACATCTCTAATTTGTTCTAAATGTGGCAAGTGTTTTTATATGAAAAGTTTAAATTTGTCACTAGTGCAGTACAATAAAATAAAAAATAAAAATATATGGCAATGCACTACGTGTTCCATAGAAGTCATAAGATGTGAGGACATTCCAATAATGAGAACATCGGTGGTTGATGATCGATGATCGGTGGTTAGTGGTTGATATTTTTGTACCTGCCTGTACCGTTAGCTATATTTATTGTCACTCAACCTAAAAGATATCTTAACGCTGCGCATGCAGTGTACTCACGGCTTTAATATTATGATAAGACATTCAATTTAAAGAAGACATTTTATTTATATTTGAACTAGTTGTCCACCAGAGGTTTGCTCTCTCATAAAAAAGTAAAATGTTTTGCATCACTATAACAGATTGATTTTTACATTCACTTCCATTGTTATAAATCACAAAAAAATCGAAAATTAAGGCATTGTAATATAAATACTTTCATACCTTACTTATATCCTAGGGGTAAAATTTTATCTTAGTGAACAAACCCTTTAAAATAAACCTCTACAACAGACATTATCTTAATACGATAGATCGCAGAAACAAGGTTTATTTATGCATTTATTTTGAAAGCCTCTTTTTATTACTAGACCTTAAAATAATGACATTTGATAACTATAAAAAAACAACATGTATATTATATTTCATTAATGACAAATAAATAATACAGCCCTAAGGTTTCCAAATCTGCCATAAATTGCTAATTGAGGAGATACCCTCAAATTAAATTTAGTTATCGGTATCTTCAACTCAAAGTAATTTAACTCAAAGTTTCCTCAGGTAAAGTGTTTTACACCTTAACAATTAAGGCTTTGATATTGTGTGTATGAATATATGTATTAGGGTTATCAAATAGTTGCGAGTTAATATCTCTATAAAATCTATATACATATTTAATATGTGACACTGATCGCAAAATCTATCTAAATTATTTGACTATTTGTATGTTGGTATAATGCATCATGCAAAAAGTTCGGTAAAAAGACCTAAAAGACAAAACAAAAAATCAATTGTTATTTTTTATTTGGTAAAGACTTCCCTAAGTCAGTAAATATATTGCTTTCAAGGTAGAAAATTCTTATTTACTCACAAAAATATACGCCATACAAAAAGATCTATAACTAAAATAAAATATATTATAATGTATAGATGTGTAGCAACATAGAAAGATGTCTTATTATTTGAGTTAGTATATAGGAAAAAGGCAAACGAAGTCATTAGCAACAGTCAGCATATAAATGGACATTCACAAGTTTCAACTAGCATATATGTTTTCTTATAAGACGATAAACCGTAAATCTACTGTTCCAAAGAGAGACGGGTCTCAAATTGATCAGATACTCCATAGATACTTTTTACATTACCAATATATATTTTTTTGTTTCACAAACAACAAATAACTTGGAAATGCTGTTTTTCTCTCGGTAATTTTTTTAGTTATTTAAGACATACATCAAACAAAGATGGAGTTAAATGTAAAATTCATACAATATTACATAATTCTGACAATTAAAAGAAAATTCTTTTAATTACCGACCACCAAGTGTCTGTAAAAACAATTAGAAATAATAGGCAAATGAAAAGTTATGTTTATTAGTTTTCTATGCCTATTTGTTAAGTATAACAATAAGAACAAACATTATATGGAAATTCTTACATAAAAACAATGATACTCAAAAACACACCCAGATATCTGTTGACCTAGAAAAGATTTGGGTGTTAGAAGCCTTGTGATAAAAGCATTTGAGTTTATTTTTAGCTACCAGAATGAGGCATGAAAGTAAGTGTGGTAAGGTATGGGGGTAAATTTTAGTAATATTGGAAAATTATCTATTGCACTATGTATATGGGTAAGTTTACAAAATATTCTAAAAAAAATCTACTGTGATTTATTTTTTGTGATAATTTAAGTCCATAAGTTTTAAAAGGAATTATACTTTTGAAATAACTGTTTAAGTGACAGCATTATTTAAATTTAACTGCTATATTTTTTATTGTTTTTTTATTTTGAAGATACAAATTTAATGTAAAAAATATAAAGTAAAAGTGAAGGAGAAAATTCACAAAACATTAATTGCTTAAACAGATTCTAAACGAAAGTATTGTCGTTTGACAAACTAAACTAATTAAAAATAATATAATCCGTTAGAGCCTTACTGATATTTGAGTCGGGAACAGAGTTACTCCGCTACACTTTATGAAGTAAATATTGTCATTTCAGCCAAGTTTTTCGTTTAAAATATTAAACTATTCAACTCGGAAATAATTAAAGAACAATTCTAAAACTAGTAACTCTCGATTTCGTATTTTTTCCACATAAAATGGTACATCAAGATTAATTTATTTTTACTGAAAATATTCCAATATATAAAATAAAAATAGTAAAAGTAAACTAATCGAATTAACACGTACACGAGTTCTAGTTTAAAAAAAATAAAGTTTACCCCGCACATTAATATTTTGGTACTAATGATGTAGGTAGTTTGATAAATGTTTGAGAAACAGTATATATTCTTAATATTACAATACAGTCAATCTAAGTCCATATTATTTGATGTTAATTAAATATTTCTATGCGCATGATAAATTTGTTCTTAATATTTCGGTCGTTTTAGTTTTTCAGTGATTTTTATTTCGATAGATATTTAAAATATCTATAACTGTTATATTTAGATTTGTCTTAAAATCAATTCTCTTAATAAATCGAAGCATTGCCTTTTTAAATTTAAAGAAATGGTCGGTATTAAACTTCATAAAACCCAAATAAAATAAAATACTTAAAATAATGCCAAAGTTACAAATGCATTTTGTGTCGCAAAAGCAATGGTCCATTAACCAACATCTTGCCAACCAATTCATTTTTCTCAGAATTGTAAAATTTTTTCAAGTGTATTATTATTATTAACTACTGGGTTTTTCAAAGTAAAGTGACAAAACATGTTTAAACGATTAAAGATATTCTTCTAGCTTTTAAGCTTTCGAGTTATTTCTTTAAATATTTAGCTTTATTTAAGTTATTGAGTGTCTAACTTGCACTATATTTAAAAAAAAACATTATAGTGAAACACTATAGTGAAAATTATCTTAAAATGATGAAATATTACTTAATCAATATTACTTATTATCCGATATATTAAAAAAAAAATGTTTTATTGATATCCAACGTTACTTTTTTTAAAATTTTACGAAAGTGCAAAAACGTACACACTCGATTTTATGAATTCAATAGCAAGTAATTAAATAACCGACTAATATAAATAACTCATCTGTGACAATACAATATAAGACAACATATTTCTAGAGGTCCGCTAAATAATGAATGAGGAGACCAAAATTTTTAGATATAAAATAGTAATACATATGAATGTAGCAATTATCATGAATAAATACATCTACTATACTATATTAATGTTACATTATACGGATTTTCAAATAGATTTTGATATTATGATGATTTATACAAAAACGGTTAATGTAATTTTTGACCTAATTACGATAATGAGACTGTGATGATAAGTAAATATTATTTTAATATTATTAAATTATTATTGCTGCTTGCTAGTTTAGTTTAACTGTATTAATACTTTTAAAAAGTGATCTTAGCTGTCTGTATAAATCAATATAATTTTACATATTTTTTTTAATTTAATAAATATTATAATATATTTTTAATTTATTCAAAATGTTCAAAGAAATTCTTATAAAGCTTGTCCTGTCTGTCCAAACTGTCTAAAAACAATATGTATTTTTTAAAAAGTGAAAATCCGTATTGATTAATTTCTTCAAGAGCTTATGTTCCTTAAATAAGCTTATTTTTAAGAAAATAAAAACATATTTTTGGTTTTTTAAACATTTTAAGGTTGTTTAATATCTTTATAAATCAATTATTTGTTATTTTATCGCCGATAATGAACGGCGGCTGCTCGGGAACGACAAGTGATGCATTTATTTATTTTAAAGGCATAGTTGTCGTTATTGTATCAAATATCGATATTTCAATGGATAAACACTTCATAGATTGATTCGCCGAGAAAAAAACTTGTTAATTTAATAACTGCTAGAGAATGATGGCACTATGAAGGAATATCTTGTTATTTCATCTCGTTTTCTTTACCTATTACTTAGACTAAGAAACAAGTAGGCAGTAAATTCAATCGGCCATACCCATGGTAGGTATACTAGAAAGCAGGAAAACAGGTAAAGGGTTTTAGCTGGTAAGAGTCCGGCGCTACCTGGAACCCTTCCCCCAGTGTCCATGACGACCCCTGAAACAGAAATAAAAATAAAACTTCATTTAGCCTTTGGTAGCTGTAATTCATAATCGTAAACAAAAAAATGATTTTTTGCTTATTTCAATATATTTAAAACATTTTTCATTCCTATCATTATTCCGATTTATAAAGGCCAATTTTGGTATATAAGGATTATTTAGAATAATTGCTTTAACTAACAATAGACTAAATTCATGGCTATGTTGGAACAATGCAGTTAACATATCGCTCATATAAAGTTTATCCCAGCTTTATGACACCACTCATCGCCTTACATTCTAGGGGAAGCTTAAGATCTATTGTTTGCTTCCAAAGTTGTTATAAAAGTACTTTCACATTAAGACAATACATTGTCCTACAATGAAAGCTCCTTAGACTGATACGAAATTTTACGACCTGCTATTAAAACGTATAACGTAGAAACTGAAATCATTCCACAAGACTGGACAAAATCAACAACCATACTGTTACACAAGAAAGGTGATAAAGCAGCAATTGAAAATTATCGCCCAATCAGTTTAATGTCCAACATTTACAAAGTTTTTTCAAAAATTATTTTGTCCAGAATTACTGCAGTACTTGACGAAAACCAGCCAAGGGAACAAGCAGGTTTCCGAAGTAAATTTTCAACTATAGATCACATCCACGTTCTAAGACAAATTCTACAAAAATACAACGAATATAATAAAATCTACTTCTTGGGATTTGTAGACTATAATAAGGCTTTTGACACCCTGGAACACGGGTGCATCTGGGAAGCTCTGCGAGATCAAAATATACAGGAAAGATATATAAGAATCTTAAAGAATATATACTCCAAAAGCACAGCACAAGTCAGATTGGAAAAATCAGGCGAGGAATTCTCCATAGAGCGAGGTGTTCGTTAAGGCGATCCTATCTCACCTAAACTATTCTCGGCAGTACTGGAGATGATAATCAGAAATCTAGAATGGAAGGAACAAGGGCTCAATATAAACGGTGAAAATCTAAGTCATCTACGTTTTGCAGACGATCTAATACTGTTCTCTGAATGTCCTAGAACATTACAACAAATGCTGCAACAGTTATCGGTTCAGAGTGCAGTAGCAGGACTAACAATGAACATCACGAAAACAAAAATTATGACGAATTCCTCAAATACACAAAAGATCACTGTAAACATGCAGGAAATAGAATATGTAGACGAATATATATACCTAGGACAGTTAATATCACCTACGAAAACCATGCATAAGGAAGTCGATAGAAGGATAGCTAATACATGGAAAAGATACTGGTCACTAAGTGAAGTTATGAAGGATAGGAGCATGCCAACTAAAGCAAAAAGGAAAGTCTACAATATGTGCATTCTGCCATGTTTAACGTATGGCTGTCAAACTTGGGCATTAACAGAAAACTTAACAAATAAAATAAGTGTCTGCCAAAATAGTATAGAGAGGAGTGTTATTGGAGTCAAGAGAAAGGATAAAATTAGACTAACAGATATTAAAAACAAAACACAATACAAACAGTTAAATTCATTATATCGAACACTGAAATGGCGATGGACAGGACATATGTTAAGGGCAAATCAAGAGAAATGGACGAAAATTGTAACAGAGTGGTACCCAAGAGATGGTAAAAGAAACCAAGGGAGACAAAATAAAAGATGGGAGGACGATATAAAAAAGGTGGCTGGTCCAGAATGGATCTTAGTAGCAAAAGACAGGGAGAAATGGAAAAACTTAGAGGGGGCCTATGTCGAAAGACAAACTGTTTTTGAACCGAATGTCGATATACAAAGTTAAATATAAGTAAGATAACATAGAAAATTAATATATATATATATATATATTGTTATAAGTTTTAACAGCAATAAAGGCTAATTTTATTTTTAATTTTATTTATTTTATTTTTATTTTTTTTTTATTTTATTAAAACGTATTGTTCTATATTCCTTTTTTAATATAGCTTTAAATTTGCCTTACTATTATATATTTAAGGAAATATATTAATTAATTTTCAATAAAAGGTATAACGATGGTGTTAATGTATTATTTATTTTGCCAAATTATTTTTATAGCATAAGATGATAAAAAGCAATAAAATGTTATCTTGCAACTATGAACAGATTTAATTTTCAAATCAATGTAAACAGTTAAGTTATTTTCTTTGATCCTTTACAATATCTAACAAGAATGCAAACATCAAAGAAAGATCATTCAATTATTCAGACATGAATAAAATTCTCCACAAACCTTTAAACAATTTTGTTATTAAATTAATAGCTGTATTTTAATATTTTAAGACTTTTACGTACGTACAGATTACGTACGTACAGGTACAGGTACAAAGTATTAATGAAGGCAATCGAGACTAAAAGAAATAATTTACAAAAATAATTTGAAATAGTCCTCTCATTATCGTATATATTTTATTTAATTTAACTTTCATTTCTTAACGGAATTATTATTATTCTATATATTATTGTAATTTTTTTTTCTACTTTGCATGATATTGGCGAGAAATATCGTGCAATACTTGGGCTATCCCAAGTCAAAGCTAAGTAACTAAAAAATAGAATAAAAAATATCCTTTGAGAGACTACCCTCCTTGTTATTTATAAGATTTTCCTACAAGTCTCTAGTGTTAAATAAATGCCAAGAAGTTTGTTGTTTGAAATGATTTTCATCTTTGTTTATAAAAGAATTAATGAATATCGTTATCATTTAATACAATATTATTTTTAAAATCAGAATTTTATTTAAAAAATGCGTATGTTTTGACTATATAAATATTAAGTTAAGACACATAAATTTTAAATATTTTTTCTTTGCAATTCCATTCCATTGATTCTTTTGATTAATTGACTTTTTTCAAAGCTTAAGCCCTCAATATTATGTTATAAGGCTTTGGGTTTTAATTAATAAAAGGCTTCTCATAGCATATCTTTGTCTGTTCTGATTAATAGATTTTTTAATCTAATTATTTTACAGTTACACACCCAAATGTCACATTAAGACACATTTTAATAAGAAATAAACTAATGTAGTAAGTAAAAAAAAGTGTATGACTGTACGTACGTACGCGACAAAGCTTCGAACCCGTTATAATAAAAATAAATTGACAAAATCAAAGAAATACTAATTCAAATAGAAATAGTAAAATATGAGTTTCATTAATTAAGTTTAAATTGTTTGCATCCATAACTTGGCGCGATATTAAATATTTGAATAAACTCATCAGAAGCCATAAAGCACTACTCTGTCTTAATGAGAATATTACAAAAATATACTAAATTAACTAAATTAATTACTTTAATTTTAAAATTAAGCAATATGAGAAAATAACAAATTTAGGTAATATTATAATATACGGAATTTATGCCAAATTGAATTTATTATATAATAATTCTGGTGTGTTTAAACATTTAGGTATCAAATTCAGGGCATGTAATTTAGAGGCAACAATAAAAAAATGACGTACATAATATAAACATAATTTTTTATGTATATTTTTCAGTCAGTCTTTTTCTTAACTTTTAGAATGTACTCTTATTTTTTATTTTAAACTTCTGTTAAATAGCACTGTGTCTATAATACTGTGTAATCTTAAAATCACGTCCTTTTTGATATGAAGCATATAATTCTAGTTACATCAAAATATTTATATATAAATGTTTAAAAAACTTAATCCATTTCTAACAATTTTATCCTTCTAATCATCATTACACATCGTAGTTTCAACTTTATAACTAAATAAAACGCTCAAATATATATTATCATAAAAATCGTTTTATTTTTATTGTAACACCTTTTACTACGTTTCACGACCAATATATTTCGTACTTTTGTGTTGGCAATAAATAAAAAGTTCAACGGGACTTGAGCACGTACCAACCTAACCAGACACTAATAAAACTTTTGGAAACAAGCGGACAAAGCTATTTAGTATTTCATAGAGCTTTGATTATTTTTGTCTTGTAATTTTTATGTTGCATCAACTCAGCTTGTTAATTTTAGTACGAATAGTTAGATTCTTAGAGTTAATATGATCATATTTCAGTAGTTTCATTCGACTCCAAAACGATACTGACACCTATGTTACATTGTGAAGGATGAACTCAAAACAAATCTATGGCATGAATTTATTATTTAAACGATGTTTTGTTGAGCTAATACATTTAAGCTTCTTATAAATACTAATAAGTTGTCTTTAACTTATAATAAAAGGTTTAACATTGTTTTTTTTTAAGTACAATTGCGCCGTATATAGAGAAGATAGTAAGAAACGTAAATATGTTTTATTACTTGCCAAGATTTACTTGAAAGTACTTCACTAAGAATACGATAAATATTAATAGTTCAAATATATACGATATATATTTTAACTCTACAATCTCTTCGACCTGAGCTTGAATCGTTTTATTGTAATGGTAAGAAAATTCAAAATAAAGTACTTATACTTTTTTTATGGTTACAAATAAGTTTTGTAGTCATTTACATAATACTGGCGTAAAGTAGCTAGATGAGTGAGAAAACCGGAAGCATACTTGCCATATCCACTCATGCCTTTCCATTCCCTTCTCCTTTACCTTTACCTTTTCCCATTTCTGAAGGGTGACATTTACATTAAATATGCAAATGGCCATAGGCGACCATTCCACTTAAAATTTGTTTTATCGTCTGCTCTTGAGCCAAGCTGTATGTCATATAAAAAAAGAAATGAATTAAATTACTAACTATTTTTTAAACGATTATAAAGCACCAAGCATTTTTTTAAACGTATACAAGCAGATTATAAAGATTATAAACAAGATTATAAAGGAGGAGGCGTAAAAACTTTCATTCTACTTGTGATTCTTAAAAATATACTATATTCAAATAACTAAAATCATTTAAGAAATTTAACTGCAAATGTTATTTTATTTTCCCAAAAATGAAGATGATCCCAAGACGATCATTGGTTCTTATGAATTTTCATAACACATAATACGAAGCAATATACGTAACCGAGCGTGGTGATATTGAGTACTCTGGGGTACTAAATGATTTATAACCTCATGAATAATATTGACTATTTATTAATAAGTAGATACAAAACACACAAAATATACGCTTTTTGTCATTTAAAATCTCAAATATAAAACCATTTTACCAATCAATTTTGAAATAGTCTAACTCTTAAAACAATTTTTATATGAACTCATAATTATAAATTATTTACATAAATTATAACAGTCTTTGTATGTAATAAAATGTATATTTTTTTATTTGTATTATTAATTAACCTCTATTTATTACAAACATGATTATCTCATACGATTGCTTATTGTTTTGCAACTGAAATATATAATTTAAAATTTTAATATAACATTATTTTTAGGTAAGAAAGATGTTGTAGTTTGTAGTCATTTTAAATATTCCCTGTGTGTTATTATAGAGAATCATATATCGTTATATCACAATAGTAAAATGTTAAAAATTATCAATGTCAACCTCATGGTATAAATATGTCAATAGAGGGTGAAAGAACACTATTTAAGGATCTTGTAATCAATAAGGAACATTCCATTCCATTTTCCATTCCAATATTCAAAATTCCATTGTATTGAACAATCATTTTTGCTTACCTAAATATGATCCATAACAAATAGATAATGGATTATTACAAAATATTTTAAATACAATTATAATTAGAAGATGTAAATTATTATTGTTTATATTATATTTTAAATGTATATTACAACATAAAGGCTAATGAGCAGTTCAATGTATGAAACTGTATTCATTTCAAATTTATTCATTTCATTTTAAATTTATTAGAATGAGAAATTTGAGATAAATTATACTCAAATATTAAATAACAAAATATTTTCTGTGTCACAGATATAACGGATCTAACATCTATCCAAAAATTAAGTTTTTTAATATTTTAATTATAATTATTTATAAATGAAACAACACAAACACGCTTGTCAGATGACCCTAAATTAAGTTTTAACCTCTTTATCTAAATTTAGTGACATATGTGTCTCAAAGAAAAGATTTTTTTAAAATTCGTCGTCATGAAGTCATTAGCAAAACTTTTCACTTATTTATTAACTTTCTTTTAATATGTTTATAAAATTACCGCTTAAAAATGTTTCAAAGGAAAATTAATCTGTAAAGGAATATTTTATAATGGAATCCCTAGTTTGTGATTACTAATATGTTTTGTTTAATTGTCAGAAGGTAAAGTTAGGTTTTCCGTTATACGCTACAAATGTATAGACATTATTAAATAATAGGAATGATTCAAATCAATTATATACATTCTTACAGAATATTGAAAGGTTATTTCCTAATTCCATACTTACATTTTTATTGGGCTGTTTTAAATAATTTACTTTTGTTTCTTACTTACTCCAAATATTTTTTGAGGCATATTATTTGAATTTTCAAAAATCTTCTATTACTTGACATAAATTAAAAAGAGGCTTGTGTCACACGAAAGGAGTCAACAAAAGAGTTCCGTCCTTTTGGGTACGGAAACCCTACTACAATGGAGTTAAATTTCTTTAAGTAACAAAGGCGCAAACGTGAGAAGTAAAAGGTCGAGCTATCAATAAAATACCTAAAATTTTAATATTTTTTATAGTCTAAAGACATTCTATGGCTTTCCGTTGGTTACACAAATACAAAGAATAGCTAAAGGGCATTTATTAAGAAATAGTGTCCATTTTAAAACAAACTTGTTCTGTATTAAAATTTTTGTCATATTTTTTGGTATATGACGATTCATCCCTGCACAATTATTGTTAAATAAATGATCTTATTTTGATGCTTTTATTACCTCTGTTGTATGACTTTGTTATATATTTTTAATAACTTATAAAAATTATTAGCTTAATATGTGTTAAGGATTATTTAGCACTCTGGTTGAATATAGAGACATGTTGTTAGCTACAGTTAAATTAAAGTCTATACAATATATAACAAGCGTTTCTCAAAAGTAAATACGAGTATTTATATATTTAGGTGTTTGGTTGGAATTGAGTTGATATTGATTAAATGTTTAAGTAAATTAGATTATGGCACACTACTTTATAAAGATGTAAAAAAATATATGATAGGGATGTTTCTTACTTAATATAACGAGATGTTTTCTATGAACTCAAATCTATGTCCAAGCTTTTAATAAAACAAACAAAATGAAAATCAGGTAAGGTATCACTGTATAAGTCGCTCTACTCAATGAAATCTGCCTACATATCCACTTTAACTTCAATATAACAAATTTTTATGATCAGAAATTTCAAAAGCAATGTCATATTTTATCACTGTTCAATTCAATATATTCAATTATCTTAATGTTTTTTGAACGTGAGCGTTTTTTTTTTTTTTTGCAATGAAAAATATTATTATGCTATTGTTGAAGTAAATAAGGACTGAGTGTAGCCTCTCAAGATGACTTGGCTATTATAAAACACTAGTGTTTCTCATCTCTTTGCGCTTGAATGGCCCGTCACGGTATTGATGATATTCAAGACCTTCAATGTAAACATCATATAATTTTCAACAAGATCTGGTAACGTTCAAAATAAACTTTCATCGTTATGATCAAGCTAAAGTTTTTGGAATACTTTAATTTAAATAAAACAAAAATAATACTTTTGACATGATGGGCAGATACCATAATACTCATAGCAGAAAAGGATAGTAATTGAAGAGATAGATGAAAATAACAAATGTTAGAGAAGAATTGAATAAGAATGATTCCATAAATGATTAATATTCATCAATAATTAGATTTTATACATTATATTTTATAATTGTGTAAAAGGAAATTTATAAGTCTTATTTGTCAAGAATCAACGCTGTGAAGTTTCCGTTACACGTAATATTTTTAACTCTGTATAATAATTAGTATATATCTAAATAAATATCGATCTCTTCTCTTTCCTATTTGGTCATAACTTGGACGTCAAGATTTAAAAAGCCGGTTACTTAATTAAAGTTTTGACATGTAACTAATTTCAAAAGAAAACTTTTCGTTATGTTAGGATGTCGAATATAATGGAAAAATGAACATTATGTTATAAATGAAGAGGAAAAGTTTAAGCAAAAGGTTATACATTATTAAATAAATATTGTAAAATCTTATATTTATACTATATTATTTAAACCTTCATCATCTTTATTATATGTGTAATAAAACATAATAAATTAGGATACTTAGACAGTTTTGTGAAAACTATTAAAATTTTCTTTAGGTGATATTTTTTCTAATCTAAGTAACCAACACTGTCTAAACAAAATTAGTAAATAAATTTGAAAGCACACAGGTTATTTCTAGTAACCATTCTTGCTCATAGATGACTCAAATCTGAAAAGCATGATTGATGAACATTTAAACATGTTCAAGTTGAAGAATGTGATCAGTAATCGATGATGAGTAGAGACTCATCAATGCGAGTGACACGGTAGCTCAATTGACAATTATTAGACCGCCGTGACGTTATCAAAAAAGTGACGGGTTAAAATCCAGTCCTTGTTGATAATTGTTTTATTCTATATTTATTTTAATATGAAATAAACTTGAATATTTTGAAGTAGACATTAATAATTACTCAGCCAATATGATGTAGATAAATAAATGGTGAAGAGAGCTTTATTTTTATTGCCCGTCTTGTGACTAAATAAATTGTCTTGATATATTGTCTTGATAGTTAAAAATAATAAAATGTGAACATTATGTTTAATAGTATTTTATTATATATTTACTTATCTTAACATATACCGTTTGTGTTTTTAATATCATATATATACAGTTCGTAATATGTACTATGTAGTAGACTACGTGCAAAATATTTAAATTGTGAATCCAGCTAAAATAAAATAAAGAGAATGTAACATTTTAATTAAAGAAGTCCCCTCACATTTTAATTATATTTTGTCCTCGACAAATGTTTTTTTGTAAGTAAGTTAATTTAATATTCAAACTCTTATATCATTTACGTTTGATCTTGTTTGTTCGCTTTATTTTTTTAACTATATTTGATGCTTTAAATAATGATAATCAAAATATTTTTATTTCTATATTGTCAAATACCGTGTCTTAAAATCTTAACTGTTAAAACTGAAATGAAATCTAATTTAACTGTAACATAACATTAAACAAACTTGTCACTGTTATTATGACTGTTTTATATTTTTACATATTGAATAGTTGTTAAAATGTACTTCACTCAATCGCTTGAATATTGTTAAAAAAAATCACTCCTGTATTGTTTTATAATGATATTTTTTGTTTTAATATACTTAATATTTAAAACTATTGTTTTTGCTTTTTTTAATATAACTGTTATAAGATAAGGACATTATATTTTGATATAGTATCATTATGTTTGTAACCGTCGAAAGAAGAAGATGCCAAGGCATCTATTTTGTCTAATCTTGTAATGTATTTTTAAATAGTAACAATAAATAAAAAATACTAGCTATTTTCTTTATTTTTTATATTATATCCCTAACATTGTAATATTTACTAAGAACATTATTAAGTTACTATTTTTATACCAGTATTTTGTATTTTACATTTAAATATAGTATAAAAAAAGATAAATATAATAAAATGTCAGACGATATTTTCCTGTAAACAGTTACTTTTTCTTCTTACTTTTATATTATTTGTCTTACTTTACCGTGGTTTTCACGGTATTTTGGAAAATATAAAATAATAAGTTTGCCCTACGATGTCTCGCACTAAAAAAATATTATAAAATTTGGAATGCGATAGCAGCACTGCCTACAACGCCAAAGAAATCTCAAATACTTCAAAATTACTGAATACTATTGTTTTTTTTTTCAGCACCATTTTTGATTACATTAGTTGGCATGTATCAATAAAGTGGATTTCACTGAAATATTTATAATACTCGAATGCATACTTTTTAAATTCTATTTTAATAGAATATATATTTAAAATGAAGGGCCAGCTACGACAGTATAATATTTGCAAATTTTAGAACTTAATATTATTAAACATTATACCTACTTAATATGGGTTCGGTATTTTGATATTATTTTCATCTACACACTAGGCATTCGAAGATTTGTTTCTATTTAATAACGATTACTATTTACTAGTGATTACTTGTGTACGTCAAATGGGGGTGGCAGAAGGGCCTATTTTCATACCATACTTATCTTTATAATAAGGGTAAGAGGGTTCCTATCGCACCCTGGTCTAAAAAAAAACACACAACAAACTCAACCGGTTTTTTATTTTATTGTGATCACTGTTTTACAAAAATCAATATATTTACGAACGTAATGCAATGTACGAACAACTAGAACCATTGCTATTATTTTAATAAGCTGACTTAATGATTATTTAATAATAACAAAAAGAAAATCCGTGATAAACAATACGACTACCCGTTCATGAACATGATGTAAGGGATAGCCATCACCCCCTTCGTCATATTGCAGGGAAGGGGGCAACCGCAACCCCCATCGCTACCGTAAGTAATGAATTCTAAAGAAGCGGTGTGTTGCAGCCAGTAGAGATTTAATGGCTGCGTCACAACAAGAGTAACAAAATTTGCACCAGTTACTAGCTAATCGCTAAAATACGATTCATTTCCAAAACATATCGTCGTTAATGTAATCCGTCACTCATTAATATGTCTTTTATAAAATCCTTTAAATTAATATTTTGAATTTAGTGACAAATAAAAACTTACTAGAGAGTTTATTGTAAAAACGTATACAATTAACACTGAACACATATAAGATGTTTATTTTTATTTCCAGTATTAATTTTGTGTACATTTTTAAATGTTATAAACAAACTTAAATACTTTACTTATTATAAAATCACTATTTACACAAGCAATTTTATTGGCTTAAAATAGACAAAATTTAATTATTATTATGTAAAAAAATTGACAAAACAATTCAAATCAGTTGTTAACCTGATCTACCTATATATACCTGTTGTCACAGACTAAAAAAAAATGTAATGAAATAAAAAAAGACATTGAATGATATTAAATTAGTAATCTTTTATTAGAAATGTAACTTTAATATAGTATCCTGAATGTAAGTAAAACATTTAATTAAGGAAATAATTAATTAATTCTGTAAATATTTCAAATAAACATTATAGAATAAAATTTCTTTTAATGTTATTGAAAAATATATGTTAGGGACTATTTAACAAGTTCAAAAAAGGACTTTTCTTAATCTCGTACTCTACATAAAATCCATTGTCTCTGTCCATTGATAAAGGATCAATGGACAGGTTTTGTATTATGCAATTTTTGTAAGAAACTGAATACTGAAAACTACAATT
The DNA here is from genome assembly GCA_918358865.1 of Melinaea marsaeus rileyi. Lineage (NCBI taxonomy): Eukaryota > Metazoa > Arthropoda > Insecta > Lepidoptera > Nymphalidae > Melinaea > Melinaea marsaeus. Next base: position 37,546,475 of record OU911089.1, read on the forward strand.
TGACAAGTGTTTAGCCTCTTTAAAACTACATGTAAATTGAATTTTTTTCATATATTTCTATTGTAGTTTGTCATTGTAACTTTATTATTTCTGCATAAAGTTGGTAAAGTTACATTGCAAAAATAAATAAATATAGCTACGTGATTTCATTTGAAATAATATATTTTTTCTTTAATATTATTAATAGTATTGTAATGTATTTTAATAATAATGGAACATATAAAATTTAAATCCAGGGAATAATATAAAAAAAATATTATAAAATATTATATTAAACAAATATCCTTATTGTGTATTTTTTTTATTATTATTATAAAATAATTAATTAATTAAAGTTCTTTCTGGAACTTCTGAAAATTTAGTATCGATTAATCACATTTGACATAATACATTATACACTGACATAATGTACTCTTATAATATATACATATATATTTATGAAAAAAAAATTAAATGCTAAGGCAAACTCATTATATTTTTTTGTAATTGAACATTTTATACATGTTATTAAGCTTAAACTTTTAAGTTAAATCTGCACTTATTTCAAAAAAGATAAATTTGTATCACATCTTTTCTTTATTAACATTTAATTCTTCAGATTTGATAAAAAAACAACAAAAAATTAATGATAATATTACATGAATTACAACACAGACTATTCTCATAGAAATTTAGTTTTTGGTTAACATTAAATTATTTGTCAAGTGTAATGTAACTTTAACGATTGCGTCTAGACAGTAGACGGAGTGACACTCATTTAGTAGATATCAAATTTATTAGCTAAATAATAATACATTACTGGTTTTCTTCGAGAGTAATTCACACACTTAAGCTAATCATTCGTTTTTATATTTTATGATCTTTCACCTCTGCATGAGTGTATTACGTAACTCACAACTTCTATACATATACACGAAATATTTACTAAATCTTGGACCTAATTAAGATTACTTTTATATGTGATATTGTCATACAAGCACTGCCTCCAGTATACTTACATAACATCATTTAAACACACTTTACCCCATAATGGTATCGCATTAGAGAAACTCCTAAAAACCAGCTAAATTGTCGTCATTAAGGAAAGTATTGTGAATTTAACTTATTAAATTAAGTAGTTATTGAACCACAAGAAAATTCTTGAGTCTGGAAACTATATGAAAATTAAAGATATACGTGATCTCTCTTCTTATTATTGAAAGAAGGAACAATTCTCATGGGTTTAACATTTCTTTATTTTCAAGTAAAAGATACATTATTACTTACAATTTTCTTACAATCTCTTGGAATTTGACCAAATTATGACCTATATATATATATATATATATATATATATATATATATATATATATATATATATATATATATATATATATATATATATATATATATATATATATATATATATATATCATATTTCACTGCTATTGGTCTAAAAACCCGCAAGAAAGATTTGATATTATGGGCTAACTTTATTAATTAAAGAACGTTAATTGGCATAAATACTCAAATGATTTTCATCATTCGAGATTAATTATTTTTTTTTCGATAAACAATCTGACGTCACTCGTTTAGGTTTAATGTGTATTATATAAAAGGTCAAATATTTAATAGTAAAAAAATAAAGATCAGGCTACATATATAATTGAACCTATAATTTTTTCTTAATATAACCAAAACAGAGGACCGCTCAAGTCCTTGCTAGTGCAATTTTTCATCCAGTAAAATGAAAATAGTGGACGTTTATTTCCTTTACTACTAGAAGATTGAATTAAAAAGCTACCTGAATAATTTTGATGTTTGATATGATGAAAGCTTTTTGACAGTTTTGACATATTAGAGAACATTAATTACCTAACTGCAATGGAAATCCAAAATCGTTGTTTTGGTTAATTTAGTAGGTTTCATTTTACAAATTATAAATAATGTTTATATAAAATTATAAATATGATTGTTATATTATATAACTAAAATTTCAGTTGTAAAGAAAGCAGTAAAATGTTGAAACCTAACTCCATACCAAAATACTGCCAAGTGAGAGATAAGTTGAAATTTATAACCAAAGTTACTAAGTTTTTAAGCGCATGTGAATTTCAATTTTGAGTGCTTAAATAAATTTTATAGGACGACTTTAGAGCACCAATATAAAATAAAGAATCTAGTAACTAATAAAATAATAAAATTAGAATTATAATAGTTATAGTTATGGATAACTTTATATTTAATACGGTTGTAATGAATTATAGATATTTTATATTATAGATATTTTTTCTCTGTTTCAAGTGACATGTTGAACATGTTAATATCGCTTTAATTGTAATAATTTTAAGTAAGAACGAAGTAAGTTTTAATCATATATTTTTTCAAATTATTATTCATATAATAGTTTAGCTATTTTGTAAAATATTTTACTATAAGAACATTTAATAGAATACTTTTTCACTTATAAACCAAATTTATATAATTGCATTATGTTGCTTTTGTATTTCTTTCCCATAAAGACAGTAGACAGAAGTGTAGTCAGTTTGACTGTAGTGGAGAATATCGACTTTTTGTCTACTTTATACAAAAATGATTATAATTAATATCCAGAATGATAGTTATAAGATTGATTTGATAGTTTCTTATATTTTGTCACGCTTATAATGTAAATTGACTATAAAACCATTCACGGTTGTTTCGTTCATACGAGTACTTAAAAGACGTTAACTTTAAATTTATGCCTTTTTATACTTTGATGTTGGACTAATATATTTTCTTTGAATTTTGATTCTCTTATTAGATTGTTAATTGCTACTACAACTTAAAATATTAATTATATAACATTACTAAATGTTATTTCTGTTCCAAAAACTACTAATGAGGAGACATCATAATATTTTTTTTTATTTTCTTTTATTGCTCTGGTCATAAATATAAACAAACGTATAAAAAGAAGATGTGATCTATATTTTAGTAATATTCAATCATTTATGTTGTTAAAATATGATTTTACTGAAATGTCTTAAATAAATTTTATGTTAAAATTTATTTTTATAAACTACATAGTGTTTATTTCAATAACCGATTTCATTCCTTGCTGTATTATATGATTTGTCACTGTCACTGTCACTAAAGGTAAATTCTATCAAATTTGAAGAAACAAATATCGTATAAAGGTCTTTCTGAATATATAAGAATGAATGAATATATCGACTAGGATAACTACGAATCAAGAAAAACACAAAATACTTCATTGAATAAAAAAATAAATCAAAGATTTTAAATTGAATTGCATACATTGTTTACATTTAAATTAACATTTTATATTATATTAGCAGTATTGGATTGCAAGCACTATTTTCCCGGTCCCGTTGTAATATATTGCATACTATTTAATTAGTCTTATAGAGGTAGTGTACAATTACTAATAATGATCCTGGCGTATGTGCTATATATCTTAAAGCACATACATTAAATATTAACCAAATTTAGTAAAAAAGTAGGCATCATTTACAATATGAATGAGATTAATATAAATAGTTTTTAGTTGTTTCAACAGAAAGTTTATAAAATGTTATTACGAGGGTCAAACTGAAAGTTCTTAGAAAATCAAAAACTAAGCATTCTAGCAAGTTATTAGTTTTATTGTAACTTTTCAAAATAGCATCCATTTACATCAATACATCGCTGCATTCGATGAAACCATTGAGAAAAGCACCTTGCCCACTCGGCCTTAGGGGTCTCTTCGACGGCGTTTTGAAACGCAGCCACTGCTTCTTCGGCGTCTATAAAACGTTTTCCTCGAAGTTTTTCTTTTATTTTCGGAAATAAATAAAAATCGCAGGGTGCGAGGTCGGGGCTATACGGCGGGTGACCCAGTAATTCCACGTCTGAGATCACCAAATAGTCGATCGTTTGCCTGGCGGTGTGCGACGAGGCATTGTCGTGATGAAGGAGGATCCTGCTGCGAGGTCGTTTCTCTCGAACTTTTTCCAAGACAAGTGGCAAACAATTGTTAGTATACCACTCTGCATTAACCGTTTTCTGATCCTCTAAGACTACTGTCGCGTAATGACCTGTCTTTCCGAAGAACGAGGCCAGCATCTTTTTTCCAACACTTCGACCTCTCTTCACTTTAGTTGGCAACTCTTCGCAAGGAAACACCCACTGAACAGACTGTCTTTTGGTTTCCGGATCAGTAAATCCAGCTTTCGTCACCCGTTAGTATGTCGAACACAGCATTTGAGTCACCTCCGTTAAATTTTTGGATCATTTCTCGGCACCAATCAACACGGCGGAGTTTTTGAGCCTCGGTCAAATTATGCGGTATCCAGCGGGCACAAAGCTTCCTGACCGCTAAATGTTGTTGGAGGATTTTGTGCACTTGACTCATACCTATGCCTAGACTTGTCCGAATCTGCTGATAGGTCACTCTTTTGTCAGTCTCTATCATACGCCGCACAACACTGATGTTATCTTCAGTCGTCGCTGTAGAAGTATGTATGTAAGTCGCTGTATTCATTAAACCAGTTGTAAACTGTGGCATGAGATGGGGCTTCATCGTGAAAAGCCAATCGAAGTCTATCATAACTTTCTTGTTGACTTAAATGACATCGAAAGTCATAAAAAATCATTGCACGAAAATATTCTCGGCTTAAATTCATTCTGACGTTCACAGACAATTTTCAATTTGCCGCCAAATCGTAAAACAAATGACAAATGAATGAAATGTACACACAATAATATTGGTAAAGAGTTCGTTTTTCAAAATTTAAACTATTTTTAATAATATAATGCTTTTAAGTGGCCAGTTCTAAAAACTTTCAGTTTGGCCCTCGTAGCGTAGCGAGCCAAGTGACTAGCACATTTCTCTTTAAAGTATTCCACAAAGATACTAACTTATACTAATAGATGTGCAGTTAAATACAAATTAAAGAAATCTGAATAAAATAAAAAATGGCAAAAGAAGATTTTTTTTGACACGTGCTGGCCCTGAAAGCTCTTATACGATCTGTTAGGTGTAAAAATATAAAAATAGCTGAGATAAATTTGATTTATTAAAATAAATCAATTTACACATTGCAAGGAAATAATCGATTGAATTGTAATATAATATATCATCTTTGTACAAAATAATAAAACTTTGATTCAAAAACTATTGAATAAAAAAGATAATATTCTAATGAAGAAAATTTTCTCTAATGAATTGATTTCAATAAAGTTGTCATAAGGAAATAAAAGCTTTATTATTATGAAGCAAAGCTCTGGAAAAATGATTTGTTTTCTGTGGTTTCGGAAAAAAATAATGTAATTTAGCCATGAACGGAGTTTTCTTTGTTATTTTAAAATAAACTGACTATTTACTATCCTCACCTAAACTAGAGTAATTTTCTTACGATTATTTTAAGGTTTGACTTCAATTACTAAGGTACTGTTATTTTATTTATAAATATATAAAAGTGATTTCCTTATTTTAACCAAACCATTTGAGTTTGACAGCAAAAAAATCTTTGAACATTTCAACTAAAGAATCTTTTTTATTATCTATTTCAGATGTTATGTAACGCTTATGCTTATTATTCTGATGTTACATAATATTATTTTATTTTTCCATTTTATACAATCTTATTATGTTAATATGTTATCTTAAGAAGTAGAGAACGTGATTCGAAGTCTGAAATGTGGTAAGGCTGCGGGAGCAGATGAAGTTACTGCCGAGATGATCAAATATGGTGGGCCACGCGTCTGGGACTTTTTCTGGTTTTTATGCAATTTATGCTGGAAATCTGGGGAGGTCCCAGACGATTGGCGAAGTGCAGTCATCGTACCTTTGTATAAAGGCAAAGGTTCACAGATAGACTGTGCAAGCTATAGGGCCATCAGTTTGATTAGCTTGGGCGGTAAAGTTTATGCTAAAATTTTAGCGAGAAAAATGCAAGAGAGATCTGAAAGGCTGTTGTGGGAGGCACAAGGAGGTTTTAGACCTGGAAGAGGGTGTATAGATCAGATCTTTTCCCTCCGCATGATCACGGAAAAGTTTTTGTCCCTAAACCAAAAGGTTTTCTGTGCTTTTGTGGATTTGGAAAAGGCGTTTGACAGGGTTGTGAGAAAGAAGTTATGGGAGATACTGCCCCGATACAATGTGAACGGACCCTTGCTACAGGCTGTAAGGTCTCTTTACCGAGATCACTCAGCCTGTGTGCGAGTAGGAGCTGGCATGTCGCCCTGGTTTGACATCCAATCGGGCGTTAAGCAAGGTTGCGCTATGTCAGCTTGGTTGTTCAATTTGTATTTGGATAGTTGTCTCCAAGGAGTGAAAGATAGTGACATGGGAGTGAAAGTAGGTGACCTTAAGATCAATTGCTTACTATATGCAGATGATGCAGTGCTCATTGCATCATCAGAATGCAATTTGCAGGCATTGGTCACCACTCTGAAAGATGGGTGTGAAATTAATGGTCTTAACCTGAATGTAGATAAGACGAAGGTTCTGATATTTGAAAGAAATGAAGAAAGAACAGAATGTAAGATCAACGTGAATGATAAGATAATAGAACAAGTGAATGAAGTGGTATATTTGGGAAGTATGTTTAGCAGAGACGGAAGATACGAAATGGATGTGGAAAGGCGTATTGCTGCTGGTAACAGAGTCAATGGTGCTTTGACTGCATTGTTGAGACGGCAAAACGTCAGTATAGCTGCACGTTTGGCTGTACACAATGCAGTTTTGCTACCGACACTGTTATACGGCAGCCAAACGTGGGTAACACAGAAGAAGAATGTAAGAAAGATGAATGCTGTGGAGATGCGATCTCTTCGCAGAATATGCAGAGTCAGTCTAGCTGATCGAATCCGCAACGAAGAGATCCACAGAATGGCAGGTACTAGCGAAGATGTCACGGTGAGAATGAAGAAGAACGTGCTCAGGTGGTTTGGGCACGTTGAACGAATGAGTGATGAAAGAATGGTAAAAAAGATTTATATGGGAAAAGTGAGCGGTAAGAGAGACAGGGGAGGCCTCGAGTGACCTTCGAAAATACAGTAGCTACGATACTGGAAGAAAGGTCACGTAAAAAGCATGAGGACCCCCCGGAGGGCATGTATGAAGAAGTTGATGTCTGTGGCCGAGGCGAAAGAGGTATGCAGAGACCGTAGCGTTTGGCGCTCCGTCGTCTCTGGCTACCCCGCAAGGGATATGGCGTGAAGGTGAAAAAAAAAAAAAAAAAAAAAAAATGTTAATAACGTTTTATTAAAAAAATAATTAATTTAATCTTTAGCACTGAACAAATCACTGTATTTACAACTTGTGTTCCGTAGAAAATTGTTTTGCATCGACCCCTTGACATGCGGTTCAATATTTAGATAGTTCAGAAATTTAAAGAATAAAGAAATCTTTGGCAGCAAACAAAGGTTTAGATTATTGTACTAGTATCTAGCATAAGTGATTTGTTGTAGTAAAACTATTCCATTTATAATTATTTAATAAATAAACATGAATTCTTATTTATATCAAATCAATAAAGACACAATTGTGTTAATATTGAAGAAGCAGTTGTGCTGAGGTAATTACTATATGAAATTAAAGGTCAGGCTATCCCCAACCGTGCTCTAAATATGTGCAACAGAGTTGTACTGAACTGTGGGATCAACTTGCGTCGGTGGTTCGAATGTCATGGGGACATTCAAATAAAGTTTGAATCTATTTATCAAAAGGCGCCTTTGCTCTACTGTTTTATGTATTAAAATAATGCTATACAGCAATATTACAACAAAAAATTACAATTAGGGTGCTTAGTATTGTTGCTGGAATTCGAATCTTAGAATATTTTATTATATTATATAAAATTAATATTTAAAGTATGATTGATAAGTCCTTATTATAACCGATTAATTTTGATTTATGATATTTTTTGATACATCTAGTATGTCAATTAAGATTCAAATACTGCGCTTAAATTATCTAATCTTAAATAATAATATTTAAGATTTTGATAATCCCTTATTTTGTTCTAGCTTTTATTTCTATAAAAATCTTCAAAAGAAATACTGATAAATCTTATTTTTATGGTATATGGTATTCATTTTTACGGTTACAATATTTAGAAAGTTATAATTAAAAGACAAATAAGAATATAATGTAAAAGTTTTATGTATCATATTTCAAGTATTTGTAAAATTAATCAGTTGCTCCACACTATTTACATATATCGGTTTGTAACAAAAATCGTTCAAAAAATTTTACCAGCCATCTCAACCTCTTACTATTACAAGTTTTATTGTATTTCCAAGTACCTTAGACCTTTAAAAGTGTGCCATAGCCACGATTGTTCTTATAAAAATATTTCTATTTTTCTTTTCCTTTGCATTGAAAAAGTCTTGAAAGGTTTTATAGAAAGAAGATTGTAAAATATTCTTAGTATTTCAATAAATTTCACAATAATTCTGGTCGCATAATCTGTTAAAACCTTAGTTTTCTTTTTATTTTATACTTAGTAGAATCAAAGCAAAGACTCCAGAAGCCTGATTTAAATATTTCTAAATCTATATATCTAAATATGGATGTTCCACAATGAATACCTCGTTTATTTTTAAAGTTAATTGTGAAAAGGCCACAGGTGAACAAAGCTCTATCACGTATTCTATATTGGTTGGTTATTATTAAATAATAATCTCATTTTTACTATAATAGCTTATAACTAATAATTTTACTTATATTTCAAATATGTTTCAGTAATTCAAGATCAAATTACTACATATCAAATTTATAACAGTGAAAATAATTTTGCAATACAACGGAGAGCCTACAAAATGATTTATAAATTTTTACACACTTTATTGGTTATTTTATTTATTCTTGAAATACACGATGCTAAATTTAGTTACAAAAAAAAATATTTCATATGAAGTAACAAAAAAATAACGTATCTTTTAATACGCAAATGTATTGAAATGCAATGTATACACATTGTAAGGATGAAGACTGTGTCGTACGTACATTATGAATTAATTAAATGATTGTTTGTGAAAAATTATGCTAACAATTTTCAATTTTAAGGTTTATTAGAACAGTTTTGATGTTTGAGATTGAATAAATAGACTTTAAACATAAATACTGTAATTTTGTGTGTTTTGTATCTTCTTACTCCTAACTTCTCAATGTGATATATGCGGCTATAAATCATTCGGTATCCCAACGAAGGATCAATATCACTGCGCGCTTGATTACTTAGATTGCTACGTTTCATGTGTTTGGTGAAAATTATCTAGTTAATATAAATATTCTATCATTCATAGGAAAATAAAATCATTTTCAACATATAATTATTTAATTAAACTCACTTACTTTAAAAAAATATATTTTTTTATAAAACCTATTCTGTCTTTCGCTAACTAATGTGATTTAAAATATAATTGGAAATTCATTACCATCGTAGTTCAGTCAACCTAAACGAGCTGCCAAATAACTACAAATAGAATCGTTATGATAAAAAATTACGTTAATTCCAAAAATAAAACGAATAGGGGAACTTTTTAAATTATCTTATAACTACAATAAAAAGAAGCAATCACAAGTGTAAGAGATTTTTAGCTTCAAGTTACATTGTTTATTGTGTTCTCGGCGAATCACTTCAAGAAAACTCTGGGTAAGTAATAAAACTTTCTCTGGTCTTTTATTATATTTTCCACAAAGCTTTACTATGTTTAAATAAACAGAGTATTAATAATATTTTGGTTGATATTAAGCCATTACAAGTAAAAATTGAGTTTGGTTAAAGTTTATTTACAAAACAGTTCAAATATAACAATTTAAAAAAACCTAAAGGTATGTAACAAATTTCGTTTAACTAAAATATTCATGCCCTAGACTTGTATCGAGTTCATTCGTAACAATGCAATATACGGCAACGGGTATCATGTATTAGTCCGGGAGCCAGTGACAATTTTTCGTCACGAATTTCCTCCCGAGTGAAAATTCGTCAAATGCAATAAGAAGTTGTGTTATGAAGCTTAGCAACCGTCAGCTGCGGCTCTGGTAGTGGGGCAGGCAGTGGCAGCCTCCCACGCACGACGAAAAAAAAAGTTTTTTTAGTCACTTCCTCCCATTCTAAAATTTCTTGATTAATAGTTTATTTAATATCTTGAAGGAAAAATAAAGTCAGCTGACCATAACATGGCGGATTATACGTCAACTGGCCGCTTGAATATGAAAAAAAAATGTATATTTTCAATGATTTCCTCTCAACTAAAAATTAAACTGGTGATAGTTTATATGTTACTGTCAATAAAAATTAACGTCAGCTTGCTGTATCTCAGTGGAAAGTTTGTCAGCTGGTAACTTGAAATGTGTAATGTAGCAGCATCTATCACCTACTGAATCTTACCAGCTGACGACTTTTCCCTTGACTTACAGCTAGCTGATTTTTTTTATTATTCACCAGAGTATAATAACTATTCTCTTATAAATTTTCATCCGGGAGGAAATCACTTTTCTCTAGTTATCTTCTTTTTTTCACAAATTGAAGTTATATATAAGCCCTTTTTACGTTGTAACTAGATTGTGGATTCAACTTACCCTCTCCAGATGTTATGCTATAGTAGTGCGTAAAATGCTAGAGGTACACTTAGAGGGGGTAAGTTGTACCCATGACTACATACAAAGGCCCGTTGTTATGTATAGTACAGATGGAAGATTCTAGGTAGAAAAGAAATAGGTGGGGAACATAATGCGACTCGAACAGAAAGTGAAAGTTCCATGTTTCACGTGGTCAGTCGAACAGAGTGTTATTATAGTAACGGATAATATAAAATAAAAATGTCTAACGTAATACCTTATTGCGTCTTTTGCAGAAAAACTAACGTTCATTTGAAATTATTTAGTGAAGATAGTTTAAATAAGTGTAGATCTGTATTAACAATACGAAAAGCTAATAATCTAGCCGGTAACAATACTGTGCTTCCTACACAGTCTAACAATTTTCAGCTGTATCACAGTGAGTGTTATCGACGTTATACTGCTTTGCCGCCAAAATATCGGAAAATAAGAACGACATCAGAAGAGACACCTTTAACATTACCGTATGTATATAGATAAAATATTATTTCTTTCAATTATTTCGATTATAAATTTATATTAATTCAATGTAAGAGAACGTATAATTTAGTACTATACACTATTTGCCTCATGTTTTCGAACTAGGAAATTACACTATAGACAACGTCTACAGTAAGCATATACACTATACACACTTTTTACTTAAGCAGTAAGTGTATATGTGCGCTGTAATCAAAAGTAACAATAATATAAATCACACTTAATAATAAATAATTTTTTAGGCAAAATGAAGATGACCTTCATGCAAGTGCAGGAACGAGTGGGCTCACAAACACCGGTAATACTCTGTCTGCCGAGGAATCTGACGTCAGTGAAGTTACCCCAGAGCTAGAGGTTCCCGAAAATGTTACCTTAGCGTCCGAAACCGACACTGCTCCTGAAGATGTTGAAGGTACTGGATGTAAAAATATTTGTGTATGTTTTTTTTGCGGGAAGAGTCGAAAAAAAGTCAAAGGTCGTGAGGAGAAATTATAAATTTTTACTGGAAATGGACGCGATTCAATCCTAAAATTGGCTATAGACAGCAGCGATTCCGTTATGACAAATGAGATTTTGAACTTACCATCAGATAAAGATTTATATTTTCATAAAAGTTGTAAAAATAGTTACATAACTTCACGAGAATCTATTTTACAAGAACAAAAAGATAAAACGGAATGGCATTTCACAAGAAATATCCGAGTAGAGGCCTATGAAGTTGTTGAAAAGTTTGTCGCGGAAAATATTATTTCACAAGAGCAGTCTTTTTTCTTAAAATTTTTAAATAGTATGTTCATCGAGCACTTGAAAGACAAACAACAAGATGTTTCAAATTACACTTTCAAACCATATCATTTGAAAGAAAGACTGCTAAAGAAATTTCCGAAACAAATTAGCATAATCTCCTTTAAAGGGCAAATTGTTGTGAAACCTTTCAAAGGGATTATGATCCAGAATGAAGCAGAAAAACAAAATATTTTAGATGCTGCTGCACGTATTCTTCACGATGAAATAAATGAAATAAAATGTCAGAAGTTACCGGACCAGATTACAACAACAAATCTAATCGATGGCGAATGCGAAATTCCAGAAAAATTTATAAGCTTTTATACAAAATTAATATCTGGTGAAAATTATCGACGGAGGCAAAATATAAGAACAAAAAGGCTAGCCAAATCTTTTTCCGAAGATATAATTTATGCTGTTTTGAATGGTCGAATTAAATCATCAAAGCATATTTGTTTGGGCATGACTTTGAAAAGTTTAACTAACAGCAAAAAAATTATTAATATTGTTAATCGGTATGGTCATTGCTGTAGCTATAGTACTTTGGAAGGCCTTGAAACTGAGGCAACATTCACTTCTTGTGAGCTTGCCGAAATTTGTCCAGAAGGTATTTTACGAACATCTCATTTGTATACTGGAGTTGCATTTGACAACTACGATCGTTTCGTAGAAACTACCACTGGCAAAGATACGCTCCACGATACTGTAGGTATAATTTTCCAAATTACAAACAATACCGTCAGTGAAGAAGCAGTTAATGAAGCAGTAGTCGAAGACGATAATGTACAGCAAGATCTTCAGATGGAAAATAATGTCATCGGTGAAGCAGTAGTTGAGGACGATAATGTGCAGCAAGATCTTCAGATGGAAAATAATGTCATCGGTGAAGTAGACACAGGCACCAATGTGGATAATGTTTCGGCATCTCGATCTCGCAAACACAGGCGGAGTTTTGATATTGTTACTCCAGAGCAACATAGGTTCAACAAAAAAGTGCGACTTATAGAAAGTATGCTGCCATCTGATGCATTATTACAATTAAACACCACAAATGTTCAATCAGTACGACACATTGATTTTGCATGGGTGCTTTCACACTACTTGGAATTGTCAGGTACGCCGATGTGGGTTGGTTATAATAGTTTATTATATGAAGATCAATCTCCCAAGCACATTGTTTGTTATTTAACAACGATCAATTCTTCACCAACCAATAAAGACACAATTTATGAGACTATGATTCAAAGTCAAAAGGGCCACCTTTTTGAATGCGGACAAAAATACATTGAAGTAACTTACGATCTTGCTATTGCTAAAGTTGCGTTACAGATCAAAAGTACAGAAGCCAACACTTTTGGAAATTTATTCATCCATCTTGGAGCATTTCATATTATGATGGCGTACTTCAAGGCAGTAGGTAAATTTATCGATAATTGTGGTTTGTCAACCATCATGGTTAATGAAGAATTGCTTGCTAACGGATCAGTGAACGGTTTCATTACTGGCAAACATTTTAACAGATGTAAGCGTTTACATCCTTTGATTGCGTTAGCATTGAAAATGTTACATTTTCAACGCTTCATTCATCACGAAAAAATAAATTTACCCGATGGGTTGAAAAGCGAATTGTTACAGTTTCGAAAAACAAGGACGTTTGAACCTTCATTGCAAACAGCTGAATTAACGGAAATATTTCATAAATATGAGCAATTTACAGTTGAAACATTGGAAGGCAAACATGGCAAGACACCGCAGTATTACATGATGTATGTAAGATTGATCGATTACTACTTAATGCTTACTTCGAGTATCCATACCAGTAACTTCGAAATGTTTCAAATGGCTTTATTAAAAATTGTTAATTTGTATTTTACTTTTAATCAACCAAATTATGCGCGTTATTTAGTAAAGTATCTTGATAATTTAATAAAAGTTGACGAGACTCATCCAGGCTTACGTGAAAACTTTGAGAAGGGATCATTTGGTATAAAGCGGACCAAAAAACTTTTTTCGAAACAACCAATTGATCTCACTCTTGAGCAAACAATTAACGCTGACGCTGCCAATAAGCTGACTGGAATTTCTCACGTTACCAATTCGATCTCAGCTAGGCAACGGTGGTGTCGTAGTCATACCATTCGTTCAACAATTATTAGTCATACAATGCAAGAAACTGGACTAAGCGTTGTGCAAGATGTGACAAAAGATCTTAACCGTAGCCAAATAAAAAAAAGTACTGAGCATCTGCACAGATTTATTGACGGTATTAATCGTAATATCAACCCGTTTGATGAGAGTTTGGATAAAGAATGCTTATACAATATTTCTACTGGTGAAGCAGCACCCGAACATATTGAGAAATTCTTACTCAATATTGAGGAAGAAGGTCGTAAGAAACGTGAGGATTTTATATTCAATTGCGTAAATGATCCGGCAAAGTTTGAGCAGGCTATTAAAAGAGTCAAATGCCATACTTTTGTTGATATGACCAAGAAAAAAAAAAATTAAAGTTGGCCGAGGAGACGTGGAAGTTCGAATGCAGCGAGACTTATTTGGGCAACTACTTCAAATCTCTTTGAAGAAAGAACTTGATTTGGATAAAGTTCTTTCTTATCCGTTAACAACAGTGCCACTATCTCTCTGTCACCTTGACGGCACTATTTGCAAAACAACCAAATCGGCATTGATGGCTTTATTAGAGAAGCAGGAACAATCTGAGCAACCTCAAAGTACTGATATAATTATATACGATGGATATTTCATGCTTTATCAAATGAAAGACGTGCCTCTTAGCTTTGGGAATATTTCCAAAAAACTTCTACAGATGATTTGTGCAAACAGGGCTACGATTATCGTAATTGCTTTCGATCGGTATATATTTCCATCAATCAAAGATACTGAGCATAAACTTCGAGGTATGGAGCAAGTTAACTTCCGTATCGATGGTCCTGATCAAGTACGAAAAAAAGAGTTTTCAATTGAGCTGAAAAATATTAACTTCAAGGAAGCACTTATTCAGTTTATTATTGAAAATTGGGAGGAAGATTTTATGGCGCCATATATGGGCAATAAAACTATTTACGTGAATACAGATGCTTGTTACAGATATATGGTCATTGATGGAAATGTTGTAAAAACTGTTCAAAATGAATTTTCGTGTCCAGCTCATGAAGAAGCAGATACTAAAATGATTTTTCACGCTTGCCAAATCGATTTTCAAGCAAATGTAACGATCCGTTGTTCTGACACAGATGTGCTGGTTATAATGCTAGCTAATATGGCTCATGTTTCAAACGATGTTAACATTTCTATGGAAGTTGGCGTTGGAAAACATATTAGATTCACAAATGTCACTCAACTTTACGAATCTTTGGGACCGAGTTTGAGCGCAGCACTCCCGGCATTCCATGCATTCACAGGATGTGATTTCAACCCTGCTTTTTTTAGAAAAGGCAAAAAGCGCCCATTTACCATTATGTCAAAATCCGAAGCTTTTACCGAGTGTTTTGTTAAAATGTCCCAGCCATCGATGAACAGGGAAGATGTATTCGCCAAAATCCAAGAGTTCACTTGCCAAATGTATAGCTTTAATCGATTAAAAAAGATTAACGACGCTAGGGTTGCGATGTTTCAAAAAACTTATAAGTTTTTGGACAATACTGAAGAATTCAAGCTGCCCAAAAAAGGTATTGACGGTTCTTCGCTACCCCCATGTGAATCGGAACTTTATAATCAATATTTAAGGGCGTGTTACATTGCTCAAATTTGGTCTCATGCACATCTTAAAGTTCCATCAACTGATGAACCTTCAGAACATGGTTGGGAAGAAATTGATAACCGATTTGAATTTCATTGGTTTTCTGGGACTCAGTTACCAACGTCGATTGAGGAGGATTCTTTTTTCATATTGATCATATTTTACTATACACGCGTACTAATAATTTTTTTTCATCTTTTCACAGATGATAATGATGATGATGACATGATTGCAAGTAATTCCTCGGACAGCGACTCTGACAGTGAATTCGAGAATATTGAAAGCGACTCAAGCCAAAGTGAGAGCGAAAATGAATAACTTGTTATTATTTTTATTCATTATATCAAAATAAAATTTAATTAATTGATAAAATTATGCTTCAATCAATCATTGATTAATTACTTTAGTTACAACTATATTTTCTTCATTATTAAACGGTATATTTATTATCAACGTACTCAAATCTAATATACTGCCAAACAACTAGAGAAAAGTGATTTCCTCCCGGATGAAAATTTATAAGAGAATAGTTAATATACTCTGGTGAATAATAAAAAAAATCAGCTAGCTGTAAGTCAAGGGAAAAGTCGTCAGCTGGTAAGATTCAGTAGGTGATAGATGCTGCTACATTACACATTTCAAGTTACCAGCTGACAAACTTTCCACTGAGATACAGCAAGCTGACGTTAATTTTTATTGACAGTAACATATAAACTATCACCAGTTTAATTTTTAGTTGAGAGGAAATCATTGAAAATATACATTTTTTTTTCATATTCAAGCGGCCAGTTGACGTATAATCCGCCATGTTATGGTCAGCTGACTTTATTTTTCCTTCAAGATATTAAATAAACTATTAATCAAGAAATTTTAGAACGGGAGGAAGTGACTAAAAAAACTTTTTTTTTCGTCGTGCGTGGGAGGCTGCCACTGCCTGCCCCACTACCGGAGTCGCAGCTGACGATCGCGAAGCTTCATAACACAACTTCTTATTGCATTTTACGAAATTTTACTTGGGAGGAAATTGGTCATGAAAATCTGTCACTGGCTCCCGGACTATATGGTTGGGAAGTCGAATGAATAGTAAATAAAAATCATCAAAGCTTTATAAAATATTAAATAACTTTCAGCGTCTTGTTTCGAAAAGATTTCTTACTGTCCCGTTGTGCAGGCTCTTGTTCATGTCGCTATGATTATATTATATGTATTGGTCACAAAAATATACGAAAAACTTTAGTCATTACACTTTGTAAAATGATTTTTTAAACTCCAACTTTGTTATGATCAGCTTGAATTTGAAATGGTTAATGATGATTCGGAAGATCAATGTAATTTATTTATTTACTTATATATTTTTCATCTTAAATCAAACCCAGTGATCCCTTGTGTAACTCAAATGGGAGTAACAAGACTACCAGTTCGCAACCGCAAGCAGCACCCGTTCACGAGTATTACGCAAAGGACAGCCATCACACCCTTCACCATATTTATGTACATAAATTACATTTTCATAAATATATCGATTCATAGACGTAATTTTCAATTATTTGACTTTATTTTTTAACTACTCGTTTAATCTCGTGGCCTCATGTAGAAGTATCTTTTCTGCAGTAAAAATCCATATCCATATCTGAAGCGTTACCCCATAATAGTATTATATGACATTATAGATTTACAGTTTTTAATGGTTTAAGTATATTTATTTTACATAAAGAAAATATAAGCATCTGCCATTTATAAATAATTGAATATTACTAGAATTATGTGCCTCATATTCCATGATGATGTATTTTTAAAGTTTATAGAAATTATAATAAGAGTGCGTTTTTTAAACAACTACGAAAAATAGTAATTAAAAATTAAAATTAAAACACCGCTTGGAGCAAGAATATTCTCTTGTAATCCGACTTCCGATACTTTGTCACAAAGTTTACGGGTGATTCCTCTTTTGCTGTTAAAACAATAATAAAAACATTTTCTTTGTTATGTATGTAATCGTAATAAATCATATTTTTATAGAAGTATTATTTTATATTGATATAAAAATGTTATTGGTTATAATCCCGATTGAATAAAATAAACCTATAATAAAAAAAATATTATTATCAAAATTAATGTTGATCAAACTTAATTAAAACTCATTTTCCTTAATTACAACATTAGGGAAAACATTAATATTTATTTATTTAATAAGATCCCTAAATGAAGCATATTTTCTTAATATTCTCATTAATACATAGAGTAAATTCTTATGGATTTGTTGAAATAATTATTAGCACTTCAAGTTAAGGACTAAACAGAATTAATTTATTTAGTAAGTTCAGTTTTTAAGATGATTAGTCCAATTCGAATTATTGTGGTATATTGGTTTAAGTCAAATTATTTTAATTCTTAAACTTTACAAAATCTATAACTTATTCGTTTTGTACGCGCCGTAGTTTGAAATCAGGTTTTCATCATACCAAAATGAGTAATGAGAATATTATTGTGAGTTTCAATTGCAGAGAATATTGGCGTGCTATTATAATTATGTACCCGAATGCCAAGTCTATTCCTTTCCCTTCTAGTGTCGTTTATAAATTATGTAAGGCGTAAGGGAGGTGTAGACTAAATACTATCAATTCTTACGAAAGGTAGAGAATTTAATCTTACATAAAAATTTGAATTGAAAATTTAGCCTTAGGATACTTATATGATTAAGTAAGTTAATAAGATTTTAGGTTACAGTTTTCATTAATAAATAATATTTTGTGAACCAAGGTTTTATTTCAGACATATGTACATTAATTACGTATAGTTCTTGCTTGGTTAGAGATTGGGAGGGGGCGTCTGTTGTAATTTGAGGAAAGAAAAAACTTATAAATGGTCCCTGAGTATCTTGTACAGCAATAAATTGGTAATCTATCATCACTCAGGGATCGAGATTTAGATTTATATTTTATGTTTCATTTAAGAATTCGGTCGAAGTAGTTTTCAAATGAATATGATATCGGTATACATGCAAGTGATGTCTTTCGTTGTATTATTTCGACGTGTATTACTAATTAATTAATTTCGACGCGTATTCTAAAAGTATGGGACAATCTGTGTTTTCAAACTCTCTTTCATATTTATTTTATCACAACCCTTTACTTTACCTTACTTTCGACCACACTACACTCTGATGAGTAAAAATAATTTCAAGAGCTTTCATTACAAGTGATCTTCAAACAACCAAAACTGTTATAGGTCAACAGACATCCGCATCTCTCTTTAAGTAACATTATTTTTATTATTATTATTCGTTTTTTTATCATGGATCAAAGTATCGGTAAAGATCGGTATAACTCATAGTATTAAATTTATTATATTATGCCACTTATAGGCATAGCTATAGGAAACTAACAAACTTATATTTTTAAAAATATCTTTATTTTTCCTCTACTTTTTTATTTTTAATTGTCGTACTGCGTTTGGCCACGTAGATGGTCGATATTTAATGGATAGTAAAGATAATAACACCTCCATTTCCTTTCAAAATATTTTTAGAATTATCAACTAAAATTTAGAATCAATGGCATCATAAAATTCTTTGAATCATTAGAATGATGAAATATAATATGAAAATTTAACATTTGATTCCTTGTGTTTTCGTTGGTTTTGTTTATTAAAGAATAATAACAACAAAAGTTAGTTGAGATGAAAATGGGTTTTCTTAAATACAACATATTTTCTTATATATTGTTAAGATTTATTATTTTAATTATATTATAAAAATATAAAATAAGGTAACTGATAGTGCTCGACCATTTTTTATATAGAATTTCCTTTAATATAATAATCATAAAGTTAAATACCACCATATAGATTTCAATTATTTTCTCTATACCACTTGAGTGGTTCAATTGTTAGTACTGTAATTTAAACAGTGTTTTTAGAGTTCAACACGTGTGGGAACACACAAGTATCCCTAGTTAACAATTTTCAATATTAATTTATATGCTGACTGTTGCTAGAGACTTCGTCTGCCCCTCCACTTCAGGACAACTTTAATAATAAGACATCTATCATCACTTAATGTTGATACGGATGCTTACAGACAGATTTTATTGTAAATACACTCAAAACCAATTTGTATATTTTCCCATTTAAATTCTATTTCTAATTTCTAATTCTATTTATGAACCTGGACCACAATCAGGTACCAAATTTAATAAAAATCTGTTCGTTTTTTTTTATTTATTATAAATCAGTCTTACGTTTTTCCATCTATGTGTAATTATTTAAGATACAAACAATTACAAAAGAATTTTTTGTGACCTGTGTACGTAAGTAGTGAATACGTATACAAATATATTATGTATATGTTTAACATGGTTATTACTTAACCCTTTTGTATAAGCGTAATAGAGGTGAAGATACAGAATATCAAAGCCTTAAATTTTAAGAAGCAGGACACTCTACCCGAACTAAGTTTAAGTTAAATAACTGAAGATACCGGTAACTAAATTTAATTTAAAGGTTTCTTCTAAACCAACAATTTCTGACAGCTTTGGAAACCTTAGGGATATAATAAAGAGCTAAAATTGTCTACATAATAACTAAACCTCTAATTTCAACAAATTGTATTGTAATTATAATAAAATGTAGTATACCTTATTTTTTTAATTTTTATATACACAATCTATTATGTTCTTTTGTGAATCTTTATTTATCAATCTAGATAAAATTATATTAAAAAAAAATATTGAGAAATATATATTTCTCAATATATACTCGTACATATGTATAAACATATTTTGATTCTGCGAATCGTATAATTATTGACGAATATAAAAGGAACTTTATATATAAAAGGGTGAGTTTAATTACTACTGAAATAAATGAAATTAATGAAATGTAAGTGTATTAGTTTGTAAGTAGCAAATTCATATGGATAAATTTCACTTCTACTAAAATTAGAAAAAAGAGTATATAACAAAATAGAGCCCTTAATGAACTAAAAAAATATCAAGTAATCAACATTTAAAATTTATTTATTTTTGAAGAACAACCTACTCTAAAACATATTCAACACGACAAGTTAGAGGTCCATTACGTTGTAGAACTTTGACGCATTATGTTATAAAAACATGTTACAGTTTCAACGAATAAAAGGAAAACACTTCACTCGGAAATACAAAGTTTATTTCTATGTGTAGTTGTGAAAGAAAATGTTTATATTTTGATTGCTAGCAAAAAATATTGTATAGTAAAAATAATCTATTGTTTTAAACTTCTTTTATTTCTCATGATTATGACACACGTATTCTTAATGTAATGTCACCATGTACTAATGTCGTAAGTTGTTGCCGTGTTGCCAACAAAACGGGACATAAACTTTACTTGTACACATTCACCATAATACTCGTAAAATTACTTATCTTTCATTGAGTAGTACTGAATATTATTTAAAAGCGTAAATGCATAGTAAAACTTAGTGTACTTTATAAAATTACTCTTTATTTTTATTTACGATTACTCTTATCTCCAAATCCTATTTCAGAGTCTTAAGTGATGAGTAATTCAGAATGTTCAATCTAATAAAATATTAAAATTTGTACACCAGTAGAATACATACAGTAATTACATTATAATAATTAATGTTATAATATTATTATTATTTATTTTTATTTTTAAAAATACAATAATATACTGAAAACATAATAAAAATTAAAAAAAAATATTTTTAAAAAAATTACAAAAAGAAATACAAAAAATATACAATAAAATTTTTTTTTTTTAAAAATGCTTTCATTTAACTTTGTAAAAAAAGAACTAAAAAGTAAAAATATTTTTTTTCAAAAATATCAAAAAAATTGATGCAAAAAATTATTTACAAAAAAATTGATTCAAAAAATTATTTACAAAAAAATTGATTCAAAAAATTATTTACAAAAAAATTGTACACAATATTTTTCAGATAAATCGTTAAATAAAAGCGTGGCGCGTTACATCATCATATCATATTTGATACAAATACTTAATTAATTCTTAAGTTTCTCTTTGTTAAATTTCATATCATTCGAATTTCATATCATTTTCTGTCGCTTTGGGTTTCGACAAACCCAAAGCGACAGAAAACCTTTACATTTTTTTTACGTATGATATGAAAACAAAAATTTTTTGATGAAAACGCACCACGCTTTTATTTAACGATTTATCTGAAAAATATTTTGTACAATTTTTTTGTAAATAATTTTTTGAATCAATTTTTTTGTAAATAATTTTTTGAATCAATTTTTTTTGTTAATTAATTTTTTGCATCAATGTTTTTGATATTTTTGAAAAAAAATATTTTTACTTTTTAGTTCTTTTTTTACAAAGTTAAATGAAAGCATTAAAAAAAAAATTATTGTATATTTTTTGTAATTTTTTTTGTAAATTTTTTTGTAATTTTTTTTAAATATTTTTTTGTAATTTTTTATTTTTTACTTTTTAGTCTTGTTTTTTTTAAATTTTTTTTTGTAATTTTTTTTTTTACTTTTTAGTCTTCTGTTTTTTGTAATTTTTTTAACTTCTCAAGTCAGATATCACTTCCTTCTCCAACTGGACATAACCTCACCGACACAATGAAAGAAAAAAAACGAGTCACACGAGCACCACTGTCTCTCTTACCAGCGTACTTACACATGAAAAAAAAACTTGCTACGTTTCTTTGACAAAGACAATTCGGGAGTATCTGGCTTAAAGAGTTAAATTTATTTTAAACTTATTTTCTTTTATTGATCTTTTAAATCTTCCGTGTTTACCCTTCGATCGCTTAAATCATTGTTTTGTCAACTTTTCCGTTAACTGTATTAAATTTTATTGCTACAAAATATTGTTTCGCATTGGTTTGGTAATATTATAAATGTACAAAGTGTGTAATATAATTTATTATAATGGAATATAATATTGTACGCTTGTAAGTATAAGCATATTTAATATATAATTATTTTGTACAAATTATTATACATATTATATGTTATATATATTATATGTTACATATTGAAATAAAACCCACTTGTATTTTAACTAAAATATAACATAAATACTAATTTTCGTGAAATATATTTAACCCGGACAATAAAATTCGGCAAATATGGTCAAAAACGCGATTAAAAACACGTAGGGGTGGCAAACAGGGGTCAAAAGGGGATGTTTTCTTCGGGTAACCCCATTTACTTGTATTGTCACCGGAGTCGAACATGTGCTCTAATTTTCATCGAAATTCATTGAGTCTGAGTATTAAAATTTCGCGTTACAAGATTTGATCCGATACATGTCAAGTTAAATAAAAGCATTTAATAATAAAGTATATACGAATGAAACTAGTCAGAGATAATAATTAAAGACAGTAATGTAAGAAAATCCGTGTTTTCGGATTTTTCTTTTTGACAGAACAGGTTCTTATTTACTCGGTAATTCAATTGGAGATAATGGGCCATTTCTTAATCTATCCATTCCATTTAGAATGTTACTTTGAAAAGGGGCTAGTCATTGAATAGTCATTGAATCTATTAAAAATATTGTTTATCTGAATTGTGTTTAACTATTAGAATTATTATAAATCATGTTGATAATATTGTTTTTAATATAAAAATATATTTTATAAGCAATGTTATTGAAAACAATATAACTCCATCATGAATATCGTTTTTATTTGGATTCAATAGTTTTAAGACTGAAGTCTGTATCAACTGTTATTAACCGGAATCCAAAGAATATAGTTACTAGTTTCATTGCGGGTTACGATAGTTTATATTAGAATGCAAAACTATACCTTTGTACTACTTTGCTTTGGAATTACGAACTCTAGCTTGCAGGTTGCTACTAAAACATATTTTATTTTTAACTATAGTATGAGATTCCAGAAAGAAATTATATAATGTTATAGAAAATACCATGTTCCAAAACTATTAAGTATTATCTTGTTTACATAAGTTAAATAATATTTTAAATTTTAAAGAAATAAGTTTCTACTTACCACTTATATAGTGTACCTCTACTCTACTCTATTTAACCAAAACTATTACTATCTGAATATAACACAAAATTTGTAATCGAATCGGTTTTTCGAATTTTGACGGTTCTTATTCAGGATTTATAAGATTATTAGTTTTATATTTTAGACCGTATTACAATCACAAAAAGTCTTAAATCGGATACTGCAACTTACAAATTGGTAGTTTCACGTAATCATTCGCTTCGTCATCTCGTATTAATTAATCACAGTGCTATTGATGGTTGTAGGAAATTAACAATGTATAACTTTCAGATTCAAGTCTCAATATACTCCACTACATCAGAGTTTTCGTTGGTTCGGTGCACTTTCTTAATTAACATATAGAAAGCCGCTATTTGCAAAGAACTCAAAAATTAAAAGACTGGTTCGTATTAATGTACTTTGCTTTTTTATTAAATCGCAATTAAATCGAAGTAGTACATGTTTATTGTTATGTTTTAATAATTTATTCTTCTTATCTTACTTCTTATCCCCATCTCATTTCTACAAAACATTAGATATGGAACATAAAAAATGGCAATAAAAATGCAATATATATAGCTACCTAATAAGTCACAGTAACATTCTTAATTAAAGTTAAAATTCTATTTCAAATAGTCAAACATTTCACTTATGAAGCCGCACACCCTAGTTGCAAATTTTGCAAAGAGAGAAGAAATGGCAAAAAATATGATTGCTTCTTCAAAAGAGTAATAAATGTTAATTAATACTAATTTTTTTCATACTGTCTAGGTTAGTGCTTGACTACATTCCGCCTGATGGAAAGTGGAAATGTAGTCATAGGTGGTAAGGCGCATTAACCTAGCAACCTATTCACTCTTCTCTTGAAGACACCCACATTGTATGTGGACGGAAATACCGACGCAGGCAAGCTATTCCAGTCCTTCGCTGTACGCATTAAAAAAGACAAAGCAAAGCGCTTCGTTCGGACAGGAGGAATGTCCACAACGTAAGGATGGATATCCGCCGTGCGTCGGAACGTCCTGTAATGGAAGGGGGACGGAGGAAATTAAATCGTGTAATTCCACACTCACCAAAATGTATTCTATAGAATACTGAGAGGCTAGCAATTCTACGCCTGTGTTCAAGGCTGTGGAGGTTGGTTTCAACCAATTCAGGGTCACCTATAAACCTCTTTGCTCGCCTCTCAATTGAGTCTAGAACCACAAGATGAGATTTTGCGGCACCAGCGAATATATGCCCCCAGTACTCCACACACGACCGGATCTAAAGTAAAGTAAGTGTAAAGTACTAACGGACCTACTAAAGAACGGCAAGTTTTCCTGCAGCTACTCTTGCTCTGGACTCAATACAACGACCAAAGTTGAGGTTCGAGGAAATCTCTAAGCCTAAGCTAAGACCGGCTTCAGTTTAACAACTGAAGCCGGTCACTGTATTCCAAAGATACACTCTGGAAAGTAGGAGCCAAGGTGAAAGGGCTCCTTTTAGCGGTGAACAGATACGTCTGCGTTTTGGTGGCGTGGAATTGGACAAGATTGGCATTGCCCCATTCGGAGACTGCCTGAAGTTTGTCATTCAAACATTGCACCATGGCTTCTCTTTCAGACTGTACTTGATCTCTACTAGCCCGACTACTCGGCAGGTATCTTTTTACAACTGTGCTATCGACTGCATACCCATAGATACCGGGCTTTAGCAGATCGTTAGTGTGCAGCAGAAAGAGAGTTGCAGAAAAAACGGACCCCTGAGGCACTCCGGCATTTATTATCAAGGGTTCCGAGGAACACCCGTCGACAACTACTCGGAGAGATCTTTGGTTCAGAAAGTCCGTTATCCAGCCGATCAGACCAGGAGCTATGCCGTATGCTGAAAGCTTGCTTATAAGGCTCGCATGCCAGACCCTGTCAAATGTCTTCGAGACGTCAAGAGAGACGGCGACCGCTTCTCCGTTCTTCTCGAAGGCCTCGTCTAAAATGTGCGTAGCGTACACTAGAAGGTCCCCAATGGACCTATTTCGGCAAAACCCGTACTGTCGGTCACTGAGGAGATCGTTATCTTCAAGGTACGCTAAAAGGCGCGAGTTCAATACACGCTCCATAATCTTGCAGAGTATGGAGGTGATTGAAATCGGTCTATAATTGGCAGGATCGGCACGACTGCCGTTTTTGGGCACTGATTGCATGTTAGCAAGCTTCCAAGATTTCGGCACTATTCCAGACTCGAAAGAGAGACGATACAGACGTGTCAATACAGAAGACAACTCAGCTGTACATGTCTTGAGCAGAATGGCTGGTATACCACCAGGGCCACTGGCTTTATTTACATCAAGACGACATAATGCTCTCCATACCTCTTTGTTAGTGATGCAGATTTCAAGCATCGAAATACCGCAGTGAGGAAGATGTGCTGGAGAAGCATTGCCAGTGTCTAGATGTGAATTATTAGCGAACAGAGAGGCCAATACATTCGCTTTCTCTGTCGCTGGATGGACCGAAGATCCAGCTTCAGCAGAGCAGGTAGTGAGGTTTGGCAGAAGTTCGACTCGATCGCTTTGGCAAGAGACCAGAAAACTCGACTGCCAGTAGGTCTGAGAGAGAGCTTTTCGCCATTCTTAGCGATACGATCGCGACTAGCTTTCCGTAATGTCTTTTTATAGGCCTTGGCAGCTTGGTTAAAGGCTCTCTTCTTTGCACGTACATACGGAGCTTAGCGGCTTCGAGCATCAGCCCAAATGAGGTATGCCGAATGTTTTCTCTCTTCAGCATGACCACATTCGACATAAAACCAGCTTTGTCACCGATGGGTACGTCAGTATAAGGAATGAAGTACTCCATTGCCTGATGTACTACATCGATTATAGCATCCGCGCAACTCGACGGATTCAAAGAAGAGAAGCAGGCGCAAAAAAGTGCCGCATCTCATCCCAATCTGCTGACTTATATTTCCATACTCGCCTAACACCATGTGGTTCGGAAGCTGTTGGGGAATATGTAAATACAGATTTCACCAAACAGTGATCAGAGGTTCCCAAGGGGGAGGTCACGTCTACACGATACCTGTCTGGATCAGTTGTCAGCAAAAGGTCCAGGCAATTGGCTCTAAGGCATACTACATCTGGTACCCTCTCCGCTTGCCTCACCAGCTGTAAGAGGTTGAAGGACAAAGCAAAGCTACACGATTCTCTTCCAGCATGGTCGGTCTTCTGGTACGGGAACAGCCAGTCCTGATGACAGGCATTAAAGTCCCCCCGAAAGACGAGATGCACTGAAGGGTACTGATGCAGAGCCATATCAGCAGCCTCACCGAGATACTCAAATAATATAGTTGTCTCCTGATCACCGCTGTGCGAACGGTAGACACAGGAATACAGGATTTTTTCGTTTCCTGTGTCTACTAAAATCCATAAGGAAGAAAACGTGGGGTCTTCAAGGTGATGGAGACGCAAGATATAGAGGTCGTTCCGTGCGTACACACAGACCCCGGCACGTGAGCGAAAGTTGTGCTCTAACGAGTAACTGGAATGATCCAGGTACGCAGCGCTCAAAGGACATTGTATCTGCGTCTCCGTCAAAAAGAGCAAGTGCGGTTACTCTGTCTCCAGGTGGTGGTGGACAGGTAAGAGATTAGAGTACAAGCCCCTGATGTTAGTGAGGTGCACTTTAAATAAGGAGGAGTGCAACCGCTGTGGAGACTTGTTCTTTTTATTGGACTTTTTCATAAAAAAAAATAAAAATAAAAGAGTGAATAGGATGAGAAATGGCAGTTGAACGAGGCGGTACGTATCAAACCCGGCGCCGAAATTGGTGTTGTCATAACACTGGGAGGCTACGGGGACGCCCGAACCCCCCCAGGGATCGCCATCGGGGCTCCTCGTCTGGTCGCCAACCAGCACGATGGAGCCACCCTGGGATTTTACGCAGCTGACGGGGCAGCCTTTCGTGGATGGCTGACCCACTAATTGGGCCCCCAACTATCTGCGGGCGGCCAGCGGAAAGCCGTTGCTTCGGATCCCGCTACCCTCTTCGACTAGGCACCTGACACAATAAACACCCACTCAACGCCAAACCGGTTTGCCAACGCAACGCAGCTGTTCAGACCCATTTCCCATATAGACGGCTTCATCGAACAACGTGCCGGAACACGACTAGGTCGCTTTGCGGCACGACTTTGTTCGATGGGTGGTAACCTTGCCGGCGACCCGACTTCTTAATCAAATTTATCGTTGAAATATTGTAATAATTGAGGCACATATAATTGATATTTGAGAATTAATTAGAATTCAAGTAGAATGTAAATTCAAGAGATGTCATAAGAAGATTAAAATAATATAATATGCCACTGCTGAGTCTATGATGCTTTTACGACATTTGAAAAGTTTCTAACAAGAAATATAAATAATAAATGCTTTATTTTTTTGACAAGTATTTCTGAAAGCCAACGCCCTAAAAACAAGATACTTACTCGTACATTTTTCCCTAAGGATATGGCGGAGATATTTGGTATGGATTTATTTCTCGAAAAATATAGATTTACTTTCGCAGCTGCTACTGCTGACTAGCAAGCCTTGTCGTCCGTAATATGTGTTAACGTATATTACGTTAATCGTTGAAATTAATCCACCGACTTTATTATTATATCTCATAGTTGGTTATTAATCTGTCATATAAAAAGGAAACTATTGAACTGTTACGTCTTTACCCTGCAACCGTTCTCGGTTCAGTCTTCTAATCAACAACAACAAACAAACATGGCAACAATCCAATGAGTGAGCTGTAAATATTAAACTCGTAAACACACAAGCCAACATTGTTCTTATATGTATATAGCACCTTGGCTATAAAATACAAATTGGTTTTTATTAAAGTATTAATATTAGTGTAACACATTACTTCATACGAGTTAAATACATGAGTTAGTTAATTATGAGGCAAATACCATTATCTTAAATACATTTAGATTTTAATTTTCATATAAAAAAGAAATCTGAGTAATTATTGTTAAATATTAAAATATGTAGATGTTTCAATGAAGGTAGTTTTCCAGAAGATAAGACTATTTATTCAGAATGTTACATCGCTGCTACATGGCTAAGTGTTTCCGAGGGTACACAAGTTTTTGATTTAGGACCATAGTTTCAAGTATTTTCAGTAATTTTCGTCAGGTCAGATTGTCTTCCATCTTAACGAGCTTTATTATTACACCTCCCACTTCTAGATACCCTACATACACCCTAGATTCTGTAAAAAACATTGATTGATTGATGATTAAGCATAAACATTATACATACTTATTTAAGACTCTTATAATAAAAAAAATATAAAAAATATATATAGTATTAAAATACAATAGTATTACAAGTTAACATTTGTAAACAATCGTTTCAATCTTTATTTCATTTCTAAAACTTCTTACTCATTATGAATCAGGATATTTAAAATATATAATTATAGTGGATTTTATAAAAAAAACAATATTCCTGATATCAAACGTTGTACTGATTATCTCAGTACATCACATTCTACTAGCACAAAGTAAGTGTGAGTAATATATCAGATACGTCACGTGGTAACATAAACCAGTCAAGTTACTGGCGCGCATCCCCGAGGACCCTTCGGATGAATGTGCCTCTTTGTATAAATGATTCGTTCAAGTGGTAGTTAAATACATGTATTCAGTATTGTTTTGCTTAATATTGTTTCTGTTAAATTATCCTACACATTTGCTAAATTTATCAAGTATTTGCATTCTACTTTGCGTACTTTGAGAATTCACTTGGCGTGAGCTTTAATAAATGCAATTTTAAATTATTACAAATCGATAAAAACTGTAGTTGCTCGTGTATATACACGTTTTAAATCAACAAAAAATAACATGCTTTATTGTTACAAAACATATAAGAATTGAATATATTTTATTTATTTTTATTTACTTTTCATTTATTTTTTACATTTTTTAAATTTATAATTGTATATGTCGGATATACTGAATATTGATGATAACTATTTGTCTTGTACTTCAAATGATGATTTTCTCAGTGTTTCCAGTAATTCTTCTTCCACCCGCAGTAATTCATCTTCCCTTTATTCTAAAATTAGTTCAATCTTTTGCAACAATTCTGAAAGTATTAATTTAGTTCATATTAACGCACAAAGCATTCCGGCTCATTACTCCGATCTTCTCGCATCTTTTAACGGGGTCAGTGTTGACGTTATTCTGGTCTCAGAGTCATGGTTAAAACCCTCTCTTTCCACCTCTTTCTACAATATTCCCAACTTCAACCTAATACGTAATGACCGAACTTCTAAAGGAGGTGGTGGTGTCTGTATCTATCTTCGTGACAGTATTTCCTTTAACATAATTAAGCAATCCTCTGATCCTTCCCCTGAACCTTATCTTGAATACCTTTTTATAGAAATTATTGCTCGTCATACTAAAATTTTAGTTGGCGTTCTTTATAGCCCTTCTCTTCATGTCAATTATTTCAATACTTTTGAATCCCTTCTCGATACGTTATCTCCTTCCTATAATCATATTATTATAATTGGCGATTTAAATGACTCTAGGGCCCAAAAACTAAAATCCCTGATATCGTCCTTTAATTTGACCTTATGTCCCCTATCTGAGACCCATTTTCCTCCTAACTCCAAGCCTTCGCTTCTTGATCTTATCCTTGTTTCAAAGTCAGAAAATGTTTTAACTCACGGTCAGCTAACAGCCTCTTTCTCTTACCATGATCTCTTGTTCCTTCGCTATAACTTACCTTTTTTCAAACGCATAAAAAAATGTATATTTCGTCGTAGTCTTAAAAATATTAACCTCAATAATCTTATATATGATACACTTAATATAAATTGGTCTGCGCTGTATGATTCTAGAAATGTTAATGATATGGTTACCATGTTTAATGCGGAAATAATAAAGCTGTATGATGTCCATGCTCCAGTAAAGCAAATAAGAGTTCGACATCTTCCCGCACCTTGGCTCACTCCAACAATTAAATCAATCATGGCCAAACGGGATAAAGCTAAGAAAATTTGCAAAAAAGATTCATCTCAAGACAAAATCAATACTTACAAAAAGCTGCGTAATCTATGCAATAGAATGTGTAGGGATGCAAAACGTCGTCATATCTTTTCTTCTATACACAATCTTTCGAGTGCACAAATGTGGAACTTCTTAAAGTCACTAGGTGTGGGTAAGAATCGTAATAATCTCAACCATAATGTTGATTTAAATCTATTAAATACACATTTTTCTTCCCCGCCTTTGATACTTTCTAAAGAACGCAAATCGAAAACCCTGCAACAACTGACAAATAGCACCCCACCTATCTGTGATTCTACGTTTTTCTTCCAGGATTTAACGGAAGGAGATGTCAAAAAATCACTATTTTCAATCTCTTCTAAGGCCGTCGGTAACGACGACATTAGTAGAGATATGCTTCTTCCTATAATCGATATCCTTTTACCTATTATAACATATATTTTAAACTTTTCCTTAAGATCTTTCACATTCCCTTCTGCGTGGAAGGCAGCACATATAATTCCCTTACCTAAAATAAGTAATCCTACCTTGCCTTCGCACTATCGACCCATATCTATACTCCCTTTCCTTTCAAAAATTCTCGAAGATGCTGTACAGAAGCAACTCTCACAATTCCTTCACCGTAATAATCTTCTAAGTCCTTTCCAATCCGGTTTTCGTCCTCATCATAGCACTACCACAGCACTAATCAAAGTCACTGATGATATCCGATATGCGATGGATAATAAACTGCTTTCAATACTCGTTCTTCTTGATTTTACTAATGCATTTAATTCAGTGGACTTTGATATTTTGCTTGGCATTCTTTCAACTTTCTCTATATCTTCTTCCGTTTTAAACTGGTTTAAATCATATCTTGTCGGGCGTCGGCAGATTGTGAAATCCGATGACAGTTCTTCTCATTGGACGGATCTTTCTGCTGGTGTACCTCAAGGCGGCGTACTATCTCCTCTCCTTTTTTCTATGTTTATAAACGAAGTCTCTAAAATAATATCTTCTCCCTACCATCTCTATGCAGATGATTTGCAGCTTTACAGACACGTCACTTTTTCTGGAATCGAACAGGGAATAGCATCAATGAACATCGACCTTGAAAGCATACGCTTATGGACAGAAGAATATGGATTATTAGTTAATCCTAATAAATCGCAAGCTATTATAATTTATAATAAGCAATCTCGCAACAAAATTAATTTCTCGACCTTGCCTTGCATTTTTTACGATGGTACACCATTACAGTACCTAGATACTGTAAAAAATCTGGGATTAACCTTAGACTCCCATTTCACTTGGGTGGCTCAATTCAGCGACATAAGCAAGCGCTTATATCGATCCTTACATTCACTTAAACGTCTTCAAAATGTTCTTCCCTTTAAAACTAAAATTATTCTAGCCCAATCTCTTCTTCTTCCTCTCCTTGACTACGCTGACATTTGTTATTTAGATGCGACTGAGGAGCTGCTTGATAAATTCGAACGACTTCAGAATTTATGCATTCGCTTTATCTACGGCGTGCGTAAATTTGATCACAGTTCGGAATACCGCCGTGAGTTAAAGTGGCTCCCTATCCGCTTTCGCCGGAATGTGCATGTACTAACACTTCTTTATAAAGTTCTACAAAAATCTTCTCCTTCTTACTTGCAAGATCTCTTACAACTATGTCCACCTAGACAATTGCCAGAGCGCTCTTGTATTTCTTTAAAGTTTCTTGAGGTGCCGCATTATAACACTGCCCAATACCGCAAATCCTTCTCTGTTCGCGCCGCTCAACTTTGGAACTCATTACCTCCTCACTTGTACAAAGATTGCCTCACTATTATTTCCTTTAAGTTTAGACTGAAGAATTACTACCTCTCCCTCTAAAATGTTCTCGGTATATATATTAAATTTATGTAAGTATGTATTATGTTTATATTTATGTACATTTAAGTAATATGTGTGTTTATATACTCATTTATAAATGTGTATGTATGTAATCTTTATGTATTTAATGTTGCTGGTAGAGATCTCTTTTAAGAGATAAGTCATCCTTTTTGTGTACATTTTATTTTATTTAGATTGTAAATTGTATTTTTTCCTGGTACATAAATAAATAAATAAATAAAAAAACGAACTCTACGTTGAATAGAAGAATAGAATAAGATTTGGGTAAAATAATAAATACCAATTCTCTTCGCTATTCATTATTATTATTAGTATAATGATAGATAATGAATGCGTCAGTACAACTATAAAAAATATATAAAGGGTGAAATAGAGAACATTTAAACGAACGTTAACGCTTTGGAAATATACTCAAATGTAAATTTAATGGCTACGGATATATTTCATTGCACCGCAATGCTTATTGTTATCTGTTTTACTTATTTAGACTCCTTTAGGACTCAAATCTCATTCTCGTATTTAAAAAATATATTTAATATGTTCGTTGTTCACATAACATGTAATACGTAACAACAACAAAGCTGTGATAAAAAGGTAAACCTTTTAGTAAAAAAAATTAAGATACTTTTATTTCTTTAGTTCGAGAGTTGTAATTTTAATCAATAGCGCACATTTTAATTTTTAAACTCCTTAATATTTTGTTATATATTATTTATATTTTGTTCCAAATAATATAAAGTAAACTTTTTACTTTAATAAATGTCTCATTGTCACTGCTTCGTTCAGAAAAGCTGCTTTCAGCTAAATGTTTTATCACCTAGGAGGAATATATGTTTTATAACACTAATATACTAAACAACAGTAAAATCAATCCGCGTACTTAAAATAAAATTGTTGAAAATTTTGGAATGGTTTTCAAAAAACAAACATTGTAGGTTATATTCGAAAGTCAATGTATTTTTTACTTTTAAACTTCATTATTTTCATTATATATTTAAAAATACATTCTAATATAAAGAACTAATGCAGTTTCTTTCTATTTTCACACCAAGAGAATTATTACCCAAGAGAAAATAATTTCTGGATTCTAGATTTAAATAAAAATATAAAGCCTATTATGACAGGCAGTAATAACGACTTATGTAATAAAATACGTAAAAGATATTATTGATTATTAAACAATAATGTAACCATCACTTATCATTCCATATAGTCGAAAATTAGTTTATAAAGAAACTTACTTAAAATATATTGTAGTAACATGTAACTAATATTTTATCGTGTAGAAAGGAACATGCTAAAATGTTATGTTGGCAAAATTTCCTTAAACAACGAGCGAAATTACACTTACTTACTTATCTTTACGCTATATCCCTTGCAGGGTAGCCATAGACGACGGAGCGCCAAACGCTATGGTCCCTAAAACGCTATGCTACGGAGCGAAATTATATCTCTAATATAATAAAGAATTATAACGGAATAACATTTACTTTATAGAATGTCAGTCCAATAATATAAGTAAATTTTAGTTTAATATTGAATTTGTAATGCATATTTTTACCTAAATATTCACTGTATCTTTATATTAAATCGTGATAAACTCGTTGTTATTCAGAACGTGAAGTTGAACAAATGTCGCCTCCCTTATAATGCAACGCTCTATTCAATTCTAATAAAGGCAAAGTCGACGAAAACAGAAGAGATAGGATTCCCCTTATCTTATTTTATCGATGTTTATATACAAATGCAATTCAATTTAAGTTTCGGCAAATATCTACGAATGTATCTCCAAATACTATTTGACTTGATATCTACAATATAGGTCAAATGGTGTTTGGAGACGCTCTGTACCCAATAATAAAAGTAAGTTTAGAAATATATATAAAAAATGTTTTATTTTTGTACGATATAATCATATATTTTCAATAATTGCTACTCAAATTTTTAATTAATATAAATAATAAATGTTTTGTAAGTATTCACTTTTATTATCTTTGTATTCGTGAAGTTACAGATTGGGGAAATTTATTATCATTAGTCCTGACATCCAAAATATTTATTTAAAAATAAGAGTAACGCCTATTTATTTATTTCAAAGAAAGTTTGTTTTATATAATTTTAGATTTAATAATTTTAGTGAATACATTTCAAAAATCATATGATGGTTTTATATAATTTAATCATTTAAATAAGTATATTTTAACAATATCCTAAAGGCAGTTATATCATGTATTCCAAATTATAAAGTACTACACAGATATTTATTTTTTAATGCTTAACCATTTATACGAAATTCAAAAATTAACATGGATTCAGAACTTTGGCCTTTTCACATAGACCTGTTTCAAAATAAATCTACGGAATAAGTAACAATCTGTAACCATTAACAAAGTAATTCGTTTCATTAGGTACTAGTCCGAAAATTCTGTTAAGCATATTGGTACCTAACATATTAATTATCTGTTTAGCTTTAATAATTACAAACTTATTTTTCAACATAACATATTATAATTATAGTTTTTAACAAGTTACTGCAATAAATATAATCCAACTATTTGTTATTCGACAAAGACTAGCATAATTTTTTTTTATTGTAGTTTTTCATTCACTTATCTTTTTATCTTTTTGTTTTATTTTTTTATTTATAATATTTTATTATGAGTGTTATCTCAAAAATATAAAAGTGTATATTTGCAATTTAAAATATTTTTTATATTCTATCCACCTGTTTATTTCTTAATATTACACTGTGTAGAAGGTGTATAACATCAAAACTAACAATATGACCACATACTGGTATATGTACATATTGTGCTTCTTTGCGTCCAGGTAATGAATGAGGACCCGAATGGGTTCCAAACTAGTAACGGTAGAATACAGGGTAAACATATAGTAATAACGAATGGCGAATGTTTAGATACATTAATTTCATATAAAGTATATCTCCTTACTATATAAAAGGCATATAATAAGAAGTTTAGACGAGAATAGGATGTGGAATATATCTCTGAGTTCATTGTGTTAAAATGCCGTGTCATAATTGCTGTGCGTATTAACATCTCATCAACATTCTGTGAAAATGTGGATAATTTAGAACATTTGATCATATAATCTTTAAACACTCGATAGATAATCTGAAAGACCTACAGACTACATAAGAACAATAAATCAAAACTAATCTGATGTAATGAAGATTTATCATCCATAAACAAAACATATAATGTTTATTTAGTCTCAATTTATTAAACTATCAAGTTGCTAATGTACTTATTCAATAATCAAAATTGATAACATGTAGAACTTAAATTTACATTTTAATATATACCTTGACTGTCAATTAATTTTAATGATTAATTGATAAGTCGTGACGAAGTCTAGATCTATCTAATTTATTATTATGTAACTCCATTCCACCGTGACAGAGTTTTAAATACTGTGTGTGTGTGTTATAATATTATAGATTATTTTTTTTTATTTTTTTTTAGAAATACAAAAAATTAATAAAAATTTATTAATTTCATTACAACGGGTACTAATTGTTACTACAATTAAACGTGAGTACCAAAGTGTATTTTGAATGACAACAATGTATGGCTGGCGGCGTTTAGATGCACTTAGATCACATATTTGATTAAATATCTGTTTTCAGAGTAATTTAGTAGTAGTTAGAGTTTTAATGATTATATTTGCTCATCATAAAGGATTAGTAAATAATAATTTACTTATGTTTCAAAGCTTTTAAAAACATGTGAAATTTCGATCGGAATATTTCCAGCAATAAAAGGTTTGAACGACAAACTGCTGCTAATATGGAGTTAAAAAATCCGTTCCCGCAGGGGGACACGCGTGGGTAGACCTCGTGTGTAACTCGTTTAAAATATAACTCACTACCTAAGAATAATACATGATGCCGTTGTTTACATCAAAAATTTTCAAGCAAAAAGTGGTTTTAATTTTTTTTCTCGGAAAAGGTATCTTTTTTGGAAATACTTTTGGTATTTAAATTTAGAGTAAAAAATAACCTTTCTATTAAAAATATTTGCGAGGAGGAAATGTTTACCAGAAAAAAGTTGCCGTGGTTTTACCTACCTAAAATTTACAAGCTAAAAGTGGTTTTAATTTTTTTTCTCGGAAACGGTACCTTTTACGGAAAAACTTTTGGTACCAAAATTTAGAGTAAAAAATAACCTTTCTATTAAAAATAATTGTGATGCAAGAATGTTTACCAGAAAAAAGTTATGATTTTTTTTCCAAAAATTTTCGGTTTTTTTACCCCCACCCCTAAGTTATTGAAGTTAGGTTTTCAGTTTATCTACATTAGTTATAGGTATTTATCAAAGACATCATAAAATATGAACGCCATTCCTTTGTATAGGGACAAAGTTATGGTCGAAAAACTGAAATCAGAAAAAGTGAGGCCCTAGCGCCCCCTGTGACCGGATTTCTCTGGTTAACGAACTTGACCTTCATTTTTGGATGGTTGATTTTTGTGCAAAGTTTGAAAGCGATCCGAGCGAAACTGAGGCCGCTATCGTGCTGACAAAAGTCGAATCTGGACGCACGCACGCATATATATATATATATATATATATAAACTTTTTGACCAATGGTCATTTCGGACTCAGGCGGTCATAAGATGACCTCCTGTGAAGAAATTTTTCCAAAATTCGAAAGTAGGGGACAAATGAATGAGCAGACCGAATTCTTCGAGGTCTACCCAAAAGTAGTCAAGAGTTAAACATGAGACTGTAATAAAAATTTCAGATATTTAAACATAAATCCCATCTATTTAAAAAAAAAGTTGATAGTTATCACAGTCTAGTCATCGTATAAATTCTATAGTGTAAGAAAATAGGACTTAATAAAAGCCATAAAATAGTTATGTCCACTAACTACCTGCAACTATTCCATACATCTCATTAATAGTTCATTTTAATTATTATTTTTTACATTATTGTAAAATATTTAGAAAATTGATAATAAGGTTATGTCACAGTTCTGTTAGGATTCGTAGAATTAACTAAGTATGTTTACCTATGAGAGATAATTCCTGAAAACAAAATAAAAGTAAATATGTTTTGACATTCTATGATTGGGATGGTACGGTGGTACGAAACAAATGAAAACTTAATACAGACGCAAAGTTACGGCTTAGTGGAACTAAAAATATTTTACATCTATATGTCGTATATGTCGTAGACACTATGTAAGGGAATTTTAAAGTAAATTCTTGTTCCTTAGCAATGTATAATAATAAACTATTGGAGCTAGAACCCGTACACAATAGTTCTCATTCTTTTCTATCTCATTTCGGTCCCTTCATTCATTATTCAGCAACTCGGTCCGCCAACAAGGAATATTGCTTTGCTTATAGTATTCTGGGTAATAAGATAGCCTTTCCATTCTGTGCTAAAGCGATTATTTACAGAATGTTTAAAATAACTGTTTTATTTTTTAATAAAACCTTTTATTTATTTATTTATTTAATTATTGACGATTTGTTTGAGCGTATTAACTTTTATATAAATATATTTATATTTATTGCTCTGATATCTGATTATTTAATAACTTTTTAATGTAACAAGCAACTACTTCTTTTGAATAAGTTATTTGTTTCAGATTACTTTAGTATATTTTTGAACCATTTATTTATCGTAAAAAATACATTAAAATATTTTCCTTGGTGTATTGAAATGTCTTTAAGTATTGCTTTTAATAATAATATTTTAAGTTATAATTACCAGTTTGCTACTTGTAGTCAAAACTTAAAATTGATTGAAAATAAATAATTATCCAAATAGATTTAAATGATATTGTATCTTCATATTAATTGTTTCATAATGTCTGTGTTGAAAATGAAATTACATCCTTCGCTATCATGTGTAGGAAACTTTTTATTTTAAATGGATTATATAGAAAATAATTATATATTATATATTTGTAGTTTTTTATTTTTTTTCGGGAAAGTCACTTATCGACCAAGAATCCTTAGAAATAAACATAAATTAAAAAAATACATTCATAATTTAAAATCTTAAATAAATTTTTAAGCCAAAAATAATTTTACAGCATTCATATTTATACATAATATAACATTTCCAAAGAGCTGTTATAATGATATTCATAAGTTAAACGTTAAAACAATATTAATAACGTTTGTTTACTAAATACAAGAAAGTCGATACGCGGTAATGTGAAGCAGTCAAAGTAATGAGTCGCGTCGCTGAGGATTCCGCTAACGCCTTCGGCGAATATTTTCCGCATTGTATAATGGTGATGACGATCCGTGACAACAATTTATAAAACATATTCCTTGTTTTATTAGAACAAAAGTGGGCGTAGAAAAGGCCAAATAGCTTTTTTCTGTTATTTTCCTGTCTGTCCTTTCCGAATATGAATACCGTGACACAGATTGCTACCTATAAAAACGGGGTTATAAAATATTATTTAGACTTTAAAAATTTTCTTTGTTTTGATTAAAACTGCAACAAAAATGAGGCCAGTTAAAAGTATATGTGAAGAGCTAACGAATTTCTATTTACTATCAAAGATGATATGTTATCATCGAAAAATATATAAGAGTATTTTATTATTTTACGACTTTGCAAGAAGAACCGCTGTAACCAGAGCACATATTTGATCGAATGTTTTAGTATTTTAAATGGTGCACTATGAACGAAGTTAAAATAATTACAACTAGTTTTAAAAAGCGTATCATAAAATTATGTAAATGGCCTTTACGAAAATTTAACCGACGTATGTAATGCTATTTCTCTCAAAAGTTTTAAACGAATCTTGAACATAGAATTCTTTTCTCTAGTTCACGCAGATGTCACATGCAGCTGTTATATACATCAATATTTAAATCCTGAATTTTCCTTTTCTTCAGCAATATAATTTGAAACGGTTAGTTGCACCAAAATAAACGAAATTTAAATGATCGGTCATTTAAATTACTGCAGTTACAAAATAATTATTTAAGTCTGTTATTGGTGTAATTTTATAAGCGCAGTAATAGATTTATACAAAAATAAATCAAATATGTACGTAGTAAATATTAATTGAAGTTGTTTATATCCCAAAAAAAAAATCAAATGTCATTACATTTGACATTTCTTTACTCTAACGTGCCCTCGAGCTCTAGTGAACAATGCGTGACTGGATTTAGATCCAGAGGACAATCAGATCAGTCAGTCATTCGAGTCGCATCAGATATGTGCATTACGTGTTAGGTAAATTGTCTCTATCAAATAGTTAATTGAGATTAGAAATTTCCTTTCTGTAATCATATTTTCTAAGAATTGTACAGAACATTGATTATAATCTGAACAATTAGTGAAGTGCCATTTTTATTCTCCTAGCCTGTTATCCTCGTCAACCCACTACTAGTACTCCTACTACATCAAAAGTATTATCTGTAATGGTATATTAACTTCTGGTATAAGGCTCGTGGTTTTACATTAAAAGATCAAAAAATTAAGGATTTTTATTAAATCAAATTCTATAACATAAAATTATCAAATATTGAAATACAATAGATATAGAAAGAATACTTATAGAAAATAAAACATAAAAATATTAGTAATTGTAGGAATTTCAAAAGAATGGAGATGTAAGAAATCCTTCAAAATGTATTGCAGTGTTTCCCCTAAAACAAATCAAGATTATGATACTCTAATAAATGAAGTATTGTATAGTATTAAAATTGTAATTTGATTTCAATTTTGTACTAAAGAAATTTAGATCTACAAAAATATTAAGAAGTCACAATACCATGATTATGGTTATCTAACAATAATTACTTTTATATATAAAATTTTTGAGGCTAATTATTTGTCATCTAAATGAATGTGTTTATAAGAGTTGCAAAAAGCTATTGTCTGTTAACTGTAAGTTTATAAAATGTTAATATAAAATAATTCTACTTATCAATTCTAATCGTTCTATTCCTAAAAAAAAATATTTTTGAGATTTAAAAATAATTCAAATCCTTGGATACTATTATGTAGTAATGTATAAACATTTAAGTAAGTATATGTTTACAAACGACCCATAAGAAATAATATATTTCTTACGGAAACATCAATATATACACGAATAGATACAATTGAATCGTGTTAAATAAATAATTGCTATACTTTATTATGACAATCTATTGTTTTGTGACACCTTAATATTTGAACATCTAAATAAAAAAAATATATAAATAAATAAAAATCTTCTTTTTATACAATATTTTTTTAATAAAATAACTCACCGAATTTGTGTAGACGGCAGTGTCTTAAAACAATAACTGCTAAAGTTGATTATAGTTGAGGAACGCTTTTATGACTTTTGAGTTAAATTGTTTCTTATTGAAGCATACTTCTAGTTCTTTACTAAAAATATAAATAATAAGAGAGTTACACAAAGAGAAACTTTTATTATTTCTGAAGAGTTTCTTGTAGATTAATATTATGGAAAAACTGTAAACGTTAGTGAAAGATTGAAATCTTAAAATGGAAGTAACTCTTTAATATCTTAGAATTGTATTTCTTTGTATAAAAAGAGGAAACCTTATATTTTATACGTGTTTATTATTATTTAAACTTTGTAGTAAATTCCAAAATAATTATGGTATGTTTCTATAATCTTAGACTTGTGCAAAATTAAGAAATCTTGAACTTCTCAAATATAAAAAAAATTACTGACTTTTTTACCAGAGGTATCCCAGAGGTCCAACTCCAATTGAAAATATTAAAAAAAATACTATCTTTTAGTTATTTTTTTTAAGTCACAATATATAACTTGAGATTTAAAACGCTTACTAAGGATGAATAACCAATTCTCAACTTGTGTTATACATTCCCAAAAAATATATATAATCAACATTAATATTGTCCTTTCTCTTCCTAAAACAAAGCGCCAAACCGTGAATGAATAAATAATAACACAATAAACCCTAAGTTTTGATAAATAATAAATCTTAATCCGCTCAATTCAAGAACAAAAGACAGGAAAGCGATGGTTTTCTCATCGCTTTTCAGAACTTTAATTTGTTGATTTCTTTTGAAATAACTTCTCGAACTTTGTCCTTATTATACATTGATATCGGTGTTAACATAATTTTGTATAGTTTTATTAAATTTATAAAGATTAGATACAATGAAATGAATTTATGAATATTTACAAACCAATTATTTATTTGTTTTTATACATAAGAAGACTATTCTATTCACTACAAATAATAATGTAAATTCACTACACAGACCAATACACATATATTATATTTAGTAGAATAGTCTTTCTTTTAATTAGTGGTCAGGCTATTGCTTGCGCAGATTTAGGAGTGTTTTAGGAACACCATGGCAATTTATTGGAATTCATATTATATATTACAGGTTAACAAAAAATACATTATATAATACAAAGGATAACGGTAATTTTATTGTAGCAAACATTAGTTTTTTCTTTTAAATTGAACTTACATAAAGAACAATATTATTTAAATTTTTTTTTAATTTTCTGAAACTTACACAAAGTTTCAGAAAATTAAAATATATTTTAAGCAATACTTGATATAATTATTCTTTGAAATAACGTTGCTGAAATCATATGTAAGAAAAATAATAAATTATTTGTATACCATTAATTGTTATAATTTCTATTAATCTATCAAGTCATACAATCAAGTTCAGAAAGTACTAATTTTTAGCCTTGACGCCTTATTTGGCGTTAATATTAAATTTACTGTAGTTTTAAGTAAATGTTAGAACACAAAATTTAACTGTTCTCATATATACATAAAAGAAACATACAAAAAAGAAAAGAAACTGTATAAACTTACAATAATATTAATAAATAAAATACTCTGATCAATTCGGAGATTAAAATATAACTTAAAGCTTCCAGCGAAATACAAATTAGTTATGATTTATTAAAACCGTTTTATGATTAAAATAAGACTAACGATATGATACATACAACTTTAAAGCAGTTTTTAACAATAACAAACCATTCTTGAGGAACAGAAGGGATATACAAGGAAATAAAAATTAAAGACAGAAAA
The DNA here is from genome assembly GCA_918358865.1 of Melinaea marsaeus rileyi. NCBI lineage: Eukaryota > Metazoa > Arthropoda > Insecta > Lepidoptera > Nymphalidae > Melinaea > Melinaea marsaeus. The sequence goes on from OU911089.1 coordinate 37,589,055, forward strand.
AGCTTATCAGGCGTTTGAGATGGGGCAAAAAATTTGAAAAAACTCCTCTTTATAATTGAATCTTTTAGATATTGGTAACATACTCATAACTCTATTTCTATCTACATAGTGTTCGTTTTTTTCTTTAATTAACTAAAGGCTATTAGAATGACCATTCGGTAAAACTCAAAAAAAAGATATCATTCAAAAATTTTAAATATTTAATTTTATGGTAATAGAAGGTATTTTTTTACCATTAGTAAGAGAGAGAAGGGAGCTATGTTATTTACTGAGCTGTGTAGATTTTTTATTGAACTAACGAGCGCTATAGAACTAGAAGTTAAAAGTTATTAAACTTTTTAATTATATCATTCAACTCGAAGGAGCTTAAGACTCTAGAATCGATTGTTGTGGATCTCTAATATTTGAACTTTTAATTTTATTCTAGGAATAAAATTAATTTACACCATTAAAACTTTTTGGTTATACAAATAGAAAAAACTATATTCAATGTAGACGTACCCATGTTTGCTAAATTTTTATGTTGGGATCATGTTTAGGTTGGGATTGACATAATATATTTGTACATAAGTAAAGAATAAGAGACATTTATCTCGCCAAAATCTTTTGATCTTAATCTGGTGATGACATGCGAGTAACATAGAGAAATTGTGACGATTCCTCATATAGAAAATTTATATTATGGGTCCGTTACACGCCGCCTTATTGACCTGAAAGTTTTGTTTTGTTATGGAATTCAAATATCTTGATTAGAAATGCCGACTTTTGTTACTCTTAGAGCTTCTTGATTTTTTTTATAAAATAAAATATAACAAAATGGTCTCGTGGTTGCGGAGTTTCGGAGGGATATTAGGGCCAAGGTGTTGTTCCTATCGAGTCTCTCTCTAGAAGAGGATTTTTTGTAAAAGTGGGATGGGTGGGGGGAAGAAAAAAAATTGTTGTCATTGATTGTCGCCATTTTTATGGAACTTTGCATGTGGCATGCATTTTTTCTCATATCTTTTTAATTATATACACAAAGCGCACTTAACTCATAAGATGGTGAAATCGAAATCCACACGGAACAATTCTTTGTATGTCTATTAGAAATACACAGATTGTGGTTTCTCATCTGGGTGTATTGTGTGCCCGTTGCTTGTATTATCTCACAGATAAATACATTCTATTAAATAATTAAATTATAATTTCCTTATCAATAAAGCAAAAACACTGTCTTCAAACGTCTGTATAAAATATTCAAAGTAAAAATAGGACTAAATGTACACAAATCGCCGTTATACCAAACTAAGAAAAATACAATCGCAATGATAAGTAGTATAATAAGGTTAAACTCAAAAAGGAAACTTTTACAGCCCTCGATTGTAATCTAAGCGTCATTAGAGTTGAGTACATACTTAACCCAAGCATTAGGTACCTCATAAGATAAGGTAATATACAAAGTAAGGTAAAAGCGGAAGTGTTAGGTGTTTTTTTAGAGGTATAGTAGTATATATAACTTTAAGTTGGCAATACTGTTTATTGTGGCGGCGCTGTGGTTTCAACAAGACGGTGCAACATGCCACACAGCGTGTGTCACAATTGATTTACTGAAAAAAATGTTCGGTGAACGAATAATTTAATGTAATGGACTCGTGAATTGGCCTTCAAGATCATGCGTTTAACACCGCTGGAATATTTTTTGTGGGGCTATGTAAAGTCTCTGGTATATAATATATAAGCCACACACGATTGACGCCTTTTAAGAAAATATTCGCTACTTTATCACTAATACGGCCTCCGTTGCTGCAAAAAGTGATTGAAAATTGGACTTCCCGGTTGTACTTTCTCCGAGCCAACCGAGGTGGCCATATGCCGGAAATCATATTCAAATAAAAATGGCAAAGCATTAATTTTGTGTTTTATTTGAACCTAAAATTATATACCTCTAAAAAAAACACCCATTATAAGTCGAAAGTATCTACTTTTGTATGTAGTAATACTAACTGCATTACACTGTCTATACACATAATATTATACAGTAACAGACAACATTCAACCTAAATAGAATAACAGTTACGTCAAAGTATAAAAATACAGTAGAGATTTATTACAATAAAGAATTAAAATCAGGACATTTACACACCTCATCTGATCTAATCCTAGAATAACAACATACACGGATTTGGTTTACGACTTTTGATCAGAAAACTCGTATGAAGTGCATAAAGTTTGACATAAATTCTATAATTCTGATAAGGTGCCGATAAACCCTAATAATAACATTACGAATTCTTGTCTACGAAGTTTGAAAAAATCGTAGCTCGATTAAATATATATATATATATATATAACAAAATATATATTTAACACTAAACCTACCGACAACTCTTGTATACCTATATATATATATATAATAGTTAATAATTATTAAAAATTATTATAGCACACCATATATAATTAAAACACTATAACTTTTTATAAAACAGATAGTGTTGTTGTGTGTTATTGGAAACAAATTCCTATAATTTCTGATATAATACTACAATTAAACGAGTGAATATACGATCATAACAGAGTTCTGCTTCGTATTATATCCGAGTGTTGTTTAAATAAGTGTTGCTCTGGAGTTATGAATAAAATTATATTGTAGTAGTATAAAATAGTAACGATTATACACAATTAAATATATATATTTATACAAATTATAAATTAATTAAGAAAACATATAACTTTGAATGATAATTATGTACACATACTAAATTTTTATTATTATTAAGATAAATATTAATATTAATGTAGCTATTTATATCATAATAATTATTGCAAAAACAGTGAGACAAAATTACAATACATCATGTGTTATAACAGATTTAGACATATTTAAATATAGTGAACTATATTTCATATTTCTTCACTATTATACAATATTCCATATTCATCTCTTTCGTCTCAATATTACACGTGTGGAGAGAAAGAAACAAATTGAAAATGAAATGCGGTTCTTATTATTTTAATGTTATATTAAATTTTCTTTTAATCACAAACTAATGAAATATAAGACAATAAAAAAACATATAACCATAGTATTGGTTAAAAACACTAATTAAATCGTCATCTACGATATTATATATAATATGAAATTAAACAATGTACACTTTTGAAGTCATGAACTACAATTTATAATTTTGAATATAATTGTCAAATACATGTTGTAGTTCTGTTCTAACTGAGACACTAACAACTAACTAACTAACTTAATCGTATCAATCGTGGCAATTAGTAGTAGCGATTTTATTGACCTGGACATATATTAAATTTCTTACTTACATAGGAATGTTTAGATGTAAGTGAAGTGCAATATACCAAGAACTTGTTATGTAAGTTATAGTCTAAAGTAGCAACTAGCACCGGTAATAGAAAATATAAGTAATCGTTTCTCGTGATAAGAAGTAAAGTAAAGTATGATCTCATAATGAGGAGGGATAAAATGTATGACAAGAAAACGACCGAAGAATACATAGATGGAGCGAATCAAAAATGATATAGTGGCTAAACAAATATTGAGCACTCTAGAGTGCTGACGGTGATGGCTTATCAGATAGATAAGGGCCAAAAAAAATAATATTTTTATTAATTTTATTAATTTATTTATTTATGTATAGATATAAATCACAAATAAAAAACAACAGAAAACAGTGTAGTACAAAGGATTACTTATCTCTTTTAAAGACCTCTCCCAGTTACCTTTTGGTGCGAGACAGGGTTTACAAGATCGTGTGGTACTTATATAGGTAATTATATTTTTACATACAAAGAGACGAAGCTTCCTAGCATTCCATGGATTCACCGTGCGGGTGCCGGGCCCATCGCGTTGCAAGAAGAGGATCGCAAACAATGCCTGGGACTTGCGAGTCAGGTATAGGTTTAAGGGGTCCCTTTACTATGCGCACACACGCTCACCTTCACTGTTCACGCTCCTTTCACTACCTAACCAAATATCGTGAGAACCATCTAAAGCAGCCTTTGAAATACGTTCTAGAAATGAACTGATGATCGTTCTAGAAAGGTCGAGATCCTACAATGAGTCGTAGAGAGATTTTGCTGTTATACCTCTCGTTCCTACTAGAGCGTACAAATTAACTATAAATTTATTCCTGATGATGATGATGATCTTTGGGTATGTTTGTTTCCCAGAGTACTAAGGCGCGTTATACTTGTGGAGCTTACTCCACAAGTATAACGCGCCTTAGTTGTTTTGAGCACAGGAATAAGTCCTGCCTAGATGACGAAACACAAACATCCCCCAGGGATTTTGTATTGCCTTTCATACGTGTCCATCATGAGACGCGTCCAAGATGAAATAAGGTTTTAGTTTAGATTTTTCCGACGAACGTGCCTTTACGAAATCTACTGATATTTTGGTGGTTATTATAGCCTTTTGCGCTCTTGCTACAGAAAGACTAACCGCTTCTCGTACGATTTTTAATATCTTATTGTGGCGACGCGAGTATTTACTTCTATTTAGAAGTACCCTACACCCTACTAGCAAGTGTTTCGCGGTTCCTACTGCTAAATTAATTTTACACAAGTGTAAATAATTATAACTTATATCAGAAACTTTTTCTTTCAACTTTCAGAAGTTTGAATACGTGTTTGCTGGAAATATCTTTTACATAATAATTATTGTCGAAAGTTAAAGGTACTCATATAACTTGAATTATTAATCTATGATTTTATTTATTTATTTATTTATTCATGTACCTCATTATTACATATATACTTAAAATTAAAATTATGTACATGGGATAGCTTATCTCTTAGAAGAGATCTCTTCCAGCCACTCCTGAGTGTAAGTGCCTTGTGAATGACGTAAGTAAATGACGTAAGTTTTACTTTCTCACCCGGGCCCTTAGTAATAAGTATAATGAAAATAACATATACTTCCATTTAAAATTACATATTATTTCCAAACGTTTTCAATATTGTATTTATAATTAATTTATTTCTATTAGATATTATTTCAAATTGAAAAAGTAATTAAAAAATTACCATTTCAAATCATAAATGTCTTTTACGTATTAGATACATTTTTTAAAGTAAAAATGTAACTTAATTAATTTATATTCACGTAAGTTTATCTGATATCAACAATTAAGTACACGCATTAGTGTATTCAACAGTGGTATATATAAATATATTTTTGATTAAGAAATCAAGATTAATTTAATTAAATGTAATAAAACTCCAAGTCTCTTTAATTCGTTAGTAAACTTGTGTTAATTATTCATCTGTGAATCAAGGTCACGGATAGTCAAAGGGAAACTTGTTAATGGCAGAAGTGACAATTACTAATTATGACTTTCAAAGTTAACAATTAACCTAACCTAACTAAAATTAACAAGACCACATCTGTACCATGAACTCATTGCTACCTGTTATGTACTCGTGACTGAAATAAAGCATTGTAACTTAGTTCTTAAAATTTTGTCATTATGTCTATCCATTTTGTTTGTTTTTCAAACACAATTCAATCAAATTAACAACGTATTTCAATAGTTTACTGTCAGATCAACGTATCTTTTAAAGAGGATATCTACATACAAAGAAGTCAAGAAATCAGCCAATGTGTTTATTAAACTTTTTCAGTTACATTAAAAAAATGTGATAAAAAATGTGTAATTACTAAGTAAATATTGTAATATTTTACTTGAACATAACCGTCTCTTATTATATTTTTGTACCTTTATAGTTCTTTGTTTTCTCCATTCGTCGTCTATTTCTGAGATATTGTAGCGTTATTTTATAACTTTAATTTTTTTTTAAATTTATTTTTACTATGATAAAATATCATATTTTGTCAAAAAAATCACTTTAATTATTTTTAAAATACTTAACCACAAAATAGGACTATACAGAAAATATTCATATGGTTATTTCTACAACAAATTGAAGTTTAAGAGGTAAGAAAACAAAAAACTGATTTTGAAAATTAATAATTGTTCCGCAAATTAATAAAAGCTAATATATATTTTTATATAGTTCATATTTCTAAGTGCACAAGGTACACAAGTTAGTAGCAGTTATAAGTTGGGAAAATGTAAATTGAAAGACAATATGTTCAACCAACAACAAAGTACAGAGAGGCATAACTTCAAAGTTAAGCTTCTTTTAAGTATGAAGGAAACTACCGTTAATGACTGTAGTCTAACTTACAGCATAAGTGTAATAAATTATCGGAAACTATTTAACTAATTTTATAACTATTATTCTTGGTTGGTTCTATTTTATATTCTAGTTTTATTAAAAAAGGTGGGTATACAACATACCTAAACATGACCTGACATAAATGTATCAAAATTACAAACTGGAGCACAATTATTAAGAATTAATAAAGGAGGAGACATCAAATTTAATTTTATACACATATTTGTAAATATGTGTATAAAATTAAATTTGATGTCTTATGAGTAGTAAAATATTACTTATTTATCAGGGTATTGATGAGTTAAACCCAACAACAACGAACAAGTCGTTTGCAAACCAATCATATTACTTAATAGTTTATCTCCAAATTTTGATATATTTTTATTTGATTATTCATTATTAGTTGTCTCTAGTTAAAAATTATTTATTTTTAATATTATGGTACAATACACATTGCTATCTTAAGTGTATCTCTGTACTCTCTCTGCTGGACTTCATAACAACTTAAAATGATTTAAATTAAACTTAATAAGAAATAAATTAAATGATTAATGAATTTAATTGATGATTTCTCTCAAAGGAAACAGCATCCTTTGATACTGTTTTCTTTCCTTTCCTTTCCTTGTAATCTTTATTACATACTTTTGTACTTGAAATCTTTATTTCATACTTTTCCTTTCCCTGTAATCTTTATTACATACTGAAAAAAACAGTTGAATATTCTAGGCAAAAGTTGGACACTGGGTCCGACCGGCCCGGAGCATGAAAGAAAGTCTTTATGAACCCTTATCAATGTTAGAAACCCTTTTCTTATGTAACTTAAACATTTTCATACAACATATGAAACACATACGTACCATATATATATATATATATATATATATTAAAATTGCGTTGTTTATTGTTACCGCTTCCTAAGAATATTACCTATTTGATCTGAATGAATATAATATGACTGGCATAGTACTGCAGGATATATAAGAATGATAACCGATATCGTTATATATATATATATATATATATATATATATATATATATATATATATATATATATATAACTTCCTCAAAACTTTAAAATTTAAAATAAAATACGGTCCATTCCTCACTCGATCGGATAAAATATATGCAAATGGAAAGAGTATGAGAGTATGCAAAAAGGACAGAATAACCAACATTTATTAGTTACTTTCGTAATATTAGACGTGAATGTTGATAACGCGTCTATAAATCACTCAGGATCAGAGTAAGCTTTAATTTTACGACTTGGCCGATTGCGTAGATTGATTCATTTTATGTTTGTAATAAAAAAAAGCTATCTGGTATGCTATATCTATAACTATCTTAGATGATATAAAAAAAAGGGACGCTAATTTAGTACAGAGAACTAAATTGCTGTTAATTTTTAGATTATTCACTTTTGTATGAGAAATGTACATGAGACAACATTGGTAGGCGTGCAAATTAAAACACAAAAAAAACTAAAAATATAAATAAATCCAGAAATATAACTACAATATAATATAATAACAAATACAATACATTATAATATAGCATGATATATATTATTATATATAATAATAAAATATTTATGATTTATACATACATACATGCATATTATACACATTATAAGTTATTCATTTAAATAAAGTTGTTATACTTGCCGTTTGAATGAGTCACGAGACGGCGCGACCTTTTGGATAATTAATATGAGGATTTCTTTACGATACCTAACTAACAAATTTTTAATTTAATGTCTTAATTCAATTCTAATCAAGTAATGTTTCTTATTACATATTTAATAAACTAGGATCCGCCGTCGTGCGTTGCGGGTGTTGAGCTGAGCGCACTCCCCTTCTTTGATGCTAACAAACTTAGCATATAATTTTACTCTATAACATGCTCAGCAACTATCGGTTTAAAATCTCAATTGAAAAAAAAAATTAGTTCATCATCAATAAAAGTATAGCCATATAACTGTTTACTATAACTTTTTTTCCAGACTGAACTTTTTTTGTTCTGTTTTTTGTAGAACCATCTTTAGTAAAAGATTTAGCCATGTGCCAAATTCTAAAAATATACATCTATACGTTTTAAAATTACCGATGTCGTAAAACAGCAAAATAAACGGTTAAGAGCTTCGCTTACTCAGCTCGATGACGAAACTGACATACAAGTTTTTGACTTTTTACAGCTAAGAATCTTCTTGCATCTCAAACAATATAAGTCAAGTTCCTACCTCCTAAAAGGAACACCTATACCATACAATACCATAGACTCGATAAGACAGTCATAGTAATTATTAGTGATATTAATATTTTAATTACATCAAATAAAAATCGCTTGATTTAATCTCCAAAAATATATTGTCAAATTCCAGATTTCAGAAAATAAGGTAATACAATGATAAGCCATTTCGGATAGTAATAAAACGATAACTAACATCAGTACTTATCAGTAGTTATTAAATATCATTGATCGAGTAGTAAAGAAGAAATCTCAAAATAAGTCACATATTTTTCATGACGCAAACAAATTAAGGAAATGTGTTTGTGTATCTTTCGAGTCAATAGTTCAAGAAAGACTTTCCGCTTGTATTGAATGTGATTTTTTCTGTAGTTCTGTAACCTCAAAACATGTTTTTACTGATTTCATCGTTATATTTTAATATTATATATATTTATATATTATTTTAAATGACTTTATAGTATAAATTACATTACAAGTGAGATAAATTATTTCACGGTATAAAATTTTATAACTATGATATATCTACATGTAGTATAAATACGTTATAGTTGTATTGTAATACGTAGGAATGCAAAAATAAATGTATAAAAATCACAAGTTAAATATTATATTAAAATAATCAAATTCAATAAATGTAACACATGTTACATAAATATGTAGCTTTTTTACAATAGAAACACTATTATTAATAAAATTATTTACATTCTTTAATTTTATAGAAAAATGTGATTAATATTAACTCACGCACTTATAATTATTACAAATAATACGATATTTCCGAGTTTAACTAGAAAATTTGTCACAAACGTATTACTTTTTGGAAAATCCTGTAAATTTTTATGTTCTTAGTTAATCTTTTAGCAAATAGTTTTCTGTAATCATCCTCAAAACAGTACCATAATAGTAACTTTAATTTTTAAGTTATACTCGTATATTGTACTTGGCGATATTTTTTTGGCAATGTGACTGACAGGTTTATTTTCAAAATATTTATCATTATGAAGATAAATAATCTAAATAACTTTATCACTTGACATCAATAATGCCATGTCGAGGAGGAAGAACTGAATTCAAAGACCGAATTTGGGAGGATCAGGGAAAAAATAGCTAGAATTAATTGAGTTACATGAAAGTTTCTATGATTTTCGTGTCATTTTCACGACAAAATTAACTGATTTACAAACATCTACATGAATCTTAAACATAATTAGTGCAAAGAATTTGAAACGTCAGGTTGAAATGAAAATGTAACCAAAATACGAAAGTTAAATCAGTAAAATAGCTTAAATTAAATATGTGCTGTGTGGAGCTTATGACAGTTTTATATGATTTGAACTTAAAATGACGATGAAGTAAACGAACATTACAGAAGCAAACAAAATTATAGAGAGATTATAAGAGACCGATAAAGATAAAATCAGGTACCTACATTTTAATTTATGGTTTTCTGTTAAACAGCTTCATAGTTTACATAACTGAAAGATATTCTCTTTGATCTTTCTTGACATAAGTGTGACACTGGATCGGACCGGACCGGAGAATGAAAAAGAGTCTTTATAAACACTTATCAACGTTAGAAACCGTATTCAAATCTAATTGAATCATTTTCTTACAACAAATTAAACACATTTATGTATAAATTCATATAAAATTAATAAAGTAAAATAATCTAACCTTAAATTTATATTCACGTTCATGATATACTAATATATTATAAATTATTTGATACTATCTGTTTCCGGTGACTTTACAAATATAATTATAAAGATATTATAAAGTTTAAGTAGGAAAATGTTAAGAATGAGGATAATGAAAGTTAAACGAAATAATAACAGTTTTTTATTATCTTAAATAAAAAAGAGCAAATATAGAGGATAAAACATAATTAAAATGCGAAATGAATTCGTAATTAAGATCTCTCATTTCGTTTGGTAGATTAAACGTGAGTTCGTGCTTTAAATATTTTTCACGTACTGCTTTTTTATTATCATTTATCTTATCATTATCCTAGTCTAGTATGGAGAACATGATATCACAGAAAATATGAGGCATGATAAAGCATATAGAAATAAATTATATTAGTAGACTACTTCAAACAATTATTTAAAACAAATGAGATAACCAACAAATGTTTACTCTATAAACCAAATGTTAGAAACCAAATGTTGAAACATCACATTATTGAATAGTTGTAGATAATTTATTTTATCTCAACGGCCATGTGATAAAACATAAGACTATGTTTACATTCCATTTATTTATTAATAAATTTTCTTATGCTCTGAAAATAAGAAAATATTGTTTAATTTTTCTATTACCAATATCTGCAACCATACTTATATTTCCTAGAGTACTAAACTAGTCATATTTTATTCAGTTCAGGTAGTGTGATGCCGGCCTTAGCACCTTGTGTGTCCTTTAAGTTGATCCGATTAAGGTCGTGACGGAAATACTCAATATAATGAAATAAGCATTTATTGAAGTAAAAATTAAAACTATTATTAGGCTTATATTTACACTGAATTTGATTTCAAGCAATCCAGAAATTGCAAAAGTATTACTAAAATTTTTATAAGATAGATCTCTCTCCTTCAACATGTTTGAATGTACATCATTAATGCTCTGAGATACGACTCGTGTTTCTGTACGCAAGACAGGTTACTAAGTGACTAGAAGATATTAATATCTCTGTTGCTATAATAAAGTTATTTTCACGAGATGAATATAGCAAAATATAATTGGTTGCCGTCAATATAATATTATCAGTTTTAACTCGTGTAGCTTACTTTATAGATAATATATAGATGTCTTATTCTATAAATACTCATTATTTGATGTATTTATTTTTACGATTAAAGACTAAACGATACGTAAAATTATAATATAGCGGTTTTATATTAGAATAATTATTTAATACAGAAGAAGTCATAGTTATCTAATATAATACGGTCAATTCCACGAGAAATATTTCTAAAAACAAAGTGGTAAAGGATAATGTGTGAAATATATTATTATATGAGAAGATTACGGGTTTGCTCCCGTAATAATAATAAATAATAACATTGAGGGGCCATTTATTTAGAGGTGCCTAGTTGAATAAAATCTCTAGAGAAAGTTCTATCATACCAGTATTTCGATTTTCTTTATTTTAATTATTACACATAATTTCTATTAGCTATTGAAATATAAATCAAAATAATTAATTTCAAATAAACTTACATAATTAGTGAGGCACTTTAAAAGAACAATTATTGAAATATTTTATAGAAAGAACATTTAATAAATATCAAAAAATAATATAACATAAAAGTATGTTAAGATCAAATTTTTCCACAGTCTCAATAACCCGACCAGATTCAGATCTGATCGGGTTATTGAGGCTGTGGAAAGATTATAGTTGTATTATAAAAGTTTACTCTGGTAAACTTTAATTCTTACAACTAGGTGGATTGCGTAGATTGCTTCATTTTATGTATCTAATAAAAGTTAACTAGCATGCATATTGTAGATAGTTGATGTGAAAAATAAGTTCCGGTTACAATTTAGTTCAGACAACAAATTAATGTTAGTTGTTAGGATATTTACTTTTATATGAAAGCAGCTAATACAGATAATACTAGATAACTACATCTAAGTCATCTCTATTTGTAATTCAATTGTAATGTAAACTTGTTTATTATATACTTTGTACATAAAGAAACCTTATGGATTTTAGCCCTTAAAATCTTAGGTGTTAAACATAGTTCAAAATTATTGGTATAATTATTTTTGTTACATATAAGAGTCATTTGATTTAATCTATTTGAAAAATAGTGTTAAATAGCGGATTTCAGAATGCATACAAGAATAAAGCGCGCAATAATAAATCATTGAAAAAAGATATCTGCCGCATGTTTTCAATGTTACCTTTTCTGTAGTTTTGTAACCTCATAATAACAACATTTCACCGTTATATTTTTAAAAAAGCTCATAATAAATATTAATATTTAAAGATTACGTTTTCGAAACCAAATAAAACGTTTTCTCTACTGATTTAAGCGATTTGTTTGAACAACACTAACTCTGTTTCAAATTCTTATACAGATAATTTATTAAATAAGTATTTTTATTAAATCTCTCTTAAATCTCGTATCTTGTTTTAGGTAATATTTAATCATTTAGCGTACAAAATACAAATAGTTTGTAACAGAAAACACAATTTAAATGTCAGAGTTAATTTACGTATTCAAAAAATCTCGTCGTAAAAAAACAATTTATTTCTATCTTTTGTTGTTTGTAATCAAATATCTAGAAAAGTAATGTAACTGACAATCAAAAGTATTGAGGAAGTTATAAAAACAATTTTCGTCATTTATTCATTTTTAAGGTTACAATTTTGTACCAAACAATTTCAATTATGTTATTTGTAATTTTATGTCTAATACAGTGTTTATTTTATCACCAATGCTTTTGATAATTTCGTGCAACCACGATGTAGAACATTGTAATTACAATTTTTCATAAATTATTATAGATTTTTTGTTTTGTACTGATCGTAACTGTGTATTAGTGCCGCTTTTTAAGTTAAGAAAATATACATAACTTCTAGTTTAGATTATATTAATAGAAATAAAGTGTATTCTGACTTTAACTTGATTATTGTCTGGCATATAACAGTATAGTGTCTATATTAAGAAGATGTATTATATTAAAGTCTAGTGAGGCCACGCTGGTAATAAATAAATACCGTTGATTTCTAAAGATGACACTTTATTTTAAATATATTGTGAATATAAATTTCTTACTAATAATTTAATTTCAGTTTTATGTTAAAAACGCATTAAAATATGTTGAATGATATTAAACTGTGACAGCTGATATGATAGATGATATAAAACACCTATACTTGCGGTAGCGTCGGGAGTCGGGTTGCGCTCGTCCCTCAAATATGTGCGAAGGGGGTGATGGCTGACTCTTGCGTTATGCTCGTGAACGGGTGCTGCTTGCGGTGACTGGTTGTGTAGCAGGCCTATTTTTATTTTTTATTATTGTTATCATTATTATTAATTTTTTTTTTGCTATTATTATAATTATTGTAATAATAATTATTATTTTTTTTCATTATATTGCGACGGTTCTAGTTGTTCCAAAATAGCTTTTAAGATTGACATTTGTGAAACAGTGATCACAATATAAAAAAAATATATATCCGGCTGAGTTTGTTGTGTAGTTCTTCTCAGACTAGGACGCGTTTGGAACCCTCATAGCTTTAACATTAAGTTGGACAGTGCTTTTACAGAAGGGCTTATTACGATAAATCTGGTATCGAAATAGGCCCTCCTGACACTTCCATTTTGACGTACACAAGTGATCACTGATAATGATTCAAAGTGGAAAAGATATAAATAAATAAAAAATAAAATAAATATATTTTGTTCTATAAAAATTGCTTTGAAATTTGTACGAGAAATAAATGCACTGTGATTTCATCAGGTAGATTTCATTGATCGGAGTGACTTATTGACAGTTACGCGTTAGGTCTTTCATTTTGTATGATTTATGAAAAGCAAGTTCGTAGAAGTGATTCATAGCAATGTATCTCATTAGAATAATGGACTTATTTCAATATCAAATTTTTTGCGCATTATTTAACCTCAAAAACTAATGAATTAAAAGTTTCAATAATTACTAATCACTAAAAGTTCACCAACACAATTTTCACAATGCGATGTGATGCTAGTTGACAATAAAATGGCTGCTTAATTGAAAAAACATTCATACATAATAATATTCATGATCATATAACTATATATTTAAATAAAATATCTTAAGATATAATTTATTTAACTAAAAAATCAATATCAATAGTAGTATATAAACGCGAAACTCTAATAAAATAAGATAATATTTTTTTTATTTTATGTTTTAGTTGAGCATTTTATAGTGTAAATACACTATTTATAGATAACTTGAAATACTATTCACTCTTCATATATATATATGACTACATTAAGACCTATTTATAATTATAAGTACCTGATATTTTGACATCAGTTATATAAAATAATATCTACCCTCTTTATATTTGCTTTTCATCCCATGACTTACCCCCAATTTAGGTAAATATGTGTATATTATATAGGAACAACAAAAATAGAAACCGTTAAATTAACAAATCTTTTTCAGCATCGAATCAACAAAAAATCAAAAAATGTCATCACTTCATAATTTAACGATTTTCTGATACAAAAGTTACACAAATATATACCGACTTTATATATCACAATTCTGTTACATATTTTAAAAATTTTGCTGATTTTGATAAAAAAATCTGTGAAATGCGAAGATAGCATATTTATATATATATATATATATATATATATATATATATATATATATATTCCCCGCGGTCCTTTTTTTATTATTTAAAAAATTTAACTCAATTCCAGTAAAGCTTCCGTACCCGAAAGAATCTTGACAGACGGAACTCTATTGTTTGACTTCTTTTGCCAGACACAAACATATTAATTACGTGAGATAGGTTAAAAATTTAAATAATACTACTTAAATAAGTTGGAAGAAAGTCTCAAGAACAAAGAAGTTTTATCCACATTTCATAATGAAAAATTCATTCATGTATTGTGAGGCAGAATAATTAATTCTAAGCAATTCAAATCATTTTTATTATTGTAATATTTAAGACCTAATATATTATATTATTTCTTTACTAAAGAAATGCCTGCAAGTATAGTATATTGTAATGAAAATGTTAACAATCTCACTGGATGAGAGATGAGAGATCCTTCATAATTGTTATAAGAATTTCAAACAGGTTCAAAGCGATTGATTTAATTCAAAAGTTTAATCACTCCAGTTCTAGTTCTAAAGCGACCGTTAGACGAAAGAGCATTCCTCGAAGTTTTGAGAATATTATAGTCGTGCGGTAAGACACGGCAGAACTTTTCCAACTTTTATATAAATTCCCCGTTTTTTAATTTCAAAAAGTATAGTCCCAAATTCAAATGAATTGCATATTTCGAATTTTTGACTTTGGACGCTTTCCAATACAGGCTTGTTTATCAAAAATCAGCACGATATTCGATTAATACGCACATTTATATAATAAAATGTCCTTCCTGAATAGAACGAAAGGTAGAATTATACTTTAATATTGTTTATACATATTGTTAACAGTAAGGCTTGAAAACAAGCAAAATACATAATATAAAAAACACTTCAGCTATAAAAACGTTTTCTAATAAAATTATTACTTATATGTATAGAATAATTTTCTGTTACTATGTATTATGTATTACTTTCTATTGTTCGTACTTCAGTTTATATATACATAAACCGCATTCTGCACCACTATTATACTGCGTATTGTCTTATCCTAATCCTCGATGTTATTTTGGATATATGTATGTTATATATATTCACATTTTAAGACGCATTATGAAGTAAGTCATAAAACAACAAACTTCGAAGTGATATTGCCTTAACTATAATATTCCTCTTCAATGATGGACAGCGGAAGAGTTAGATAATGCGCGCAAACTTTAAGTTTGTAAACAAGATATAATTTGCCTTATATGAATCCTATATCATTATACTTAAAATAAACCTGTAAGTCACTAATACTTTAAGAACTTTGTCTATTTGTATATTCTCATATTCCATTAAAACTATCCAAATGATTGGATTCTGGTTGTTGATATTAGGCGTTATGTCTACGTAGGTACATCTAAATACATCGGATAAGCGATTAACTTGTTATTGTTTTTCTATATTTTATATTATACTATATTTATATCGTAACTTAAAAGCTAAAATCGATTCTTAAGTATTTGAGAAATTTTGCACTAAGTTCTGCAATGGTAATGATATTTAAAAGTTACATCAAATTTCATATGACGTTGACAAAAACATAAAAAATCATAAATGCAATATAGTCGAAGACACCGGCAAGGGCTAGTACATAATGTGTCGCTTAAAAAAACATTAAAACACTGTTAAAAAATATGCAACGTGCTTTAAATTCACAATGATATGATTTTCCAGTTACATTATTTATATTCCTGGATATATCCGTCGTGAATTGTTTGCTAAAGCTGATGTTAATACAGTATTAATAATATTATAAAATATTATTAGCAGCATCCAGTTTATCCAACCTAATTTGATTGTTGTGTTGTTTAGAACTTTGCACAAAATTTTGTTCAAATGTGCGGCAATGTTGATTTTTAGAGCGAGTAACACCGAATGGGCTCATTAAATGTCATAGCGACAGCACTTGTATGACAGAAATAATAGTGTTATTGTTTCTTCGACCGCCAATTTAAAAGTTACCAGTCATAAAAAATCAAGTCACATTTCATCCATATGTAATAATAAACCGCAACTCCAGCTATAAATACTCAATTCACATTATTCTA
This sequence comes from Melinaea marsaeus rileyi, assembly GCA_918358865.1. Taxonomy (NCBI): domain Eukaryota; kingdom Metazoa; phylum Arthropoda; class Insecta; order Lepidoptera; family Nymphalidae; genus Melinaea; species Melinaea marsaeus. Next base: position 37,605,900 of record OU911089.1, read on the forward strand.
TCTTCAACTGCCATATCCACTATTATAGCAAAACTAAAAATTATTACACACTATTATTGACTACAAATTGGCTGCAAATAGGCTACAATGACAGCTTCAAATTACGTTCCTTAAAGATAACAAATATTAAAAATAATATTAAATAACTTAATATGAAATGTGAAATGAAGTATGGACGGAGTAGATATTATAGTATTATTTTATATTTTGCAATAATGATAATAACTGCATGTTGATAACACATTTGATATTATTAAGTCCACATCTAAGAAATAATCAAAGTTTCGAATATTTCACATCTAAAGATCAATCTGATCATTTATCACTGTGGTTTCTTCATTAAGATAAAACGTAAACTTTAGGGTCATAACAGTTTGAAGCAAAGTTTGTGTAATGTCACTATAATATGGATGACTCAATTTAAGGGGGTATTCTACTCTAGAGGCCCGAATTTCGAGCATTTTTTGACGGTGAATAAAAAAAAAGCTATTGATATTTTTACTATCCATTTTTTTATCATTTATTTATTTATATATTAAGAGCACACAAAATAAATTTTAAAAAAATAATAATAATTTTCATGGAATTATGCGTCCTTGAAGTGGAGGGGGAAAACAAAAGGCAGTGTCCTCGTGGTCACGATTTCTACCCTTGTGGTCATCTGAAAAAAAAAACGATGACAAATTCTTAATTAATATGAATGTCATTATCGCATGAACCAGAAAAAAAGGGAAAAATTTATTTTTTCATAAAATGGCGGCTTCTCAAAAATTGAGGTCGATTTTTCACTAATTTTTAAGCTTTTTTCGAATTGTTTACACATATTAAAAAATTGAAATTTCCAGTTTATCGAGGTTCATGCGATAGTGATATATTTAAAGAATATTCATGATAAACTTCAAGCAAATCAATTCATTAGAACTTGAGATATCATGCCCACCGTATTGAAAGAAGTAGTTTCGAGAAAAACACGTTTAAAGTTTTACGTTATAGTTTCTGGCAGCATAACTGATAGAATAGTACATATAACTTACGTTCTGTTAATCTGCTATCCCAGCTTCATACAATGGACCTTCCTCTACTTCATATTGACTGTTTTCAGCAGTTCTCTCCTCATAACGAGCATAAATCTTCTTCCAGAATATGTTGATTTCCAGTAAACCTCCGTTTTCTTGATCTGTCTGGACGATATTTGCTGTTTCTCCTACTTTTTCCGATCCATATTAAAAACACTAACAAAATACTCACTTGAAATTTAAATTAAAAGAGTTCACAAAGAATTTTTCACTTTTTCGTACGTCTTAACAGCTTCGAGGTTAACATGAAACTAACTCAAACTAAAAGCAAATTAAATAAAGATATTTTTAGAAATGGGCTAAATGTACTATAATGGGAAATATCATTTCTAAGAAAAAGGGAGAGTTAGTCATACTCAGGTAGCCCGAGCGTGCACTTGCCTATTGTTACAGTCGTCCCCGCTCAAACCAGTCTCGCTGTCGCGCCACTAAAAGAGTTGTAACTTCGAAAATAATTCGAATTTTGAAAAATCCTTTTAGGGAGATATTTTTGAATACTTAAACTATCGAGTTTTGAAAAAAAAAATTTTTAGATTTTTTCAAATTTCTAGACTAGAATACCCCCTTAATGGTTAATAAATTCTTCTCAAGGGTAATTAAATCTTTAAATCCAGCTAATTACAAAGAATTGGAATTATTATTTTATCTAAAAAGAGCTCTTCTTTCTTAGTCAAATATAAACTACATGGTGGTTGGTAATTTTATTTTCTGGTAGAAACAGAATATAAATTTAGTTTAGTGTTGTTATTTTACACCATTTATTCATTCAAAATTAAGAGTAAAACTGGATCACAATTTCAATTAAATGACTTATAAAGGTATGAATCAAACTTCGACAAACTAATTAATTACTTCACAGTTCGAAGCACCGAATTAACTTTATAAGAAACTCTGTTCACTTAATAAATGTTGGACATTAAATAGACCCAATTCTAACAACAACAATATGTCCTTTTGTGAAGCGTTTACATTAAATTGTATTAAAATTTTATTAAGCTATATAAATAGAAGTGTTCTTTATAAACAATAATAAAATATTATCAGAACTTATCAATAAAATTACCTGTTTTACAATTATATATCCTTCTTACGTTCCATAGATGAAATATCGGAATAAAATAAAGAATTCACATAATTAATAATCTAAAATAATATTTTACAGTAAACTGCTGATTAACTACTACAATATTAACGTCATTTATTAAAATGTTTTTTTTCAAAGTTGCGTTTCCTAAAGCTATGTCATAACATAAAGTGACGGCTAATTTTAAACTTATCTTATTACAGTTAACTCGGAGAAGACAGTATAGATTATTATCTAATACTAGGTATGACAGTAGTTAAGTTTGCTTCTATTCATGCACCTCTTTTGGAATTTTAAATTAATTTTATTTACTCTGAATATAAGAAGATATGATAAAATCCGTAATGGGTTAATAGTATTAAATCTTGACTGCATTTATCATATAACATTATTGTATTTTTAACACTAAGTATATATTTTTGGTATTTTTTTGTTTTAATTGTGATAAATTTGAGTAAAGTAAATTTATTACCACAAAACTAATTATAATATTTCATTTGATACCCGGTTATTAGAATAAATGTTCAAAATTGTTAGGAATTTTCATATAGGTATATATAAATATATTTATTCATAGTCATATTCATGTTTATTTGGTAATATTTTTGGTTTACAAAGTTACAGTCATCAAAAATTTAATTTATACATTTTTCATTAATTAGCATTCTCAGATAACACGTTAATAACAATGTCAATAACAATATTCAAATAATTATAATTAAACTAAACTGTCAAGAAAATAAAATAATAAAATCATAATAATAAATTAAAAAAATGTGTGTCATTACCTTATTTGTATTTCAATCTTATTAAAGTTATCCTGTAAATATTCGTCATAACTATAATAAACTTTTCAAGTTAACATCTGTTTAATCTCATTATAAAATTATTATTCTTATTCTTTAATTTCACTTGGTAACTTATACGAAAATGAGGAATTAGTTTACGACCCAATATAAATCAAAGCTATACAAACAAGGTCCAAGCAATATATTTTATATCTTGTGTCAATCCATCCGTTCTCATCTTGTTTTGGTCCCTTCATACATAATTCAGTCACGCCTTCCTCTAAATGTCTGTTGGCCCTTATTGCATTAACACAGTTGAGTTCTTGACCTTATTTATATTAATCGTGTCTTTATTTAAGTATAAAGTTAAGTTAAAACTTCGTCTATAAAACAATTGTATTATAACGTAGGTTGACTTTTGTATAACTTGAATTAATAGGGTAATTTTATTGTTTTATAGATTGATACTACTTCACGTGCCACTGGTCAGAGGTAGCATCATCCTAACAGTAAAGTAAGTAATTACGGTTGACCAGAATCCGTCCCTTTCTCTTTGTTCACTTCGATGCATTTCCAAATCCTTATTTCATCACATGATCCCGGCCGTCCAGTCGTCATTGAATATATTAATAGATTATAAAAATCTAAATTATCGAATAAAAAAAATCGTTAATTCTATTTTATTTTTAGTTAATATTAAAATAATTGGGAATAGTTAAGATATGTAACTTATAGTAAAATTATAAAGAGGAAATATAATTTTGTTTGCTTATTCGTTTGGCGTAGGCTCCAAAAGTACTATAATCTATTTTAACATTTTTTTCTATAAAACAAAGCTACTTTATCTGGCTATAAGACTTCTAAACTTAAACAAGTGCAAAAAAAAACAGTTTATGTTACCAAAAGTGTAAAAAATCATTTCAAAAATTTCCTTTCTTCGCTTGCGCTCCTTAAATAGTTAAGAGATAAGCCGATATAATGTACTAATGTACAGTACATTAGTACATCATATCGGCTTAACTAAAGACGATTTAGGAAGAAATTTGAGAGTGGATACATCTATTTATATCAGCTAAGCTATTATAAACAGTATATGCTATTGTATTTAAAAAATAAGCTATTATATTAAAAAAATAAACAGTATAAGCAATTAAATTTAAAAAATATTTAATAACTACTACATATTCTAGAACCACTTTACCGTATCATGATGTAATCACGAATCCTTGTGAAGTATTTCATTGTTAAAATAATTTCAATTAGATAATTTTTTGTCTGTACATCATTAAAATTGGTCAATACATTGAACGGATATCATTCTATTATTAACATTTAATTTCTAAGTTATCACGAGTATAAAAATAGTCTTTTCTATCTATATCCAAATTTAATATTTTCCATATTACCATTATCTTCATTTGAATTAAAATAACTCATTACTTAATTACTTCATTTATTCTTATTTTTATTTTGATATAGTAAGTATGTCTGAATGAAGAAGATTTGAATGAAATTTAGTATAAAAATAGAATATGGCCTATAATAATAACAAAGGCTAAAAGTTTTACGCGCACAAGGCCCATGGGTCGGCTAGTTTAATTAATTTTGATATTATCAGCAGCACCTTCTTCAAAAAATAAAGTGGTAAATCAGGAAACATATTATGTTATGATAAATTACACGTTAGTTTGGGTCGATTGATACGAAGAACAAAACATCTTCATCATCACATCACTCACTAAGGTAAAGTGTCATAAAAAATGAATTCTATTATATCAGAGACATAAGATGCATTATTTCAATTAGTTCTAAGTTTAAACGATTTTGTTCATTTATCATAATATCATTATAGTATCCTCATTTTTCCAAATATAAATATAAAATTCTACATTTTAAATATTATTACAGTGTTATAAATCAAGAATTTAATTACAAAAAATCTAATTTCTTAGTGAAATATTGAAACAGGAAAATATTGAAAGTTCTTTGAAGCGATAAATCTTTGAAAAACAATATTTAACAAACTGGAAAGTGCTTAGTGCACTGAACTGGGTTTGTTGGAGTACGAACAGACGTTACTGAACTGAATTCGTTACAATATAAATATATTGGAATGTAAATAAATGTACCAACAACCTTCTGGTATATCACTTCGTAACTCTCAACGACGAAGTGTTTTTATTAAATTGAAGATATTAGTGTGGGTATAGTCATATATTCAATTGTCTTATAATCTTCAATAAAAACTTATTATTATAACAAAGATAAATATTACACGATGAAGGCTAATAAATATATATATATATTTTCTGTATATCCTGTCCCTTTTTTTAAATTTATTTATTGAAATGTATGAAAATAAATTGGCACCCAACAATCACATCTTTTAACGACACTTTAAAGTATTGTATAAACCGTGGGAAAAATGTTTTGCAAGGAAATGATTAATATATCTATGATATAATCTTAATAAATCTTTTGCGATTCAATTGCAAATAAAAGTTCAAGCAACATCTTGAATGTTTTATTGTATTCTGGTTTAATGACGTATTAGTATCCTTTATTTAATATCAATTAAGGTGAGCGTAGATTGACTCAGCGCAGTAACATTAGAAATATTCATCTGAGTAATTTAGAGCTCATAATTATATATGAGAAAGTAATTTTTTAGAAAATCAATTTTGGGATTGATCCAGGTAACATTAAAATATTAATAATAGAATACCACATCATATATGAATTGATAGATTTTTACTATATATTACTAGATCGAAAATAATAATATAAAAAAATTATAATAATATCACATATAATACCATTCGTAACATATATCTAAATAGTACAAATTTATAACCTATCAGAAGCGACCAAAAGTAAGTTACCACGGGAATCGAATCAAAGTAAATATTCACCGCCATAGAAAGCGATAGTATTGCAATATACAATGCACATATTAACATAAAACCTCTTTTTAAATTTTTATCAATATAAAATGAAAAGTTCATCATTACGGGTAAGATTAGAAACTGCGACCTTTGTGACCCCAGAGAGTAATAATTTGAGTTATTGTCATGTTTAGATTACATAAAACTGAGATCTAATCAAGGCGACCCTTAAGTTTACGTATCAAAACATGTTTATTACTTATCCCTTTGAGGACTCCAATAACCTTGATAAGATACAGTGTCAGGTGAATGGGAGGCCAAGGGTAGTATAATAGTATATAATCAAGTGGACAAAATACAGTCCTCTTTTGTGTAGGCACGAGTACGTGTTTCATTTTAATCAGACACCTAACATACTAAATACTTGTACTGACTTAATATTATTACTAATAAATTAAATTTATTTTTCAGATCAAATGTAAGTTTTGGTTTTGTTTTCTTAAACTGTTCAAACAACATAAGTAAATCATATATCATTTTGTTTATTTAAATATATTTTGTTCTGCCGACGGGTGACCAAATATAAAGTGATACTACATTAGTTTTGAGATCTAAGTCAATTACTTTACACGTAGCATTTTTTATTATACTCAAATACTTATGTATATGTTTAGATAAGTAAATTACTCCACTCGCATTTTAATGAAGAACATATATTCCGATTTATATTCATGTGTAATCCAAAAATGCATGACATTAGAATAGAGAATGTTATCTTAATATGAATTTTAAATGTTACTACGATTTAACAAAATACAAAAACAACTTTTAAAACAAAAAAAAAACAGTTTGATTAATTAATTAGTCACAGATTGTTTTATGCAAACAATTATACTAATAAAATAAAATAGTTAAAATTTTGTTAAAAGTTGTTAACTCAATCCAAGGTACTTTTCTTAAACCAGAAGGATGACCAAGTACTTTAGAAAATTATTTTTATAATTAGACTTCCTGCTTTCAAATATCAAAAAAAAAAAAATTAACAATATTACATGATTGTAAAAAACACAGTATTAACGAACGAACAATAAATGAATTTTATTATTTTTCTAGACGTCTATAATAATTGAATGGAAATATAGAAAAAATTAACTGTGATTTTCTTTGCGGGTTGCAATAAATTCCGGTATGCAGAACGACACCCATGTATCAATTTGCAATTTGAATTATGAGTTTTCTCTTACAGATTGCTTTTAAATCGTATTTTCTTTACTTATTGATATTTCAATTTTAAGAGAAAATCTGAAAATATTGTCTACTCCGTGTTTCTAACATATGTTATTTACATTATTCTCAATACTTTAAGTTTTAACATTTGGGGTGTTCAAGATTTTTAAGAATATAATAAATGTGTAAGTTAATACAGTAATTAGTATAACAATAGTTCATAGTAATTTACAATAATTGAGAATACTTATACTAGAGCTCAAAATTCTTTAAAACATTAAATTTTTAAACGAAGGATATAAAACATCAGCGCTGTATACGTACGAATATATTGGAATATCTTTATATTGGATTTAATTTCCCTTAAATGATTACTAACTACATATAAAACGTACAACAATTACACATTTACCACTTATGACAAAAAAATAACTTTTTGACTTCTTTAAGAATATGTGTATTATAATGGTACCGATTTCTTTTAGTGAAATATTTTTTTTCAAGCATTATTTAATAGTGATGTACCTTCATTATTATTACTGATATCGATTTTTTGTAAATTTTATTTGTATTTTTTCACTACGTTGTAACTAATAGTTGTATTAATGTCAACTGTAAATTAATTTTGGTTCACACCCGAAAATGGTAAAAAACAGATATAAAATATTACATTTCAACATGACCAAATTCTGGGAAGAAAAAAAGCTTATTATTTATATATATTCGGTTCACATCTGAAATCTTCATCGCCAACCCATTGCATCTATACACAGTAGCCATGGCTCTGAACTTAAGTGGAATCAAGTTCCCCTTTGATTAACCGTGCTTAAGAGATTATTAATTTGAATGGAAATGGTCTGGTAAAACAACAATTGTTGTTTTTTTTATGTCCTAGGAGGGCAAACAAACTTGCGGGTCACCGTTAATATTTACTTTCTGAAGTGCTTTATTATGAGGTTAGAGATTAAATTACTGTTAACTGAAAGCATTTCTTATTAAAACAGATAGTAAATTATGTTTTTTTCAAATTATGCAAAAATATATATGTTGACGAGATAAAAGCAATGTAGGAGTCCGTTTAAATTGCATGACGTTTGACACCTAAAATATAAAGAAACGATGATTGCAATAAAACTGATTAAAATAGACTAATTGATTTGACAATAATCGGATACTATTCACAATAAGTTAAAAAAAAATTTAAAAATCTCATGTCGTTAAGGATTAATCACCAAAAAACTGATATCCCTTTGAAGTCAATTGGGAAACGATGAGTTATTACACTGGGCTCGCTTCGCTCAATATGCAAACGGTACCCGAAAGTCTATGGGACTGTAATTTTTTGGTGATTATTCCTCAACATGCTTTTTTTGTATAAACCATCGCAATAACAATCGCTATAAATGTGCGAAATTTCATGAAGATTGTTAAAGCCGTTTTCATACCAACAATGGACATGAGATGCAAAAACTCTCACATAGAGCGCTCCGCTCGCTTTGCCCAATTAAATATTTTAATGTAAATTAGCTAGGACTGGATGTTAAATAACCACTGAGTAAGGAAATATGTCTGATATCAAAATATTGTTTTTATTTGAACGTAAAATATTTATCAATATAGTTGTATTAAAAATCATGCGTTTTGGAGTGTTTAGTTGATGTAAGTTTTGTATTATTATTATTATTATTAAAAAGCGCGGCTGTGCAGGGCTGTGAGAGCCCAGTATCACTGCGACCTGAAAGATCTATTGTGATCGCCACTGCCTACAGTTCACTGCATAGGTCTGCCACTCTGAGGTATTGCAGAATTTCCTTTGCAGTGAGGTGTCGGACATCCACTGGGTCCAGGATGTGTCTCCCCAGGATGTCGGTGCGTTTGCGCATCAGTGGGCCACACTCGCATAGCAGATGGAGCGGGGTTTCATCCGCCTCGTGGCAATATCTGCACACTTTTCCATCCACTAATTTGAGGGTCGCAAGGTGCTTATTCAGGCAACAGTGCCCTGTAAGCGCTCTAGTTATGATGCGTAGATTATTCCTGCTCAGCCCAATGCGCTCCTTAGCTGCTTTCGCATTAAAGGGTTTGATAAGGGCTTTGGAATGCTTGTGGCCCGGGATCTCCTCCCAACGCCTCATGGCCTCGCACCTAGTGAGGTTATTTAGGGTCATACGAGCTAGGCTGCTTGGAACACCACATATTGGTTCTGGACCATATGTTTTGCTCCTAGCTCCTGCACGGGCCAGCTCGTCGGCAATCTCGTTGCCGACATGGCCCTCGTGGCCCGGGACCCATCTTAGGACCACTCTGTTTTTGCAGCCCAGAGTGTTTAGTTTCGTCAGGCAGTCAAGCACCAGTCTCGACGTGATGGTGTTCGAGTTTAGGGCCTTTAGTGCCGCCTGACTATCCGAGTTGATGTAAATGGTCCTGTTCGTGTAGTTGCGCTGCAGATTCAGGGTCGCACAAGCGGTTATGGCGTACACCTCTGCCTGAAAAATGGAGGCATATCTGCCCAGGCTTACGCTTTCCCTGTGGCCAGGGCGCTCTCCATATACCCCGCATCCTACATTAGGTCCCATTTTGGATCCATCGGTGTACCATACAAGGCACCCGTTCCTCCAGGGGAGGCCGGTCGACCATTCCTCCCTTGTCGGTATTTCCACCGAATAGTTCTGCACAAAGTTGCAGTGTGGAACCATGCTGTCGCCATTCATCGCCAGTACGTTGTCGCTCATGACCGAGTCCTTAAAGGTCCTCAGCCTGTTCGACATCCAGTTTGTACTGCCCTGGGCCGATACTCTGAGAATACTGCCCCTAGCCACCCTCTTGACATGTAAGTCGAGAGGTGGGAGGTCCAGTAGGGCATTCAGAGCCGCTCCTGGGCAACTGGACATGGCGCCAGTCACCATGCGACAGGCAGTCCCTTGGAGGCTGTTCAGCCTGTCCCTGACCGCAACCAGCTGACACTTGCTCCACCATACCACGGATGCGTAAGTCACCACCGGCCTTACGATCGCGGTATAGAGCCACAGCATCATCTTGGGCTGAAGGCCCCACCTGCCGCACGCCATCCTACCACACACTCCCAAGGCCATCTTAGCCTTGGATATGGTGTTATCAATGTGGGTGTTCCATTTCAGTCTTTGGTCTAAAGTTACGCCTAGGTACTTGACTTCACGGGAGAAAGGAATTACCTTCCCATTGAGGACTGGGCACCGTAGACCGTCCAGACGCCTCTTATTTGTAAATGGAACAATCACCGTTTTATCCGCATTGATGGATAGCTCGTTCTCCACACACCAGCTTGCAACCAGGCTCAAAGCCCTCTGCATGATGTCAGAGACGGTCATTTGGCTGAAACCACGAACGACAATGACAAGGTCGTCTGCGTACCCTTGCACATCATATCGGAGTTCAGCCATACTGTGCAGCAGCTCATCCACCACCAGTGTCCATAAAAGCGGCGATAAAACGCCACCCTGTGGGCATCCTCTGGTGGATGTAAACTCCACAGTGGTATCATTGAGGGTAATAGTTGCCCTTCTGTTTGAAAGCATTGATTCGACCCATTTCACCGTGGTCGGGTCTGTTTGTTTGCACACAAGGCTCTTGACCAGGGATTTGACAGGCGTGTTGTCAAATGCTCCCTCCACATCTAGGAAAGCTCCCAAGGCAATTTCACGGTCCTCAAGCGCCTTTTCGATTTTGTCAACCAAGTTGAGAAGGGCAGTTTCGGTAGACCAGCCCTTGCGATAGGCGTGTTGTGAGGGGTGGATAGGTTTCACCATTTGGATACTTTCTCTGATGTGTAAATCGAGTATTTTTTCCATCGTTTTAAGAAGGAATGAAGTAAGGCTGATTGGTCGAAAGGCTTTCGCTGTACTGTAGTCCTTCCTGCCAGCTTTTGGTATAAAAATAACCTTTGCATTTTTCCAAGAAGAAGGTATATATCCACAGGCAAAACTTGCCCTGTAGATTTTAATTAGATGCGGCCGCAGTATCTCCAATCCCTTTTGGAGGAGTACTGGAAAGATACCATCCAGTCCGCATGCTTTATATGGTTTAAAAGAGCCTATGGCCCATTCCAGCTGCTTCGGGCGGATTACTAAAGCGGCTCTTCTCCAGTCCTCAGTACGAGTTCTATGTTGGAGGGCCGGTTCGTTTGCAGCAGCACCGCTGCAATCCGCCCCAGGGAAGTGAGCTCTGATGAGCTCAGTCAGAGTTTCATGCTCACTTGAGGTGTGAGTTCCATCTGGTCTGTTTAGTATGCCCAGATGGCTGGCCTCTGACTTAGAGAGCATTTTGTGAAGTCGTGCTCCCTGAGGCAGACTCTCCACTTCCTCGCAGAGCTTCCTCCACGAAGCTCTTTTGGCTTTCCTAATTTCTTTGTTGTATTTGGTTAGAGCTCTTCGGTACTCCTCCCAATCGCGAGTCCGTTTGGCCCTATTGAATAACCTGCGAGTTCTCTCTCTAAGCTTTTGCAGCTTGGAGCTCCACCATGGTACCTTCCTCTTTGATGTCTTTGTTTTCAGCGGGCAGCTGTCAGAGTAGGCAGAACGTATGCCTTCCTCTAACATTGTCGTCGCTATTTCCAGGCCATCAGGAGTCTTGATACTGCCAGGCAAGTCCTCAAGGTTTTGCTTTAAATTGGCACAATAGGATTCCCAGTTTGTAGATCTGGGATTCCTATATGCCATGACTTGGTCGTCGATTGATGCCATAATTCCGAACGCAATGTGTCGATGATCAGACATCGAGGTTTCGTCGCTCACCCGCCAGTCAGTAATATGCCTCGCGAGATTTTGAGTGGCAAAGGTTATATCCAGGACCTCAGCTCTGGATTTCGTTACAAAAGTAGGATTATTGCCCCGGTTCAGTATGTAGAGGTTATTTACTAATAAAAAGTCATGGAGCAACTCACCTCTTCTGTTGATGTTGCTGCTTCCCCAAATTGTGTGGTGGGCTTTCGCGTCGCATCCCACCAGGAGCTCGGCACGGTGCTTGCGGGCGTATTCAACGACCCGCTCAAGCTCCTCAGCGGGGTTACTGTTCTCTCCGGGAAGGTAGGCCGAGCAAATAATGACTCGGGAGCCACTCCACCCTTTGAGATTGCAGAACGCTGCAACCAGGTCGTCGGTGCACAACTCTGAAATTGGTAGGAGCTGTATATTCTTATTATACACAATGCATGCTCTGGGCTTAGTGCCGTTGTTGTTAACAAGTATCTTACCCGCGGTGTTGAGTCCCAGAACTTTGATGCCACGAATCCAGGGCTCTTGGAGTAATGCGAGGCTAGCTTTCCCCTCCTTGAGGCAGCACTCCATCACAGCGGTCGCAGCCACAGCATGATGGAGGTTAGCCTGGAGGAGCCTCGCTGGTTCCCCGGTAAAGGCCATTACTTACCGGGGCAAGGTTTGCGCGACCCGGATGGTTTCGGTTTGGGCTTTTGCTGCGGCCCCATCAGTCCACAGTCAGCCCTACCTCTACCCCGTGCCGCAGGGTTGCCCCTGTAGGCGCCCCTACCGGCATATTTTGGCACTCTGCCAGAACCAAGAGGCGGTCGCACCGCATGAATCCGGGTGTTCGCCTCACTGGCCGGCTCCGTGCCGCCAGCCTGAGGGCGTACTCTTCGCTCCCCAGTGGGTTGTGGCTCGGTCCTACTCGGCCCGGGCTTTGGGTCTGATTCCTGACCACTCTTGACCTTAAAAGTGATGTTTTTAAAGCCAAGAGCAGCCATGAAATTTCGTCCACGGAGTGCCTCCACAGAGGGCTCGTCCATGGAGAACGTCACAAGCTGACCATTCTCCACAGCCCTACTGTGCAGAACCCTCCACAGGCCGACATTCAGACCCGTGTTCTGCTTGGGCAGGATTAGTAGAGCCTGCTCCACATTCTCCACCTCACTGGTGGGCAGAAATGTCACCGCGATGGTCGGTTTGGGCAGCTCACTCTCGGGTATAATAGAGAGTTTTGCCCCGTCCCAAGGCGATAGTTTAGGGATTACCTCCACAACCCAGTTCGTTGGGACCTGATCCATGCATGTGATCAGAATCCAGCCTGGCTTGTGGGTGAAACCTCCAAATTTTGGTTTTACGCTCTCCGATTCGATCCCAATGATGGCCCGAACCAGAGCGCTATGCACCAATTTCATCTGGTCCTCCGTCATCGGCGTCGTGTTCTGAACACCGATACGTGACGACCCCGCCACCTGTGAGAATGATGGAGGAGTATGTGCCTCGGCAGTGGCAGACTTTTTGGCCTGCGGCTGCGTGCGAGGTGACTCCTCCTCGGATCGAGTGCGCTTAACCGCCCTCGCATCCTCCGGTGGTGGTTTTCTGTCCGGAATTTCGGCCCAGGTTTTGCGGCATAGGGTTAAGGCCTCTTCAGCGCTTACACCCGATGCTTTCAGCCTTTGTAACCGTTTCCGGGCGGCTCCTGATAATCGGAGTGGTCTACTTGCAGGGTCCGTCTGGGCGGTCCCAGGAGTCTTTCTGGAGTCAGTACTGCCTCCAGCTTCCTCCTGGCTCGTCCCAACGCCTGCCTCATGAACATTCTCCGAGGAGGCAATTAACTGCACTTCCGTCGCAGATGTGGTTCCCTCCATTGGCTGGGGGGAGGATAGTAGCAAGTTCTCAATGTCAAGTTCTTCCATATGAGTCCCACGAGTAGCTAGGGATATAAAAGTTGCTGACCGGCAGAGCCCCGCTTGCCGGCCAGAAGGGCATTGGATACACCCCGAGGCGCCCCGGTATCGGGTGGCACCGTTTGCGACTGTACTTCCCTACAGCCATGCATCCTTAGGCACGGTTCGCATCACACCATGGATTGGGTTTTGGAGCGGGTGTCGACAGGAGTTGTGAGATTGAAGGGAATAGTGGAAGGTGGATAGGTTGGACTGTTGGATGTAGAGGTTCGGCTTTGTGTTTTAGTTACGTTTGTTCCTGAGGGGATCAAACCAATAACAGGCAGCACCACGGGAAGGAGAACTCCATCAGCCTTGCTATGAGGATCTACACGACTTTTGCGCTCCCCCTCCTAGCCGTTCGCCAGTCTATCACTTGGAGGAAAGGTGAATAGACTGAGGACGCGTGCATCCTAAGGTAAAAGTCATCCATAGAATGCACCTGCCCCTGTCCCCAAAAAGTTTTGTATGCTTCAGTACTTAATACTTTTGCAGCTGATACAAATACACTCCCACAAACATTTTAACGAAAAGAGTATATCTGTTCAGTTTATTATAATAATGTAATTTTTTGTGTATAAATATAGATGAAATATTGACTTTTTTGTATTTACTTACTTAATCATACTCGTAACTATCGCTGCACTAAAAAGTATTAATTATTACTATTTTCTATTAATAGAAATAATTTTTATGAAAATAACTGTTAATTGGTTAATTCTGTTAATTTAATTCTCAAAAATTATAGACTAGACTAGATTGTAAAGTAAATAAATTTTAGACAGCTAATTAACCATATCTGTGGTCTAATTGACTAATATCATTAATATAGACTTAGTCTAGACAAGTAGCATTAACGCATGTCGAAAAGAATAACAAGTGTATGTTTAACACAAAACTACGTTATACGTCCATTTATTAAAGTAGAATCGACAACAAGCGTTTGCAGTTTTTCAACAGACTTAATAATGAAGAATGTCCAGGCTCAGATCAATAACTAATCTACCTGATAAATAGTCACAACTTTTCTACATTACCCGCATCACGTCACCAGATTAAGCCCTACGAACTTGTGAAAATAATAGGCAGTATGTCTTAAAATACTCGTATGTCTAAAGATATTTAATCGGCAATAATAGAATGTGGTGAATAAATATATTATTTATTAAGGTTTTTTATTTGTTTCAGATATATTATTCGAAATTTTTAAAAGAGTAAGTTTATCTCAAAGATTCGATTATAAAGAGAAGTTAATGTTTGATAAGGGTATTGTTTCATGAGACGCCGACCCGTTTTATTGATAGCCTTGAAAGAGACATTGGGTTAGAATTTGCGTCTTTCATAAATTTAAATGTAATGTATTCCTTACTATACTAAATTTTATGATATATATAATATTTTTCAAATACATAATTTTCAAATTAATTTTATTGTAGGCATATACTTAAAGATTTATGGATGTTATTATCAATATTGCACTAACAAAAATATCTATTAAAAATATTTTTATCTTCAATAAACATTTAAAACATCATATAATTACGAACATAATAGAAACCGCCATTTGCAATGAATTCACGAATGTCGATTTACAAGCTCTGTGCCGTTTTAGTGGACTTTGCATGCATTAACTCGGAATTATACGGCAGCTACGGAATTCAATTGGTCATCAATTCTCGTCTATTTATTGCAGTGCATACAAATCCAAATATCGAAATCAAAGGTCAAATATCCCCGAGTATACTCGGTTTAGTCTATATAGTCTATAGACTATCATTGTTAATCAATCATGCAGCCTTGTAAGCTTTTATCACTTACATAAAACCAGACAATCTCCAAAATAGGTTAAGCCGTAAAGATATTATTTAGTTGTTTGTGTAGTTACTATAAATCCCGAATGATTTATACACTATTAGATAGACTGTGTATAGTCTTGGGGGTTTTATAGATTCTTATTTTAATATGAAGATAAAGCTTTCATTAATATAAGAATAAATAATAAACAATGATATGGTTATATAAAAGACTTAAGAAGGAATGACGCGGTTTTTAGGGTTTACAATCTAAATAAAAAATAAAAACATAACACTTGGTTTAAAGGATTTATTTATTTGTTTTATTTCATGAAACCAAAGGGCAAAGAGGCTTCATGAATCTTGGCAACCTACCACTTTACATATTTGTTTTAATAACATTGTGCAAAAATAGGAGTAGAACCATTAACTGGTCAAAATGAAGCAACAGCAGCTGGTAGGTCTGCCTTATATACTCGTACATCCAAAAAATATCAGCCGCTAGTAATAATCATGATACATACGGGTTTTATTATATAGGATAATCTGAAACTTAAAAATATCTAATGGATTAAAAAATGAAAACATCATGATTAAAATGTTATAATTGACAAATGGAATAAATGAAGCACTTAAAAAATATTTAAGTCACTATTATTTAACGACTTTTATTATCTTAAACAAAAGTTAATTTGGTAATTATATTACCATATTTGTGATACTTTGAAAGACATTTTACATTTACTTTTTATTTATTTATGTAGATAGTAAATTAAGGTCTATTAACTTAATATAGTTCTGTATCAAGTTAGAGACCTCAAAGGAACAAGTATAATGATCTGATTCAGACACTGCGTAATTTGATGATTCACACTTTGTAACTCTAACTCAACTATACATGAGTGGTATAATCTAATATTAATTAAATCAATATTCAATTGAGTATTTATTGACGGTTATAAATATAACGACCTGTAAAACTCCAGCGATAGTAAAGTTTGTTTGATTTCAGGAATTAACGTTTTTCTGCCACGCGATGAATCAAAGTAATGATACTTTTATTATAGCTCAGCTTTTTATTATTTAACGACCTTTTAGTTAAATGAACTCTCACAATTTCAGAATTATTGCGAATTACTTGTCTTGTAACTTTAATTCTATAGGCAATTATAAATTATTTAATATATTTCAAATTATCTTCTCCTACTAGTTGATCTGAGAATAGTAGCCTCAGTACGTTAGGAGATGCGACAATGTTTCGAGTACCTTTTCCAAAAAGTATACCTATAAGTATACCTATGTACATAACTACCGAACGAAATTTGGCTCCACCAAATAACAACGGAGTTATTGAACTTTAAAATTTTTGATAATTCGCTATGGCCGCTATTTTGGATTTTGAAATAACAAAAAACACCTTAGATTTCAGCAAAGAATACTTACTTGTGGTACGGATCAGAAATCCGCCATTTTGAAATTTTTTGCCCAAACAAAAAAACGGCTCAAGATAAAAATTTAAATAATTCAAAGAAAACACCTACCAATTTTTGTGACAATTGCATAAAAAATACGCCTGCTACGCCAAAACAAAAACTTAAATCACCGCCATTTTAGATTTTTCCTCCCAGTAAGAAAAATGGCAAAAAAAATAAAAAACAAAATAAGTCAAAGAACATAATCTCTAATTTTTGTGGCGATCGGAAGAAAATTGTTCCTGCTACGCCAAAAACAAAACTAAATAACGCCGCCATTTTGGATTTTTTTTTTAATTCAAATAATTCAAAAAAACCGCCTGTCAATTTTAGTGACGATAAGATGAAAAATAAGCCGGCTACGCCGGAACAAACATACTGAAATACATACGGAAAAATAGCAGAATGGGCTTATCTACTGGAAACGAAGTCCTTCAGTCAAACGCTTCGCTACGCTCAGCGTTCGTCCTTCGATAATTATGAAAATGAATCGTAAATAAATATGAAAATTTTTATTCTTTGTTACCTCGCTACAAATATATTGTTTTACTAGAAAATATATGTCACAGCGTTGACACTGAGGCGCCATATTTATTGCTAAAATGGCAATTGTTTCCCACTTTTAAATGACCTTCACCAACTACAATAGAACACTCTTAATACGATCACGGTTAAAACGGTTTCTCGCATAATACGTCATTTTAAATCAGTTCCTACAACTTGGGACGTGTTTTTATACATTTTTTAACGTTTAATACGATTGGTTATCAACATGAGCACGCGTAATTTATATTGTATTTTGTCTTAAAAAACGTTTTTATTATGTTATATTGTAGTATAAAATATACAACATACATATTACAATATTTTAGATGGATCTTTAATTATGCTGACCCTATGGAATGGATTTGTTATTATTATTTTATAAGTTGAGTTGATAGAGATGACACTCAATAATATTGAGTGGAATATGTTTAAAATAAATAATTTAATAGACATTTAGGAGTAAATAGACTGACACACATACATATAAGTACTAAGTACAGTATGTGTTGTGCTTGAAACCGTATTTTTAAATAAAAGATGATCCTATAACACAACCTTTATCCCAAACAACAAACATTACACACCCCAATTATAATTAAGCAATACGGAGCAGGTGTTCTGAACGGAGCATATTAGCGGTTAACTCATTATAATATTCATTACGGGACAATGTATTAAATACAGCGGTGGACAAAAACAGCTGCATCCGTATATAATTTTGTTTTATTAAAAATATAAAAATGTTATATTTAATTTGCTCGTAATGATTCGAAAAAAAAGCTTTTGGTTCATATTCTGAAGTATTTTCATTTACATTCAAATTTAATCGCATTGAAAGAGAATTGATTTTTCTACCTGGCGCTTGATTCATGTATAACTAGTATCAACTAGTGTACATTAAGCTTTATTGATTTTGCTTATAATGTTCATAAGATAACATTATTTAATTTATACAAGATTATTGCGCCCTTATGTGTGACTAAATTGTCACTAGAGGGTTAAATGTAAAAGGTTGTAGCGAAGGACTAATCTGTTACACTATTTACTTGTGTCTACTGATAAAACTACTTAAAAATTTGTTTTACATTTTTGTACGCAACGACGACTGCATCAGCTCAGATAAAAGCGTTCACTGCCAGTGCGTATCAAACAAAATTCCTTTTGCTATTTTTCATTATGTTTAAATTGTTTTATTTTTTACCCAACTTCATATCCGTTGACAAAAGTTATTTTCTTCCTCATTTTTAAAATAGTAAATGTGATATAATAATCAATTATGATATTTTTAAAACTTTTTATTAAAATATAAAAAATATAATTTAAATATTATACTACTTGCAATATTGTAAATTTTTTATAAGTTATATGGAAAAATTCTTCATCTTTACATCCATTAACATATCATTCCTATTGTCGGTAATGGCAACTTTTGTACTAAATTTGGCTAGTAAAGAATTCATGTTTTGTTAAATACCTACCACAAACTCCTGGATAGTTGTTATTTATTGCACCCTACCTCTATAACTGTAATTTAAATAGAATGTGACATATTACACCGGGACAGTATCTAGGTGACCCATGTAATATATCTTGAATAGGAGACAAATTGTCCTCAGAGAAGGTATTTTGTGAATATAAAGTAATTATCATGAAATGTCGGTTGCTATCCACGATCTGCTAATAGGATGCAAAATATTTATTTAAATGTAGGCTGCAAATGGATTATTAAGTAGCCAACATCATTATGAAGATTGATATATTTTTATATTGAATAAATTTTAAATATTATATATTTTGATATAAATACATATTTTACTTGTACGTTAAATTTAAAATGGTTATTAAAATTTCCTAAATTATTTCATCTGTTCCATATATTTAAAAATCATAAACCAAAAGTTTAGATGGCAATTAATTAGAGCTAACAAGAGCGCAGTTTTTTGAAGATTCCAAATAAAACCATTTTTGTAATAAATAATTTGTAAAACTTCAACCTTATTTGAATCGACATTTCTTTACTCTGTATAAATTCATTATCGATAATAATTCTGAACTGAACTGGTAATAAATTATTTTATTAATTATTTAAAAGGCTGAAATTCATTTTATATTTTTAATATATTTGTGTAAACTTTTCGTGTTTAAATCTAATTATTAGTCTTCTTATAATTTTTTTTAATTATAATTATTGTAAAACATTACGGACTTAAATGCGACGCTGTGCTATGATTTTTTTTATTAATACGCCAACCATAGAACTCATTCCAAGAATTAATGTTGTTTAAATCACATTTTTTATTCTCAACTACTATATAGATATTCTGTAAAGGAAGGACTGTATATACTTGAAGTTCGACAGCGTGAAGTTGAAAGGACAGAAGGCATGTAACTGTGGTAACGTAGATAACAAAGAGAAGAGCAGACAGGAGCCCACCTTGTGGCATACCAGCAATGATGGTGCAGGATGAGGAAAATTAGATATCACTTTAACACGCTGCTGACGCCTGTGAAGGTAGTAGTAAATTTAAGGACTGTCAAGAGCGGATCAAAGTCAACAGTGTTAAAAGCGTTACTAAACTTTTGAAAGAAATGGAAGAATAGAGATGGGCTTGAAACGAGATAAAAAGGTAAGATTCTTAATTTTTCTTAATGTTTGATAAGAATTACCTGCCCTTTCTGCGACCACGAGTTGGGAAATACGGTGCAAGAGAGGAAAGAATTAAATATGTGATAGATAATAGGCGCCATCTCATCAAGGAGAAGAAGTAAATATTTTTTTTGTTATAAGTCTACAAACTTAGAAGTGAAATTCCAATCACTGATAATGAAATCTTAAAAAACATTATTTTAGAATGAAGGTTTTATTTGGGATTTTAATTAAATTAAGAATTTATGCTCGTTTGGCATATTTCAAAATCTCGTAAATAAAATAAATAAATTCATAAACAAATAATGATAACGTTAAACCCCAAAAATCGATAAAATAAGTTATCTTCTGTGAAAGTTATTGTGTCATTAATATTGTATGATATGTATGAAATCTATTATAATAAATACAAATTATTTTTGTAAAGTTATTTACACTTGTCCTACAACCACGTAAGTACTTAGGAACGTGGAAGAAAGTAAATGCGAACACTTCCTAAAATACCTACAGCATCTTTACGTAATAATATATAATAAAATATAATAGATACTCCAACATTTTAAACATCTCTCTATCTCAAATTAATCATTGCACATTTTTTGTTTAATCTCTAGAAATACCGGTACTTTTTTAAAAACTCGTGCTAGTTTACTTTATAACTTGATATGCTGTAAAATATTTAAAAAACAAATTAAAATACTTAGCGGTATATTAAACATATTTTGTAACCTGAATTTTCGAAATGCATTCGCAAGGACTGGGGTAATGGACCGTTACTTGAACCACACGTAATGCTCTCATAAAGATTTAAGGATCCACATTCCTCTTAATGTATTTTAAACTTTTTATTAATTTTCTCATTAAAGTTAAAATAAAATTATAAAGATATTGTATTTAATTAAAATAAATAAGGTATTTTGTTTGAATTATATATTATATTCCTATTAAACTAATTTGTTTCTTTTATTTTACTAAATTAATTTGTTTATGACTTATATAACTACGGTGTTAATATGTATATATAATACGTCAAGCAACGCAGGGCATTATCTAAACAGAAATTTACAAACCTTTAGGTGCCAAATTATAGTGAAGCTTATGTCTGATGCAGGTAGATATACAAGTGGCGAAACTTTTTTATTAGCTTTCAATAATATATATAGTGTTATATTCACTATATATATTATTGAACGCTCGTCGTCGTCCCTTTTGGACGAGGTCAAAAGAAAAATGAATATTCCGAAAAAAATCACGAGTAAGGTTGGAAATTACCAAACAATTTCAACCTCAGCGGGAGCGAAGTCGACGTCAAAAGATAATATATACAAATGTTCTTAGCGATTAAATTTACATTTCGGTACAATTTATAGCTCCTAACCTTATTCTAAGCGTTTCCAGTTTTATAGAGAACATTCAAGTAAGAGATGTTTTGTATAAAGTTATAATATTAGTTGTACTATTAATAACCCAAAATAGTTTTCCGATGAAAAAATGAAAATTAACAGAATGTAAAATATTAAATGTGACCCGGGACAAAGCCTTTACGACGTTTCATTAAACATCCAGCAGATTTTACGACATGAGCTAACAGATAAAAGAAATTATAATATGTTCTTATTGATTTTAATTTTTCGAAGTACCTACCGAACCTTTCAATACCTACCAATAAAAATATTATACCCAAACCTTACAATAATCACTTATCTCCGTAAGTTATATCCGGTTATAACAAAACGACTAAAATATAGTTGTCCGTTTCAGATCGCAATGACGTCTATTCTGTAATAAATAAAGATTTAAGGGCTATTTTTGTTTGAGTTTTGGAATTCATGTCATAATGTTTATACCATAGAAAATAATTGTACAATAAGGATCTTAATGTTCAGTTTTTGACAGTTTATAGCTTACTTACTTCACACGACATATTTTGTTAGTAAACTTCATGTTTACTAAACATATATTAATCAATTCATTTTAGTAATATTTATATATAAATCTTAATGTGTAGATTTTTTTTTTACAATTGAAAAATAAATTATAAAAATTATTCTGAGATAAAAAAACCTCTTGTATAGTTTTATAAAACCATATATATTTCTGTAATTGCTTATATATTAAAAACACAATTTCATACAAATAATATAAGTCGGTGCCTCTACAGGGTGACGTCACTTGATTGCATTGAAATAAACATCCACAATACGAATTTATAATTAGTTAGTTTTCGAAGTATTGATATTAGTTGTAATAATTATTTATGTAATGATTTTCAACATCTACCTGAGAAAACTTTCAGCTAAATTACTGGAAATACTTGAAACTAAATTAAACTGAAACGGTCCTAAACTAACAACTTGTTTTACTTAGAAACATTTACCTAAAAATATTTTACATTCATGCAAAGCTACATATCTTAATATATTATTATTATTAATTTAGTTTTTCTTGTTTATATATAAAATATTTGTTATTATTACTAAAGTCATTGAATTCTATTTATTTTAACTTTTAAGTAATAAACTGTTCTTGTTTATTGTTAGTCATTTGTGTCGTTCTCTTTTCTTTAAATTAAAAGGAACAATCTCCGATTATAAAATATTAATAATATTAATGAAGGAATATAATACAATTACATGTCTTATTGACAACGTATGTTATTTATTATCATTATTTATCGCAATTTATGCACAACATACAAACAGTACTATAGTGTTAAAATATATTGTATTATACCTTAACTTATATTAATCGACAAGTTATAGAGTTAAACATTATTTTATACTATATATATTTTTCCTATGACATACCAATGTTTATTTATATACAAGGTATATTTTAATAGGATAACTATTATTATTATTTTAATTGTTTTGAGTATATTTTATTATTCTTGCTTTGCACTGAAAATACTTAATAATAAACGGATTCCCTTTGACTACATGTGAATAATACTTTGAGTAGCTGGAGAAGAGTTTTAAAGTTTGTACTTACACAAATTGAATAAACAATATATTTATATTTTGGTCACAACACTTGTCAGAAGCAAAATAAGAAAATGTGATATAAATTATCAATTGTGTATTAAGTTTAATAGCTAGCCGCTATAAATTAATTGCACACAAATTATGGTCAGTTGCTTTACAATGAAATGAATGGTTTCACAACTTAATAAACAAGATGTTTTTGTGTGAAAGCTCTATTCGCACTAGAAGGTTATGAAATTGATTTTTTTTTTTATTGTTAACTGTAATAACGTTATTTTGTATGCGTTACAATCCTTATCTCTCACGTAATTTAAATCTTAATACTCTCTTATAACAATAATGGATTTGTAATGAACAGTCAGCGAACTATGACATTTATATATGAATACATTGGTCGTTTTAACCAGTAAATACTCAGAATAAAGAAAAGTATTATTGTAAGGGCAAACTTATATTACTTTTATAATTACTGATAACAGGGGACTCTTGACTATTTATCTTTTGTATAAAATTCATCATTTGAAATAGTAGTTATATATCCATAAGTATGGAAATAAATAAAAAATAAAAAATATATCGTGGGAAGGACTTGAGTCTGTGATCTTGAAAAAGTTCTATGTAATTTAAAATTGGATTTTTACTTTTAAAATGTTATAGATATCGTTTCAATGGAATTCGATATTTCATTTCCGTAAGAACATTGGTCGAAGAAATTGCGCTTTAGTAAATCTCATTCTGCTAGCACAGAGCAATCACGCCAATATATCATAGACTCCAATGTAAACTAGTCAAGTCAGTAGTAGGACGAGTCTTTTGAATGTTCTGTTTCCATCTGTATAATTGATTTGTAAAGAGGTTCTTACAGTTAGTGAATGCGTTCAGTGTTGTAAAGCAGAGTGCTGTTTCTGGTAAGTATTAATCTATAAAATATTTGAACTATTAGAGCAAAAAACACACAATCATTACATTTATATTAGCGCTAGCACATTTTGTTTATCTTTGTTTTTGAATAATGTTTTGCAAAATGCTATAACATAATACTATAATAGCGATATGGGGTAATGTGAAGCATTCAAGTTAATGGACCGCGTCGGCTTTTGCCAATTTATGGTAAAGCGACACTCCGTGACAACTATTTTAAAGAATACTAACGCGTTTTTATTTTAGGTACAAAACGTAGTATGGAAGATATAGTCATAAGAATATTCTTCAATGTTTTGGTCTAAAGACATTTTGCAGTAAAGCTAAATAAAGAATAGAGCAGATTATGGTCAATTTTCTACTTCTTTTAATTGTATCATAGTACGGTCAAATATCAATCTACACTTTAATTAGAAACATTGTTTTCAACAAAATTTATAATTGGAAAAGTCAGTTTTGAACCAACATTATATATATTATTGTTACTTGCTTCCCCTTGTCTTTAAATTAATAGATAAAAATAGTAAACAAATATTTCGAATTTACATGGTCTAGACAATAGACCAAAACTAGGTGAAGCTAGTATTGCAAGGAAATAAAATAAACATATAAAGTACAAATCGCTTCTATTAAGAATATGAGACCGAAACACAAAGAGATCAGTTTACTGATATTTAAATAGTTATATATAATAACGATACTATAACATACAAAGTGCAAATTTTTTGCTTTCAGTTTTTCGACCATAATTTTTTCCCTATACAAAATAGATCAATCGAGTTCATATTATATGACGTATTTGATGAATACCTATAACTAATGTACATAAACCGAAAACCTAACTTCAATAACTTAGGGGTGGGGGTAGAAAAACCGAAAATTTTTGGAAAAAAAATCATAACTTTTTTCTGGTAAACATTCTTGAATCGCAGGTATTTTTAATAGAAAGGTTATTTTTTACTTTAAATTTAGGTACCAAAAGTTTTTCCTTAAAAGGTACCGTTTCCGAGAAAAAAAATAAAAACCACTTTTAGCTTGAAAATTTAAGGTAGATAAAACCACGGCAACTTTTTTCTGGTAAACATTCCCTCCTCGCAAATATTTTTAATAGAAAGGTTATTTTTTACTCTAAATTTTAGTATCAAAAGTATTTCCAAAAAAGATACTTTTTCTAAGAAAAAAAATAAAAACCACTTTTAGCTTGAAAATTTAAGGTAGGTAAAACCACGGCAACTTTTTTCTGGTAAACATTCCCTCCTCGCAAATATTTTTAATAGAAAGGTTATTTTTTATTCTAAATTTTAGTATCAAAAGTATTTCCAAAAAAGATACTTTTTCCGAAAAAAAAATAAAAACCACTTTTTGCCTGAAAATTTTTGATGTAAACAACGGCATCATGTGTTATTCTTAGGAAGTGAGTTATATTTAAACGAGTTACACACGAGGTCTACCCACGCGTCCCCCCCTGCGGGAACGGATTTTTTTTTTATAGCTTTTAGTGGAGTGTATAATTATATGGATCCCGTATCGAATAGCAACTCCCAAAATTTTGCTCCCTGCTTTGCTGATAGAAGTGATGTTCTCATTTATATCAGAATTTTAATGAATAAAATAGACTTTTCAATATGGACAGATAAAAGTAACTATAAACAATCTAAAATGTTACTATACGAGTAATTTAATCCTTAGTTTTTACATTTTGACATTTGTGTTTGAAAATACAAAATCAATATTTTTTGGGTAATTGTTTTGTTTATGAAATCGAAGGTCTTCTCAGTCCAAAAAAGAAATAAATTTATTTCTTCTCCATGATTGTATTTTAAAGATATCATTCTATAAAGAAATATTGTGTAAAGTTGTTAAAATACATTTTTATTGTAAAGGACATTTTGATATATCAATATATACAACAATTGATCAAAACAAATTAAAAATATTATACACAAAATTATAATCAAAATACATTTATGAAATTGATATTTGAACATCATATTAATTTAAATACGCGCTTAATTTATTCTAAGTTTAGAGATTAATTACAACCGAAACTCAGAAGCTATTCGGATTTAAGATAATAGTATTGCCTCGTAGTTAACTATGTTATGGATCTTACTACATGTTTGTGCTGAGTTATTCAAATTTTAATAACAACCAATTTTTATTTTAAAGCATAGTTGTTATCTGTATAAAAACAGTGTTGAACTGTTGTTTACTTTTAGCATTCCAATTAACTCGTTGGAGTGCCAGGTAACTTTGTTAAGGGAGTCGAGAGCAGTTGTAGGCTGAAGTCGTAACTATTCATTATTTTTCTATTTATACGAGTATAAGCAAATGCTGTCTTGTTTTTAATTTAAACATATTGGCAAGAGTAATATTTCAACTGCCTGATAATATACGAAAAGAAAGAAAGTGATGCTCTGTTTTAAATTACTGCAAGGAATGCCGGGTTGCAGCTAGTATTAACACGATGATAAATTCGGTAGATTCCATAGATGAATCTACCTATTGCAATCGATGCGATGACGGGACCCAGACCCCAGAGTAGGGACGCTACGCTATTTCTAAACTGGAGATTGAGAATACGTCGAAAAAAAAAAATTATGTGTCTATAAATATGTACGAGTATTTATGATCTATCAGTCCAAATTCATTGTAAGCGAAATCTAACTTCACAGGTCGATAGGATAAATTAGTAGGACAAACGTAGCATCTCGTTTTTTTGGAAAAAGTGAAAGTAAAGGCTGGGGGGGGGGGGTGAAAGTGCAAACCTTTGGGACACGCTACAGGTCGCAAATATTGACGGAAGATTTACAAACTCGGTATACACATACAATGACATAATGAAGGTTAACTTCTTAAACGGGGGAAATCGGTCGAGGGGTTGGGGGGCTGGGGAGGTTGAAAGTTAAAAACCGAAAAAAGTCACAGAAGGAGGTAAAATTTTACCGTCAGAAAAATCTTAGAAAATTAACAAATTAAAAGAGGAAACTTTTTTGTCCGAAAAGTTTTTTGATACGACCCCCCGTTTAGGAGATAGTGAACATCGTAGGTCTAGCCGACCGATGTTTAGGCATTTTAGATTTAATTTGGTATCATGATTAAATTGAATTTTATTTTTGTCTCACTTCATGTAAACCATATCTGTACCTGAGTAGTTAATATTATAAAAAATGTATAAATTTCGAAAAAGTATACATAGGGATTTTAGAACCATGTAGTAGGGTGTGCAGAATCATAAGTGAAATGTTTTGCTGTTTGAAATAGAACCTTTGAAATTACCGGATTTATTGACAATTGCTGTATATATGTAGATCTATGAGTTCATTGCAAAAGGCGGCTTCCTTTATGTTAATCAAGGAAGGAGATTGACTTACTGAAAACTCTAATTTAGTGGAATACATTGATACAAGCTACTTATAAATCTGAATGTTATTACATTGTTAACTTCAGTCCGACTACTATCAAGAGCAATGTGATTAATTAATAAAACATGATGAGGCAAATATTTTAGATCACAAGTTTGTTAATTGTCGCATAGGATAAATTCATAAATAATTGCAAACCTACGAAAATATAAAAGTAATTATCAAATTGCTGAAGGTATAGTTCTGCATTTTAGAACCTTTCACAACCCCTCATTGAAATTGTGAATTTAGTTTATTCTCTGGATTCCGTTTCATTACAGATAAGTTTCATTTTGAATAAAAACCGATACCGAATATTAAAAGGTTTTATCTATTAGATTACGTTGCTTTCAGACTATAAACTAAACGAAATGAAATTTAGAATATTGTACTCTAACAACAGTCAGATACATTTACTAACAAATACATATTAGTTTTTGAATAGACTTAAAATAATGGAAACTTATTATTAGAAATCTTCTAAATTACAGGAACTTCCGTCTAGATTCAGAAATGGAGGAGAAAAATCTGCTCTGGCAAATAAAAAATCCAGAAACACGAGTTGTTCTAATTCTTTTTCTTTAAATCTTACCTCTGGCTAATATGATTTTATGTTTTCATTATATTACTTTAGTTTTAAAGGTTGTGAAAAAAAAAACATTATATATTTTAATGTAACTCACTTTATGTATTCCACTGGTGTACAAATTTAAATGTATGGACAATGAACATTCTGAATTAATGCGAGAAAATGCATGTCGAGAAAACGCATTCAAATGCAAATCGAATAATTTATAATTAAGCGCTACTACCCCTTACGGCTATGAAATACAACATAAATAAATATGTGACTCAATGAAATTTCAATATTTTGTCAGAAACAAATATTACTTTTTCATTAATTTAGTGACAAAGTTTGTTATAGTAGTGGTTTATAACAAACTTTGTCACTAAATTAATTTTAATATGTATATAAACTTCTGATTAATATTCAGTTTTGACAAACATATTTTATGCTGACCATCACAGTATTACTCACTGAAGGATAAGTAACTTTATTATGGTGAATGTAGATTGTCTCGACAGAGTTAACTTTAAAAAGTAAAGTCGCATTTTGTTGGCAACATTTTATGTCACTATTACATGAGATGACTTGTGTGATAGTCAGTGAGAACTAAGAGGAGCTTAATTTAATTAATGATATAATAAAATGCATCTTGTTAGCTTGTTATTTTGTTTAATTAAAATAATCAATATGTGCTGCAATTTAAATATATAATAATAATAATTGTTAATATCGTTATTATCGTACAATATTTTTTATTAACTTTTTTATTTGCAGTGTATAAGGCGCTGTATAAATGTAATATATATTGTAATTTTCCGTAATAAATGAAATAAGAGCTTAAGAAAATAATTGTTCTTACAGAGCCATGGTACTATTTGTATAAACGCTTAAGTACTTTATGCGAAAGTAGAAAACAAATCACAAGATGTATTTGAATTATTTTTCTCGAATACTTCAATACGTAACTGACGAGAGCTTATAGGATGAAATAAAAAAAAAAAATTGTAGATATGAGATATTCTCTTAAGAAATATGGGAAAGTCGAAGATTATTTTGAATGTTTCCTATAAAACGTAGATGTAAAAGCAATATTTATAATAATCCTATATAATATATACTCTTAAACACAATATGCTTCACACTTGACAATTTGTATTACTTTAATATTTGTAAGAAAATTTTAATAAAGCGAAGAGTTTTATAATGCGATACTTAATTGCTTGTTAATTACTTTATGTGATCTGTTTATTTGAGAAGATTTTAATAAAAGGCATCGCGCAAATAATTAACAATACTCCGCATAATTAGAAAATGGGTTGGGAGTTTTTAAAAGGATTTAATTAATAAATTATTTATGGTAATAAGATCATACCTTCACATAATTTCATATATTACATTCTAACATACTAACTTTTGCCCGCGGCTTTTTGCGTTTGGAAGAGTTATATTGATAGGACTACATTAAAAAGTAATGATTATGATAATATATGATGACTGCTCCTTTGCCAGACTTAAACTTGTAATTTGACTGACGGACGGACATCTGAAGATGCCAAATTTCATATTTATTATAAATAATATTGATTAGTAGAATATTTTAGGATAAATAATTAATATTCTGTTTCAATTAGTATAATTTTCGTTTTTACCTTTCTGTATTTTTCGTATTCTTCAATTACCTAAATACGAGTATATATAAACCATTACGTATAAATAAAATAAAATAAATTGATAATATATGTGATTCTAATTCTTATCTTTAGGTTGAATAAGTCTTAAAAGTATTCAGAAGGAAATAAACATTTTCTTAATTCAAATAAGATCGTAAGATTTGTTGATTTGTTTTATATAGGTTACGTATTATATGAAAACATAAATATTGTCATTAATTAATAATACATCATTATGTAGGTTATAAATAGCGTAAATAGCAATGTACATATTTGAGATTAAATGTATTATATGATGTATTTATGACAGGAATTCAAAATGTAATTATTTATATTCCACGATACTAGGAATCAAACCTGCAGCCTCTGGAATACGTTTTGTCAACTAAACTATCGTGTTTTACTATAATAGTTTAATATATTCCTTATAAGACGTTAAACTGTAAATGCACTATATACATTATATGGAAATAGTGCATTTACAATAAACATTATATGGAAATTCGTACATAAAACAATAATACTGAAGACACACCCGGATGTTTGTTGACCTTGAAAAGATTAGGTTGTTTGAAGCCCACTTGTAATGAAAGCTTTTCAGTTTATTTTCACCCATCAGAGTGCAGCGTGAGAGTAAGTGTGGTAAAGGTTTTAGTATTATATTATACGTAACTTTACAAAGTATTAAATTCCACGTTTTCATTGTTTTAGAAGATATAGTTGTGGTAAATACTTTATAGGAATAATTTTAAACTAATTCTTGCCAGCACCTTCGTCCTCGTAGAGTACAAAAGGTTATAGAGGTGGACTGTTTTGTAATTGGTCTCATAAAGAACTAAGTATATTTCAAACATTGCTTTAATCATTTTTGAATGTAAGTATTTAAGATTATATCCAACATATAAATTTACTTATCAACTTTACTTCTTATATTTTTTAGTAACTATTAACTTGAATATAAAATCCCATTTATTACAAATTTCTAGAATATAAAAAATAAATGTGTTTTAATTTCGTAATGATACTCAAAGCCACAAGTTTAAAAATAATTAAATTATTGTAATAACTGTTTTAATATCAGCAATATTTACCTTAAACAGACTATATACATGTATATTTTTTATTTAATATCATTTATTATCTTCTATCTATTTAAAATTTAGCATTCGACGGGCAAGGGTTCTAAATATAAATTTTAGTCTTAAATATAAAGTAAAGAAGGAGAAAATTCACGAAATATTAATTGCTTAAACAGATTCTAAACATAAGTATTGTCAAATGCTAAACTAATTAAAAGTGATCCGTCAAAGCCTCGGCTATATCTGAGTCGGGAACAGTCTTACTCCGCCACCCATTACAAAGTTAATATTATCATTTCAGTTGAGTTGCTCCTAAATAAACTAAAAACTCATAAAACCAAAATACAATAAAGCACTTACAAAAATAAAGCCAAAGTTGCAAATGCATTTCGTGTCGCAAAAGCAATGGTCCATTAACCAATCTCTTGCAATACATTTTTCACAGAATTGTACAATTTATTCAAGTGCATTATTGTTAACTACTGGATTTTCTAAAGTGAAGTAGCAAAACATGTTTAAATGATTAGAGATATTTTTTCTACTGTAGGTTATGTAATATTCCAATTAATATTAAAAATAATTTACAAAATATAGGCAGTTCTGTGATTAATTACGCTCTGTTAATCCGACTACGGAGACAGGAATAAAAGAAGTATCTATTAGTATTTATTTAGTGATAGTTACTTTTTTATTATTTTAAGAGATTTTGATAAAAAAGGGACATACAACACACCTAATATAACACATCTTAGTAGCATATAGGTATCATGTACACATATACTCGTATGCATTTAATATATTTATGGTTTAACAAGTTCAATTCAGTAAGTTCAGTAATTACACAGAACACTAAACAGGATAAAGTTACTTGAATGTTGTTTCTGAATGCTTTATCGCTTCAAAGAACCTTCATGCCTTATCTTTAAATATATAGCTGAAGAAATTGTAATTATTTTAATTTAAGTACTAATTACTGTCTTATTTGCTATATACATTTTATAAAATGGCTTTTTTAATGAATATTTAAAATAAAAAATATATAAAAATATAATAAGAACTCGTTTGAAAATGATTTTTATATTGCAAAAAAATACACAGACGATTTTTTGACTCATTAGCACTTAATTAAATAAACGGTTAATATAAAAAACTCATCTGTGACAATACAATAAAGAATAACATATTTTTATAGGACCGAGTCGCTGAATAATGAATGAGGGGATCAAAAAAGATGAGAATGAATGAACGTACACAAAATATTGTATGGACTCACTGTTTGTATAGCTTTGACTACTATGGGACTGGCAAAGTAATTAATTAACTTTTATACACATTTCAATAACAATGCCATATTTGCATTATAACATTAACATTATGAAAGCACGATATTTTTGTTTTAAATATTCACTGACAACAATTAACAATAAAATATATAAATAGTAAATTAAAAACATAACAAACATTTGAAAAAATGTATAGAATTTTAATTTTGAAAAAATTTATATGACGATTTATACAAAAACGGATTTTATTTTACCTAATTGCGACAATGAAGAAAACTTATGATTAATAAATATTATTTTGATATTATATTATTAATGCTGCTTGGTTAATTAATTTAATAAAGCAATATTGGTTGTGATAAAACAAAACAAGATTTAAATTAAATAAATATTGTAATATACTTTTTATTAAATTTAATAACATTGGTGTCGTTCGTGTTACAAATATTAATATTTCAAAGAACAATACTTGACAGATTGATTTGCCGAGATAAATTTAAGTTATTTTATCTCATACATGTCATTTAGTCTTCTAAAGTGCAGTGAAAGTAAAATTATGGCAAGCTCATTGATCGCCAAACGTCTTTGCCGGAGGCAGGGGACCAGAAAGCAAGAAAGCAGGTGGTGGGTTTTAGCCGGTATGAATCCCGCATTACTTCACGTATCCATGAACATTTCCTCCACTTAAAAATAAAAAACAAAAACTTTATTTCTTTAAGTTATCAACCTCTTCACATCATTTTTCATTCCTAGCATTATTTCGATTTGCTTAATATATAAGCATTATTAGAGTAATTGCCATAAAAATTAATTAAATCCATGGCTATGTTGGAACTATATAGTTAACATATAGCTCATATAAAGGTGATCCTTGCTTTATGACACCACTCATCGCTTTACACTCTAGGGGAAGCTTAAGAGCTATTGTTTGCTTCCGAAGTTCCGTTATAAAGTTACTCTCACATTAAGACAATACAATGAATTTTCCATCGAACTGCTATTAAAACATATTCTTCTATATTCCTTTCTAAATATACTTTTCAATTTGCCCTATTTTTTAAGTATAACAAAAAGAATGACTGGTGGCCATTTATTATTATTTTTTATAAATTATTTCTATCGCATAAGCCAGTAAACAGCAATAAGATTTTATTTCGCAACTACGAAAATATTTAATTTTCAAATTAGTGTAAATAGTTAAATGATTTTCTTTGACACTTAAGATTATTCAATTATGCAGACATTATTAAAATTTTCCATAAACCTATAAACAATTTAGGGTAACCTATAAAGAATATTACAACAATCCCATTATATACATTTATGATGAGGTTTAATATTCAAAGTGTTACTATCTATACAATCGAGTTTAAGGGAATTAATTAAAATAAAATGAAGTTGTAATTAGTCCTCTCATTAACGGGAGTATTTTAAATAATTTAACTTTCTTTCTCTGTATATATGCACGGTAATAATAATAAAACTAATAAAAGTTAGTGTATGTTTTGTAAATATATTGGTCTTTTCTTTTTCATTCTACATGATATTGACAAGATATATGTTGCACAAAAGTCCAACTGAAAGCTATAACTTAAGAATTGAATTGAGATATCCTCTGAGAGACTTTTCTGTTTATTTACTTATAAGATTTTCCTAGAAGTCTCTGGTGTTAAATAAATGCTAACAAGTTTCTTGTTTGAAATGGATATAGTCCACTTTTGTCTACGAAAAGAATCAATCGATATCTATATCATAAATTAATTGAAATTCGTTGTAATGTGTTTAATTCAAAGCCAGTATTATTTTTATTATCAGAATGTAAAAGCATTAATTTGAGTCATCCATATTAAATTGAAATTACATGAAAATCGCTTCAAACTGATCCTACAGTTTACATTTCGAACTTATTTATTACCGTCAAGAGGTTTATAAACTACATCAGAATGTAAAACCCATGGTAATAAATTAACAGATACATTCTCAGATACAGATTCAGAATGTCTTATGCGAAAGTTCATTCGCTTTCTAAATTGACTTCATAAAAATATCATAACATATTCTTTATTTGTTGTATTGTAAGATGAATCCTATAAATACAAACAATATTGAAGTGCGTTATACAGGTAATTTCGTGTTTCATGTTGTTGATTCCTTTGAAATTTCTTAATGAAAAGAAGTGTTATTTGCCACAATCTTTAAAGATTTAAAAATGAAAATCAATGGCTATTTCAAATCAATAGTAATATAATATAATTGAGTAAATATCGATATTTACTTTAATTTAATTTAAGTATAACTATTCTTGTAGTACGTAAGTAAATATTACTTTATGAAAAATGGGCAAACATTGCTCTTATGAAACACTTGACTCCAGTTGTACGCATAAGATAGGTAAAGGATAGGTCCATGAAAAATAACCGCAACAAACTTCTTGTATCCAACTTTTTGTTTATTATAGACCTACAATTGTTTTTAACCGCTTAAATTTATTTACAAAATAAATAATTGCTGATTATATGTGATTTAATTTTTTCCACTGAACTGGGCCTGAAATTTGGCCACTTTTAATGTATTGAATTGTAATTAAGGAACCAACTTATATATTAAAAAATTATACGCTTTACATATTGACATATTTAAAATTTTTTCTTTCGGAATGGTAATGAAAACATTTGACCCAATTAATACATTTTTCATTTTATACGTTCATTAAAGTAGTCCCTAGGGTCCCTAAAAGTAAGAACAATAATTTTTAATATTAAGCAGTGTACAATACTATTTATTGATATCTGTTATAATTCTGTCTTAGGATCAAATTAAGATATATGTTTTAAATAAAATAAATATTAAGTTAAGACACATACATATGATATATTTTTTCGTAGCAATAACATTATTCGTTTTTAATATTTTACCCTTTTAGATTGAATCTGTTACTTTATTTGTATTAGAAACTAGAAATAAATAACATTTATAGCAATTGAAAACATAGTTCGTTCTGAATTGTGTATCACCAAATATTATGCAGATTAATTTATTTCTATATATATTTATGTTACTAATATCAAAGGCTAAACAAATATATAATAATTTTATAATGTTGATGGAGAAGTTTTATATTTTAATATGATATCAATATGAACAGATTATCATAACGTAAAAACTATAGTTGACTTCTATATTTAAAGTAAGTTTTTTCCAGTAACTCCGATCATGTGGATTACAGAAAGGGTTTACACATTCAGAGGTACTGAGATACTGAGGTACTGAGGTATTGGTCGAATTCGGAAAACAAATAATTGGCATATTTGTAATATTTTTTTGTAAAGCACATTATAAAAGTGATCAAAGAGTATAAGAGGCAATATATTATATAATGTAACCTATTTCCTCAATTCATAGAATATTCAATGAAATTTTTCCTAAGTTTCAAGATTTTTTAAGCGATAATTTATACCGCAACCAAACCTTTATTTGAAAACTTCATAATTTAGAATTTTCCTATGCATATATTTTCCATTGATTCTTTTGATTGATTAACTTTCTTCTAAATTTAATTGTTCAATATTATATAATAATAGTTTGGGATTTAATTGAAAAAAACCCTCTCGTAGTTTTATCTTTATATTTTTTGATTATTAATTTTAGAACTCTACAGTGACACCCAAATATTATATTAAGACCTATTTTAATATGAAAGAAGATAATCTAGTGAGTAAAATAAAAATAAAATAGTTCCTGTAAGCCGCCAACAAAACATCGAACCTGTTGAAGCTTCATACGTTTTACTTAAAATTAATTTATACAAAGAAACGAATTCTAATTCAAATCCTAAATTTTAAAATATGATAATTAATGAAGTTCAAATTAGTGACGTCAATAACTTGGCGCGACATTGAATACTTGAATGAAGTCATCCGAAGCCGAAGAAGAAAATAAAATGTTTAAAAACCTAAATTCATTTCTAACAATTTGATTCTTCTAATCATCATTGTAGTTAAACATTTCAAATTTAATAAAATGTCAAATATATATTATCATAAAAATCGTTTTATTTTTATTGTAACACCTTTGGCAACGTTTCACGACCAATATATTTCGTACTTTTGTGTTGGCAATAAATAAAAAATTCAACGGGACGTGAGCACGTACCAACCAACCAGACACTAATAAAACTTTTAGAAACAAGGGGACAAAGTTATTTAGTATTTCATAGAGCTTTGATTATTTTTTCCCTGTCATTTTCATGTTGTATCAACTCAGCTAGTTAGCTTTATTAGTATAAATAGTCCGATTCTGAGAGTTAATACTCTCACATTTAAGTTTTTTCTTTTATTATTCATTCGAATCCAAAACGATACTGACAGATGTCCAATGTAACATAATTATGTTTCATTGCGCCGGATGAATTCAAAATAAATGTATGGCATGAATTTATTATTGAAACGAGATTTCATTGAGCTAAAACATTTAGCCTTTTTTTCAATACTATTAATTTGTCTTCAATTTATAATAAAAGAATTTAATTATGGTTTTTTCAAGGACAATCGGCTTATATAGAAAAGAAAGTAAGAAACTTGAATATGTTTTATTACTTGTCAAAATTTTCTTGGAAGTAATTCGCTAAGAATACGATAACTAATGTTATTATAATTGTAGGGACATTGAAAATGATATTCTTGTTACGATTACGAATACATATGACCGCTCGTATGGGCTCGAGCCAGCCCTTTCTTTTTCTTTTCATAGAATACTTGCGTAAAGTAGCTACATGGCTACATTTTGTATGGTGCTCTTGTGGTGGTGGTCATGGTCGTCTTTACTTAGTTCCCTTTACCTTTTTCCATTTCTGAAAGATGAACACTCACGAGACATAAAAAAACTTGCCTTTTACTTTTCATTCGTAAAAATATGTTGTACTCCAATAAATAAATAAAAGTATATAAAAAACACACAAAATATGTTTTGTATCATTGTAGCTCTTGAAATTTCAAATACTAAAGCTTTTTACCAATAAACTTTGAAATAGCATGACACATACCAAAATTTTAAATTTACGAAATAAAACTCAGTATATACCCCGGTAGTGGAAGACTTCTTATGTGTTAGTCAGATAATTAGAGTCAGCGTTTCATGTCTTCTTTTGCGTCGTACTGTCTTCTATCACACTGTAACGTAATGACATTTAACCCACGGTTTTAATCTGACGAATCTCATTCATACTTCTTGAAGTTTAGTGCAATTCGGTAAAAATTTACACGTAAGAAAGTGCAGCATGCTCTATGAGTCTGAGTATCAAGCACCGAGTATATAGCCAAGCAGAACTATACGTCAAACTTTGAAGGTTACCTAAATACAACGCATGTTAATGCATGCTAACGTTATCTTTTAAATTATAATGTATTACTACTTGTATTAGCTTAGCGTTCTTTGATTTTTAATTTAAATTTCATCACGGAAAAGAAATAATGATTAACAATAATTATTAGTGTCCGTTAACGTGAATGTGCAATCAAAAATGAAGGGCTTATTTTGATACATAGCATATCAAAATAGGCCTTCCTGTCACTACCATTTGATGTACACAAGTGATCACTGGTATCGATTCAAAGTGGAAAATATATAAATAAATAAATAAGTAGATCACCTTAAAGTTTTTTCTACTTGTGACTAAATCATTGCAACAATTATTAACATGTAAAACCGGAGACGTCAGGTATATAACGTATAACCTTACTACGTCAAGAAATATATCGAGGATTAAGATCAGACTATGTTGTTATTATTGCAGCTTTATTATCAGAAATATTAAAGTACAATTAATAAATTAATATGTATAATATAATGTAATATATAATAAAAACAGCGAAAATTACCAATTAGTATATAAAGCTTATACTGAATGTATTAATACTATACGTGCTTTGATAAGTATTCGTTTTCTATAGAATACTTTGCTCAATTCTTCATTTGCTTTACTTTTATCATATACCTAAATAAAAAATTAAAAAGAATTAGTTTATTATTAGTTATTTTAGGGAAAGCATCTTTTATTTATTAATAATATATATTGTGGTTCTTTTTATTATAACAGGCTCGTATTACAAAATTTCAAATGTTATTTACGAATTTGAAATTCATCCATAATTCAGCTATTAGGCTACACTTTTTAAAATATTGAAACAACTTATATTAACTTTCGAAAAGTATTATTGTGGTTTACCGCATGGTTATAATATAATTTAAACTCTCAGGAATGTTCTTTCACCTGAAGAACTCTTTAGAACTAAAACTTCAGAGTAATTAATCTTTTGAACTTTGTCAATCGCTTTGAACCTGTTCGAAATACTTAGAACAATTATAACGGTTGTAGTATAACTTCTATCCACCATTAAGTTTGTTAATATTTTAGTAATAAAAAATATAAATAAACTAACACAAACACATTCGACATTTGACCTAGACATTTTCATCGGATTGCTTGTGATCATTTACTTTTATTACTCAGGATTTATCTTTTTTCAAGGATGTTATTTGCATTTTCAAAGATCTTCAATTATTTTTCAGAAAATTTAAAAATTGTGATACATTGTTAATAGTTGTTATTCGCTCTTTTGTATGCAATTTATATTATTAAGTTGTTTTTAACAAGTTTGTTATTTTTTAAAGTTATAAAAAAGAACAAACTTGTTAAATGTATGATAAATATATGATATAAAATAGGACATCGATGAAATATATATTTAGCATTCTTTTTAAATATAGAAGATATTTCTTAGCTACAATTACATTATGGTGTCTATAAAATTTATAACAAACGTTTTTCTGAAGTAAATACGAGTGTTTATATATTTAGCAATACATTGGAGTTGAGTAAATTAAATTATAATACACTACTTTACAAAGATGGAAATAATATTAAACTGTCTTGATAGTGAATAGTATTTTGTACAGAATGCATACGTCTTACTTAAAATAATGAGATGTTTTCTTTTTTTTTTTTCAATATTATCACCGTTAAATCTCTTTCAATATATTAACTTATATCAATACTTTTCTTAATTTTAACTTGTGTTGGTATTTTGGTATTTTTCGCTTGCTTGGTATTTATTGCTGTGAGAAATAATTTTTAGTTCTTTTTAAAGTAAATAACGACTGAATGTAGCCTCTCAAGATCTGTTTGCTATTATTAAACACTAATGTGATCAATTTGGGCTTGAATAGCCCGTCACGTTATCGGTGACATTAAAGTTTTCAATATAAACATAATATAATTTTCAACAATTGTCAGGTTATGTCACTTCAAATTACTTACAATCAAATAATACAATGAGTTTACCGTTAAGATTTAAAAATAATTTTACACCCAACGTGGATTTCTTTTAACCCTTAGGTGGACTTAAGTTTAAAAAAGTCAGTTTAGACAATATTACTAATTACAGTAGTTAAAAATGTATGTAAACCACACCATTTATTTGTTAATTCTCAAAAGGAACAAAAACGCCAGGACCAAAATATTAAAAATTCAATATTAATTACATTACACAAAACCAAAACAACAAATATAATTGAATCCCAATTAATATGAAAAGTTTCCGACCTTGAGAATTAATAACCAACCGAATATTCCTCAATAATTTTCACAATATTTCTACAGTTAAACTTATTACTTTTTTATAGGTTTGATTTCAAATAAAAACTAGGGATAAAATTAAAGTTTTTCATTCGCGAAAGGTTTTTATAAATAAGTAACACAGCTGCAACATTAGATCAAATATCAAAAATATAAGAAATTATTATAATAATAGTTAGGTTATATTGATAACTAAATATGCAGATAAAATATCCATATTTCGTG
The DNA here is from genome assembly GCA_918358865.1 of Melinaea marsaeus rileyi. Lineage (NCBI taxonomy): Eukaryota > Metazoa > Arthropoda > Insecta > Lepidoptera > Nymphalidae > Melinaea > Melinaea marsaeus. Next base: position 37,645,864 of record OU911089.1, read on the forward strand.
TACTGGTATGTATACCCCATGTTTAGTGTATACTAAATTTGACATTCAAATTGATTTGGTAAAATAAAATAATAACTTATAACTTAATCTATTAATATAAAAATTTTGTAACTATTGCCTTCTAAATAGTAATAGTTAGTCACTACTATGGTATTTTTCGCCATTCTATTCTTGATATCGATCGTGTAAAATAATGTTAACACCCACATTATTTTACACGATTTATGTAATGGATTAAGCCGCAATCAAATGCCACTATCTCAAGATTAGTTCAAACAGGCGAATCAAATAGTATTGATGTACATGTGTTGATAATCTACTCGTATTAGTGCTTCGAGGAGTACTTTTATAATGTTTAGTAGTAAAATTATTTCGTGGGTTACATAGGTTTTAAATGATTTGCAGTTTTAAATGATTGAATGATATCTAGTAGCTGTAAGAGGTTTCATTATTTATATTTAATTCCATCCTTTGATTAATTCGATAAATAATAACTCTTCGGTGTGTGGAATGTACGAAAGATATTTTATTTTGTTTATTGTAATTTTAGAAATGCATTACCTGGGTTTCTTGGCTTGGATTGTTTAATTATAAAACGTTAGTAATGTCTTTTTTTTATTATCTTTTTTTCGTATAGGACTCTTTGTGGAATATTTTAGAAGAAATACAAACTAATATCCTGGTAAGTGATGTTCATGTGAGTCACGTATATTCTCCAAAGTTGAAGTTGGTTGTTGATAAGTTGACACTTGGCTTATTAAATTGTAAAGTTATCTCATTGGGATATATATGGGTTCTTGAGGCTGTGGAAATATACGATCTAAACATACTTTTATGTTATATAATTTTTTACTTTATATAAAATATTGTAGACATTTATAGATTAGAAGAGTGACTTACTTATTAGGTATATTGTCTGAAATGAATTAAATAATGGACTGCTTATATAATATTTACAATGAGAAGCATAAAATGTATAAAGCTTTGAAAGGATAGCAACGAAATGTTGGTATGATATAGTTTTCTCAAGAGTATTATTTCCTCTGGAGCATTTGGACATGAACAAATGGAGTGGATGTTGTTATTTATTGTTATGACGGGAACAAAACCGTAACTCTTCTCATAAAATAATATATTTCCTACATTACATTTTTCTACCTCTAATTTCAAGTCTACTACTTTTTATTCAACTTAACTCTTATAAAACAAGATGTCTTTTAAATAATCCGTGCCCGCAGGGAGACACGCGTGGGTAGACCTCGCGTGTAACTCGTTTTAAATATAACTCACTACTTAAGAATAACACATGATGCCGTTGTTTACATCAAAAATTTTCAAGCAAAAAGCGGTTTTTATTTTTTTTCTCGGAATAGGTATCTTTTTTGGAAATACTTTTGATACTTTAATTTCGAGTAAAAAATAACCTTTCTATTAAAAATATTTGCGAGGAGGAAATGTTTATCAGAAAAAAGTTGCCGTGCTTTTATCTACCTTAAATTTTCAAGCTAAAAGTGGTTTTTATTTTTTTTCTCGCAAACGGTATCTTTTACGGAAAAACTTTTGGTACCTAAATTTAGAGTAAAAAATAACCTTTCTATTAAAAATACTTGTGATGTAAGAATGTTTACCAGAAAAAAGTTATGATTTTTTTTCCAAAAATTTTCGGTTTTTTACCCCCACCCCTAAGTTATTGAAGTTAGGTTTTCGGTTTATCTACATTAGTTATAGGTATTCATCAAAGACATCATATAATATGAACGCGATTGATCTACTTTGTATAGGGAAAAAGTTATGGTCGAAAAACTGAAATCGGGAAAAATGAGGCCCTAGCGCCCCCTGTGGCCGGATTTCTCTGGTTAACGAACTTGACCTTTATTTTTGGATGGTTGATTTTTGTGCAAAGTTTGAAAGCGATCCAAGCGAAACTGCAGCCGCTATCGTGCTGACAAAGTCGAATCTGGACGCACGCACGCATATATATATATAAACATTTTGACCAATGGTCATTTCGGACTCAGGGGGTCATAAGAAGACCTCCTGTGAAGAATTTTTTTCAAAATTCGAAAGTCGGGTACAAATGAATGGGTAGACCAAATTCTTCGAGGTCTACCCAATACAAAATAGCCTTGCTATGACTTTACCTTGTCATTTAGTGTTTATTTGCCAAGAATCAACGCTACGCAATTTCCAATACATATAACAGAGACGAAGCTTCTTAGCATTCCATGGATTCACCGTGCGGGTGCCGGGCCCATCGCGTTGCAAGAAGAGGAGCGCAAACAATGCCTGGGACTTGCGACCCAGATGTAGGTTTAAGGGGCCCCTTTACTATGCGCATACACGCTCACCTTCACTGTTTACGCTCCTCTCCCTACCTAACCAAATATCGTAAGAACCTACTAAAGCCGCCTTTGAAATACGTTCCAGAAATGAACTGATGATCGTTCTAGAAAGGCCGAGATCCTTAAATAAGTTGTAGAGAGATTTTGCTGTTATACCTCTCGCTCCTACTTCTACAGCGTACAAATTAACTATAAATTTATTCCTGATCAGTTCGTTACACAGTTCGTAATACTTGTTAAGCTTAAATGTATGATCTTTGGGTATGTTTGTTTCCCAGGGTACAGTAAGCTCCACAAGTATAACGCGCCTTAGTTGTTTTGAATACAGGAATAAGTCCGGCCTAGATGACGAAACACAAACATCCCCGGGGATTTTGTATTGCCTTTCATACGTGTCCATCATGAGAGTCCAATCAGGAGACGCGTCCAAGATGGAATAAGGTTTTAATTTAGATTTTTTGGACGAACCTGCCTTTACGAACTCTACTGATTTTTTGGTGGTTGTTATACCCCTCTGCGCTCTTGCTACAGAAAGACTAACCGCTTCTCGTATGATTTCTAATACTTTATCGTGGCGACGCGAGTATTTACCTCTATTTAATAGTACCCTACACCCTACTAGCAAGTGTTTCGCGGTTCCTACTGCCTCCCCGCAGATGTTGCAAGATTTTCCGGTGGCTTTGCCCCATCTTACTAAGTTACTTTGATCTGGGAGAGTCATTTGGAATGCATTAAGATAAAATTTTAATAATGCTGGGGACCAATCATGAAGCAGGGTGCGCCATCGTAAAGCTAATGGAATACAAAAATCTCCTATGGTCACCCATTCGTTTTGCAATTCTAGGCTCATCGCGTGCAACCGGTAATTATCATTTTCATCGTGCCGAATAAAGGATTTTATTATTTCTATGTCTGGTTCTTTCCTACTTGATCCTAGCCCTGCTTTATTTGTTTTTACTTTGTACAATAATTAGTATTAATCTAAATAAATATGGATTTCTTCCCTTTCTTATTAAGTTTTAAAAAGCCAGCCCTTGATTAAAGATTTGATATCTAATTAACTGCACCTGAGAAAAAAATTTATTACATTATAAGTTAAGAGGATTTAGAAAAAGTTCATAAAAAATTATTTTAAATATTATATTTTACTGTATTATTGAGCTGAGTGAAGCGAAGCTCTTTACTGGTCAGATCGCAAAAAATGCGAACTCTCTGTTCTTAAAATCTATTCGAACTACGTTAACGAAACTCGCCACAACGATTGCGAGCATAAGGCGCTAAGTATATATTAATTTTTTTTTATAGTAATTCTAAATTCAGTATTTTTACGTACGTTTACGTGCTTGCTCAGAAACTACGCATACCACAGTTTCCAAACTCGGCATGGTGTTTGATGCCACATTGCTTTGTGACTGCAAAATTTCGGATAATTTCGATCGACAGATCTTGAACAATTAACAGAACTAATTTCTTTCGATTAGTGACTCACCAGCGCGCGCCTGCTCGATAAACGAGTTACGAATGCATTAAAATCTAAGAAAGTTTATAACTACTCTCATACATAGCAGAACTGACTATAAATTCGTCAGAAAGCAGTTCACATTGAGCTTGAAGCACACTAAAAGAATGGTAAATTTTCGAATTACAGAAAAAAAGTTTCGATTCACCAGAAAATTGTCCATAGACTTATCATATGGAACGTCTCATACCGGCGAACGCCTCAAGTTAAAATAATAGTTAAAGTAATAAATAATTATAATAAAGTAATAAGTAATAGTTTAAAGTTAGCTCAGCTTACGACCCCGCTTGCGAGACCTAGTTTATTAATATAACTTCATCGTCTTTATGATATGAAACAAAACATAATATATTAGAATGCTTAGAAAGTAGCGAGAAAAAAAAAGTTGATATTATGACTATATAATATTTTTACACTTTAAAAAGTTGTTGAATTCTGCTTTATTCCATATCTTGGATATTTGTTATCAAATACTTAACTTCGTATATTATTTTCAAGTAATTGTTCGTCTTAATACACTTAATATTTAAAACTTACTTTTTTCTGTTTTGGGTAGACCTCGAAGAATTCGGTCTGCCCATTCATTTGTACCCGACTTTTGAATTTTGGAAAAATTTCTTCACAGGAGGTCTTCTTATGACCCCCTGAGTCCGAAATGACCATTGGCCAAAAAGTTTATATATATATATATATATATATATATATATGCGTGCGTGCGTCCAGATTCGACTTTTGTCAGCACGATAGCGGCTGCAGTTTCGCTCGGATCGCTTTCAAACTTTGCACAAAAATCAAGGTCAAGTTCGTTAACCAGAGAAATCCGGCCACAGGGGGCGCTAGGGCCTCACTTTTTCTGATTTCAGTTTTTCGACCATAACTTTTTCCCTATACAGATAAGATCAATTGCGTTCATATTATATGATGTCTTTGATGAATACCTATAACTAATGTAGATAAACCGAAAACCTAACTTCAATAACTTAGTGGTGGGGGTAAAAAAACCGAAAATTTTTGGAAAAAAATTCATAACTTTTTTCTGGTAAACACTCTTACTTCACAAGTATTTTTAATAGAAAGGTTATTTTTTACTCTAAATTTAAGTACCAAAAGTATTTCCAAAAAAGATACCTTTTCCGAGAAAAAAAATAAAACCCGTTTTTGCTTGAAAATTTTTGATGTAAACAGCGGCATCATGTGTTATTCTTAGGTAGTGTGTTATATTTAAACGAGTTACACACGAGGTCTACCCACGCGTATCCCCCTGCGGGTACGGATTTTTTTCATTTAACTGTTATAATATAAATATATTACATTTTTTATTTTGAACCATTATGTATATAACCGCCCAATAAAGAAGACTTCACGGCATCTATCTTGTAAAGATAATTATAAAAAACTCAACTTATTTATGTATATTATTTATAATATCTATAATGTTCATAACATATCCGTAACATTTTTATATTTACTAAGTTAATAATATTAAATTCCTATTTTTATACCCGTTATATTATTTTTTTTATTGTTGCTTACAGTAATAATAAAATGTAAGATAAATAAATAAAATAAAATATAAGAAAATGTAAAACTGTAAACAGTAGATTGTTGTCAATTTCTGAGAACCCCTTGTTCTTATTGCTATCAGAACTATTTAATGCAATTTTATGTTTATAAGACGAGTCACGTTCTTGGGAGCTTTTCACAATTTTTACACGCTTTTATTAGCTTCGATGGTATGTCTGTATGTAACGGATATTTTGAGCACGTTGACATTCTTCAAGATGACGGATTAATTCGATACTTCACATACTTATCAAGGATCAATTACAAGGTCATGATATGAACAAATAATAGTTAAAAAAAATTAAAAGCACTTTCACAAAATCCAAATTAATTTAAATATTTTTTTTAGTTTAGTTTAATGTTATTTTTTAGTTTGGATTATGTTTATTATTTTTTTGTTTTAACTATGATGTATTATTTTATTTAATGATAGTTGAGATAGACAAAATACTATTGAAAATGTTTTAATAAATTCAATTCAGTAAAATTATCCAATATTTTATAAAGATGTTAATGTTTTATAGAAAATAATGGATATGAGTGTATGAAGCAATAATGAACACATTAAATGAATTAATGAATATAACCTAAAAATATACTTTAGATACAACTTTTGAAAATGTTCTTTTGTTTTTCTAATTTAAAAAAAAATACATTTCTATTGTAGGTACTTAGTCTATATTTATTATTTCTGCATAGTGTTGGTAAAAGATATAAAGCATAAATAAATAAAGCTAAGCGAAGTTTTTAGTTTTGATGCCGGATGGAAATGAAACACCTAATTTTAAATCCAATGAATTATAACTAAAAAAAAACAACATAAAATAAATATTAAACGAACATTACTCACTGTGTAAATAAAGTATAAATAAAACGTAATATAATTTAAATATAATCAAATAATAAAATATTGGCCTACAATAATAATACCAAAATTATCAAATATGTACTTTAGATCTTTTTGTAATTTCTCGACATTTCTAACAGCCGAATCAGTAATCGATCATAATTTCATCTTTTTTACTAAAATTTCTATTGTAAATGCAAAATAGGGATTAAATCTGTATAAAAAATATTGCCCAATACATAATATAATTAGTCTTGTAGTAAAACCAACCAATATTTTTTGTTTATAAAACATATAATATAGTGTTTTACGAAAAATAGTATATACAAGCAATTTATTAAATATTATTAAGTTATTTTTATATAGAACAGCTTTCTTTTATTTACCTTAAGTTTGTTAGGGTTTATAAAAAAAGCAACTCAAAAAATTACCTAATTATTATCTAATTAAAAAGAGTAACAAATGTAAAAACTATTCTCATCAAATTTTATTTCTTGGTTCACATAAAACTACGTCTCAGTACGATGTATCTTTAACAACTGCGTCTAGACGCACGTCTAGTGGTCGGATGACACTCATGCAGTAGAAAGAAAATTTATTTACTAAACAACATCACTTTAATGGTTTACTTCGAGAGTTATTCACAGAATTAAGTTTATCATTTATTTCTTATAATTTTTATGACTTATTTATCTATTTGTAACTCTGTGTACTAAATTGTAAACAGAGTTACAAATAGATAAATATAATTCTCCATGACTATTACATAACTAATTACTATTATATATGTACACGAAATATTTACTAAAACTTTGAGATTATAAATAAGAAATTGTCATACAAGCAAAGTATAAAAGTTTTTTATAATTTTATAGGTGAAGCGTAAAAAAATATGTTTTTATAAAAACAAAATATAAAGGTGAGTGTTTTATAACTAAAATTACAGTTACAAGTAAAGTTTTAAAACATTAAAACACAAATGCTTACCAAAATACTGTTAAATGAGGTAAATTGAAAGCTGAAACTAAAATTTCTAAGAGTTCAGTCATATGATTTTGAATTTTAAGCAACGAAACTTAAGACTAAAACTTGAATTATTAATTTACGATATATTTATAATAGACCTTTGTCCTAACCTAAATTTTAGATATTTTCGTACTGTTTCAAGCGCCTTGTCCACGATTGGAGCTCGTTAATACTTTAATATAAAAATATTTAATTCAATACTTTTATTGACTTACACAACTACATAGTTTGTATAGGAAAATAATTTTACTTTTCTATATTTTTCCATAATGAATGGCAATAAGAAAGTTAAATAATCTGATTATGTGAGACAAGATCGACTTCTACGTTTAATCAATATAAAAACTATTACAGTAAATTTCAATTATTTTGATAAATATTTGACTACAGCTCTGTAGTAATATTATCTAATATGTTTCTTATCATTAGCTGTGGTTGTATCATTATAAAAACATAACATAATATCAAGGACTATGACTGCCGTCCCGAAGAATAATACTTAGAGAATTGGTTTAATAGTTGCAGACATTTTATCACTCTTACAGTGAAAGTAAGACTATAAAACCAATAACTGTAGTTTCCTTCATATGCTTAAGTTTAAAGTTATTCCTCATTTTACTTTGTTGCTAGATGAATAAACTTTTATTGAAATTGCTTATACCTTTAACCAATTACTAAGTTTTTGATATAATCAAACTAATTACAAAACTATTACTGTTCGAAAAATAATTATTATATGATGTTGTCCATTTCATGTTTTTCTTTTTATTTCACTGATACATAAGAATAAAAATACAAATAAAAAAGTTTTTTTTTATTCTATTAAATAAGCCTCTTTTTTAGAATGATTTAATCATGTTCACATAATATGGTTTTATTGAAATCTTGGTAGACTTGCTTGTTTTATCCACGTGTATTATATGAATTTTTAAAGCTATGCCTTATTTTTATATTTCACTGATTAGGCGTATTTTAAAATACTTGTTAGATACAACACAGACCACGAAGTACATAGGAATAATTCCGTATTAGGCTCGGTCATTGCTTAAAATATTACAAAGGAAACAGCACTCAGACGATGAAAAGAAAATACAACTTCTAAATTACAAAGTCCCTAAAATAATACCTTTTAATTAAAATGGTTTCGGTAATTTCACTCTGACCTCTCGTTGCCGCAGTGACTTATGAATATGTTAAAGTGCTTTTGATATTGTTTTTATACTCCTCATATATTTATATATTATTCTGTATCCAAATTACTGGACGTATAATTTATTAACTATTACACAATTAATTGTGTATAAAATATTACAATTCGTTAACTAATGAAGAAATTACAAGTCAACAACTTGTAACTGTTGTTCATAACTTTATTTATATTGTGATTTTACCACAAGGATTTTTTAAATTTTAATATTAAACCAGATGTTTTCACATGATTGAAAGCAAGATCATTACTTTTTTTTATTTTCAATTATTAAGGCATGTACTTTGCATAGCAAATGTTAAATTAGCAAACGAAAAAATAATTTTCATATTCATACTAATATTATTTCATTTTGTGAGCTTTTCAGTTTATTAGTTAGTTCTTCAGTTGTTGCCCACGTGAGGCAAATATGAACCACAAATATACTCTTATATCTCAAAGAATATTTCATATCAAATATAACGTGCAGTTATAAATATGTGTTTACATCAAAATAATCTTTTTTTTTTTTAATTTATTCAATATGAAAGAATTTTCCATTTAATTATTAATTTTTGTAATCATATTCGCTGCCTAATAAAACATTTGTAACTCACATTTAAATATTTTACTTCCTATTATCAATCGTGAATATCAACCAACATTTTATGATAGTTACTTTAAATTGCCAAAATATCTTTTCTCAGAACTATTTGTCTCCTATTCATGATACAAAGTAAAATATATTACGGGTCACCCAGACACTCTCCGGGTGTAGTATGTTACAATATTCTTAATTTAAAATTACAGAGGTAGAGGTACAATAAATAACAATGAACCTAGAGTATGCGGTATGTATCTAATAAAATTTAGTACAATAGTTGTCATCTAAACTAGTGTATATCTTTACATTTACTAATTAACACAAGATTTGTTTTAACAATCGCCATAAATTAAAATGTACTGTTATTTTATTTATAAATATGTAAAAGGCATTTTATTATAACCGAATTATTAGAATTTGGCAGAAAAACGAACTTTTAATATTTTTCATTTTCATAATCCAAAACCAATAAATTATTTGATTGTACACTAAAAATAATCTCAACATGTCCTTATGGATTTCAAATAAAATAATCATACCCTAAATAAGAAACGAATTCATTCACGTTTAATGGACGTAAATATAACAATACCCTTTGAAAGATAATTGTATATATATTTAAGAGATAAATATATTTTGTATGTTTTCTTATTACTCTCTTTTTTACATACAATATTCAGCTTCTACTCATACAAAACCGAAACAATGTCACATATTTTATTACAAATAAAGGGCTTATTTCATGTAACTTTCCTAATGGTAATAAGCTACGCAACAGCGTATATTGTACAGTAGTATAACTAAAGAATCTTTTTTATTATATATTTAAGATGTCATGTAACGCCTATGCTTATTAATCTGATGATACATAATATTATTTTATTTTTCTTTAGTATACATTATGACAGTTTTAAAAAGGTTTTTTTTAAAACATATTTTATTTTCTAAAAGTTATGTAATTAAAACTTAAAGCATAATTTTAAGTAGTTTTGTCAGTAAACTAAAGTGAACTATGTAACAAATTAGTCCTTGGCAACAAGCTTTTACATTTAAGCCTCTAATGACCATTTAGTCTTAATTAAGAACACAACTACTTTGTGTAAATTAAACAATAATATTTTATGTACTTTATAAACTAATACAATAAAGCCTTATATGTACTAGTTATTACTAGTACAATATGATTTACGTAAATAGCCAAGAAAAAAATTCGGTATATTTGTTTTTAAGCGAAATAAAACAAATGTACATCTTTAATAAATAAAAAAATAATAATACAGCCCATTTTACATCTGCTGCGTTGTGTACATTGCTTATTTAATGAATATCATAACAAGGGAAACGCTAATTTACTCAGTTCAGAACACCTGCTCCATATTACCTCCTTTCAATCGAGGTGTGTAATATATATGATAATGTTGTAATTAAAAAAGGACAAATTAACGTATATAAAATATTAATTAGCAAAGAATTAAATGCCTCGCCTTTTCGAGAAAGAATTAAAAGGATAATCCATATCAGAATCAAAACCTTAATCTAATAAAAAAATAATTTTCCAGTCATAATGGTTAGTGGTAATCCGGACGCCTAATACTTGTAAAATATAGGGGTAGTGGTTAATTTATTTATATGTTATTATAAGTTAGTGAGAGAGATAATAGAACATATCTCTGTAAATAAACTTTTTTATATTTTATTTTTATTTAAGTTCAACAGAAAATTTCAAATAAAATGTTTTAAATATTGTCTATTATCTGGTGGTTATTACAACTATTTCTTGAAAAATACCGTTTGTTGGAAATAATTGTAACTTTTTTTACTACATTACTTGAATAACTTATTTAAAATGATACATTTACTATCTTTACTTAAAAGTTATTCACAATTATGCGATAGCAAACCAAAGCTGAAAAGCAGATTATTTTATAATAATATATTAATTCGTTTTTCATTTGTTTGTGACTGTTTTGATGTAAACAAATAACATATTATCTGTCTGTTTAGAAATATTTTTAATGAAACAATCACTATTATTTTATAAGAGAACGTTCTCTAAATAATTTTTAAAGCTGGACTACTAAAAGTTTATATTTACTAAAATGAAGGTCTATATAGCTCTGAGCAGTCAATCGGAATGTGTACAAATCTTTCTGGATTTATTGTAAACAACATTTTTATATTGCGATCTATTTTGGGGATTGCTTGGTTTTATGTTACTAATAAAAGTTTACAAGGCATGTTACATTTACAGTCTATATAAAAGATATAAAATAGCCATTTTAAATAATATATTTTCAGTCTTATTTTTATTTATTTTAAAATTATTTTTACTGTAATGAACCCCTTTTTGTATTTAATAAGTAAAGGGAAGGTTGGACTATAGATTTTTATAGAAACACATTTATCTAAAAAATGCGAAGGTAATATTGTTTCTCGAAAGTCTTAAAAAGTACCTCAGAGATAACGTCCCTAATTTATTAATTCCTTTTGTGGTCCATGTAAAAAGATTCCAAGCAACACAGTATATAAATATTCATTTAATTTTATTTTGCTACTCCATCAGAAGTATACTCTAATTATAAAATTAAAAATAGCCATATTTAAGGTATAATCTTCATTTATTGAAAAATATTCTATTTGTAGAAGTCGTGATTGAAATAAATGTTTGTTTCATTTTAGTAAATATCTTAATTTCACTTAAAATATTTAGTTTATTTTATTTCTTATATATTTTGACTTACAAATGATAATTAATAATTTGATAATTTTATTTTTTCACAACGTTTATCTGTTGTTCTTTTTTCATTGCCAAATAAATTTTAAATATAAACTTTAAGAGACATCCGTTTCATTTAACAGCTTTATAAAAAGAAAGAAATAAGTAACACATTGCAGGCGTTCGGTAATTATGAAGATTTTTAACGCCGAGAACACCAGGACACTTTTACAAAAGCAGCCAATGCTTTTTCTTCTTACTTTACTTTGTATAGAAAATTGCGTCCTTTTTAAAGTCTATTATTTCCATTCCCACAAAAACTATTTTATTTCAATTCATTTCGTGTTAGGAATATAATATGCCTTGTTAGTATAGCTCGTATAAACCCCGAATCCATAGTACCCTTACGACATGCCGTGCAAAGCCATATCAGTATATCTAATGTCCAAGTATATGAAAGGTCGTAAAACAATTTAGGTATAGCAGTGATCAATACAATTTATCTACTTTACTGATAATATACCAGTTATATCTTAGTTATAGTAATTTATTTATTATTATAATTAAAGCTGAAATCCTTAAAAAATATATATAATTATTCTTAAAATACGTTATAGAATTCACTTTGGTTTTTTAACTTCATTATGTACATGTTAAGCTATTTTGACATATTATTAAAACGTAAACATCATAATTAAAACCATGTTTCCATCTTCATTATTAATTTATTCATTGATAAAGCGCAATTAATTAAATAATTATATATTATCAATTAAGTAATCAAAAACTTTTCTTTTGATGTACTCTAAAACATGTTTTTGTTTTTAATTTTGGTATAGGTTGTTGTCAGTATGACTGCAGGTCTAGAACTTAAACTACCTATAATTAAGATCGTGTAAGTGCCTACTTGAATAAAGACATATACCAATTTAATTTTGTCACTAATTTTTTACATAACCGTGACCAGATTAAAACTAAAAAATTACTATAATTCTTTATATATGTATAGATATATTATGAAATTTGAATAAATTTCACGAAAATACGAGTAGCTATATCTATATTGAATGTAGCACGTTTACATATGCATATATAAACGTGCTATATTCAAACTAAATTTACTGCCAGGATAAGATGAAAAATTATAAGATTATAGATCTGCGACAATCGATTTAAGAGTTTGAAACTGGTTCAAGTAGATTGATATAATTTAAAAGTTTAATTACTTTTAAGTTCCAGTTCTGTACTACTTGTTGACTGAATAAGAATTATTAACAGTTCCGATAATATTTTACTTCAAGGTCAGCCATATCTTCAACTAACAAAACATTTTATGAAGGTAATTAATATTATTTGGGTTTGTTTCATATGTTAGGATAATAATTATATAGTCTTGTTGAAATATTATTAATGATAAAGATAAAATACATCTAATACTGTATAGATATTGAAATGACGTAAATTTATGATACGAGTATTTCAATAGTAAAATAGTAATTCAGTATTAATCTAGATATATGTATGTACTTTTATTTCTCAGAAACGACTTGACTTTATTGATAATTAATATAAAGTAATAATAATCAATATTAATATAATTAATTAAAACATCAATAATTTTAAATAAATATGGCATTGATGTTCAATTTCATTTAATTGATCCTCATTTTAATAAAAAAAAAAATTCTATTTCACATTACAATTGATTATACTACGTCCACGAATACATCTACTTAATCTACTTTCATTTACTCATTTTTTGTATTAGATTTTATTGTATTATATAATATCTTTTTTAATATTATTATGCTTAATTTAATAGTAAAATGGGTAAACCCATAAGGTGGTTAAATAACAAAGCAATCGAAGTTTTCAATAACACGGTACAAGAAACATAATTGTCTATTTAATTTCGCCTTGCATCTAGCTCTAGCGTTCAGATCTATTTCTTGCCAATTTGAGTTAAATCACTTTATATTCTCTCTCACTCGCTTTTAAAATATAACATTTATTGATTGAAGGTATTTTAACGTCAGAAATAAGATACTATAACATTTTTATATTATTTATAAAACTGTTATTTGTGCCTTGACATTAATTTAAAAACTTAATGTAAATTTTTGTAAAATGTAAATTTTTGACAAATACATACGTTGTTAGAAATAAATTATAAATATAGAAAAATATATAGACGGGTTGTAATGCTATAGAAGGCATGTACGTTGTAAATAAGTGAAATACAATGTACATTATATATTAGTACATTACGGTTTATTCAAAGTGTATTTATGTGTAAAATACTTCTAATTCCACTCAAACGACGAGAAATCTAAAAATATAAATCTGAAAAATAAAACACTTGAAGAAAAATGGGTTTAATACAATTTTTCTACTTCATATATTCATCATCATTTCGCTATGTAATTCATTTATAGCGTAGTATTTCGCTTGTTGGACTTAATAAGCTTAATAAGTCACATTAGGTTCGTAACGTCAAAGTTAAATGTTCCAACTGTGTGATAAGTTTAAGTAATATAACAAATAAAAAAGAAAGAACCGTAACTTACTTAATCTTACAAATACGTATCTGTTTAATATAAATAATATTCTGCGTATTACATACTGTTGACAATATAATAATAATTATATACAGGAGGTTTGTCTCAAATATATTATAAAATATAATATATACCTGTGATTACGAAATAAGAAAATGTAGGTAATTATAAGTTAAAGAACAAATTTTAACTACCTTTTATATATAATGAATATAAGATAAAACTATCAAAATCATTGACATGAAAACATTGTTTGTGTTAAATTACTAACATTAAAGATGAAATAAGTTTGTAACTTTTCTGCACGAGTAGGCTTTGTCGAAACGGTCTTTGATCTTTTTAGTAAGAACAATTACATCACTGAAGGAACTATTGATTTAGTATTTAAATTTTAAGCTTTAACTGTTACTATAAGCAAAACATGCTATCGAGTAAAAGAAAACATATCAGTTTCTTTTCAAAATTGATACATACACTTATTTCTGATGTAACCCTAAAGCCACAATTTTTTTCAAACAAATTAAATATAAAATATATTTACTATCTGTTCTGAAAGCCGCCTTTGCTTTATCGATTTTAATTCATGTGTCTTATCAATTTTAAATATGTCTGATAGCTTCTGAAATGTAAAAATATAGTAGATTTAAACTATTTTGTGAAAAAAAAGTTTAATAATGTTTTGTTAAGTCAAGTGTTTATCAGTATATAATATTGTTTATTATATATAGTCTTCTTCTTGAATTGGTCAGATTAAGATTCATTATTCAATAAAATGGATAGGATTTAAATATATTGTTTTTTGTCTTAATAGAGCATTGAAAATTAAATAACAATTTATTCCTATAGAAGGTAAGTTTCTTATTAAGAAAAACAACATTTACGAGGAAGAAACTACTTATCTCAAAAGTCATAAAGATTTCCTCACGTATACAATTATGATAATAAAATTTTACAAATATATATTATGAATATAACAAAAACGGATTATTTGTAATTTTGTAATAAGATCAACAGCTGATTATTTATCGTTTAGAATTTAGATTTTTTAATATTAAGGCGTCACATAAATAGTAGTACGTTATACAGAATAATATGAAATAATTTATTTATATATTAAATTACTGTAATACATGTGTCCGTATATTATGTAAACGTATATTAGTGTAATTTATATATTCGTAAGAAATATGTATTTTTTTTAACGTCTGCCGTAAACATTTACTTACTTAATACTTTTTACATTTTTAATTAGTGGCGCTGTGAAATTTGAATTATAAATGATGAATATTGGAATTCCAAGGAAGATGATCTTTGGAACAGAGCACATTCTGATAGAATTAAGTACTATAATTATGGATTTAAGACTTATAAACTATACTCGATAATCAATGGTCTTATGCATTGTTTTGTATTCTTCTAGTTTCTCATTACTTCTGTAAATATTATACAAAAGTCGAATGTACATAGCAGGTATTATTCGTCGTTAAATTATGTCTCTGCGTCCTTTTCTGCGTGGACTAGAGGAAGCGTTACAGGTTCAAACATTTGTTTAGAATTATTGAGAGAATTATCATTATACGCATTGGTGTCTACTTATCCTTTATTTATTTATATTTAGAAATAATCTTACAAAATTCTTTCTTTTCACACTTATGTTCTATTTCATGTTTTCAGTATTTTTTTAATATTTTTTTTTGTATTTTAACTTTTTTATTAAAATTTTTATTTTACATAACAAAAAATGTTGAAATCTGAAACATTAATGACCTTATTATTTAAATTAAAGTAATTTAGCATTTCCATATTTATAGGGCTTCTAAAATTTGTTCTGTTCATTTGTTTAGATAAAACAAAAACACATCTTTTATAAATTGCTGTCACGGATCGTCGCCATTACACAATGCGGGGCATATTCGGCGAAGACCTAACCGGAATTGTCAACGCGACGATTAACGTAACTGCTTCACATTACCGCATTCCATCGCTTTATTGTACTTCGTAAGAGGTAAATTTGTATACAAAGATTAACAATATTGTTTCAATATTTAATAAGTTATGACATTTTGCAAAGAGTATGTTGTATCTAAAGAAATATACTCATTACTTATGAAGTCCTACCTAAAAATATCTTTAAATTAATTTTTACTATAAAATGAGTAAAAGAATTTCTAATAATTAAAACTGATTTTTTACATATTTAGTAGAATAATAACATAGTAATAATAATTGAAGTATTATTAAAGTAAATAATATAATATTACATACATATATTTATAAATTTATAAATTAGATACAATAATAAATATATGTATATAAAATTAGTAATATAACTACATACAATACGCTTAAAATAATTAGTTTTTAGATAAATATATAGCTCTTACATTAAATAAATTACCAAATCAAAATAGCATTCGTTACGGTAAAGTCTGGAAAGACGTTCTCATTCCCCAAATAATGTAAGTAAAGTAAACTTTGTTGGTGGATCGAGTTTCGAAATAATGAATAAAGGACTAAAATGAGACATCGTCTACAGACTCTTGCATAAATGTTCTTGTTAAATGCTTTGGAACTAAACTGGGTTTATATATCTCTTATACACCTTATATATATTGACATGACCTTTTAAATATAGCCATTTCTATTAAGTCAAATCCTTTGTGTAAATCTTACTACTGTTACTATTTAAATATTTTTATTAAATGTAGGGTAGAGGGCCTTCAGTTAATTAAAATATTTCATTAGAGACATTCTTATACTACACCAGCTGCGTTTATTATTATGATTTAAACAAAAGGTCAGAGTTGTTTTAGTTTGTTAATTTAGGCACTTCATTTCAGACCTATTGTATGTTAATAAATGTAGCAAATTTTAAGTTATTATAATATATACTAGCTATGTTGTGTTTGTGACTGTTAAGTTAACAAAGAATTTAAAAAACTGTTACAAATATTAAAAAATTTAATATTTATTTCCTAAACAGTTGAGAGTACTGTAGAAAAAAAAAAACTATAGAGCGTTTTATCTTTTAGGGCCGTAAATGAAGCAACCTTCAACAGCGCCCGCCCTCACGTACCTTAAGTTTGCACAAACGACAAAACGACAAACTTCCAATTAAAGTTCTATTTAAATATTAACATATTTATAATTTAAGTCTGTTTTGCTATTTAAATAGTCATAAATAATTGAATAATAGTAAAAATAATCTATGAAGTAGGAAATATTAGTGAGTGTGACATTTTGGGATGTAATTTTTTTACTCTCGGCTATCTTTCAGCAAAATATTATTTAATAGCGACCGAGAAGCAACGCCCTGAAGGAATATAAAACCTAAATTGGTATTAAATTATTAAGGATAGCAAATTCGGTAGCAGGGAGCTCAGAAATAGCCAATTACTATGTAACTTTCCGTTCGAAACGTACCGCCTCGTTCAACTGCCATTTCTCACCCTATTCACTCTTATATTTTTTTTATGAAAAAGTCCAAAGAAAAGAACAAGTTATTACAGTGGCTGCACTCCTCCTCATTCAAACTGCACCTCAGGGGCATCAGGGGCATCAGGGGCTTGCACTCTAATCTCCTACCTTTCCACCACCACCTGGAGACAGAGCAACCGCACTTGCTCTTTTTCACGGAGAAGCAGATATAATGTCCTTTGAACGCTGCGTACTTGGATCATCCCGGATACTCGTTAGAGCACAACTTTCACTCTCGTGCCGGGGTCTGTGTGTACGCGCGGAACGACCTCTGTAATCTGCGCCTCGGTCACCGATGACCCCACATTTTCTTCACTATGGGTTTTAGCAGACACAGGAAACGAAAAAATCCTGTATTCCCTATATCTACCGTTCGCACAGCGGTGACCAGGAGACAACTAGATTATTTGAGTATCTCGAAACTGGCCAAAGACTTGCGCTCTATAAGGCGCAGGTCCGGTCACACATGGAGTACTGTTCTCATCTCTGGTCCGGATCACCCCAATATCAGCTTCTACGATTTGACCGCCTACAACGGAGAGCCATTCGGATTGTCAGGGACCCAGTGCTCTGCGAACGGCTGGACTTTTTGGCATTGCGTAGAGACTTGGGTTGTTTGTGCGTCTTCTACCGCATTTACAACGGGGAGTGTTCCGAAGAACTATTCGATCTGATGCCTACCGTCGAATTTCACCAGCGCACAGCTCGCCATCGCTTTCTTTATCATCCATACCACCTGGATGCGTGGCGATCTTCCACTGTGCGGTTTTCAAGGACTTTTTTTTTCACGTACCACTCAAATGTGAAACGAACTTCCTTCGGCGGTATTTCCAGAACGATACGACATGGGTACCTTCAAAAAAGGCATATATTCCTATCTTCAAGGTCGGCAACACTCTTGTGAATCCTCGGATGTTGCAGGAGTTCATGGGCGGCGGTGATCACGTACCGTCTGTGACCCGCCGGCTCGTTTGCCCTCCTCTTACATAAAAAATAAAACTCCCATCGACTTTACTAGTACGTTCCACAAAACGGTGCTGCCATATTGTATGAAGTAAAATATTTTTGGTGGATTTAAGAATTATTGGAGTTGTAGGCGCTGCTATAAATTTCTAGATTTCATAATATTTTTAACAAGACAACGTTGAGCCACACATAACGTATAGTTCCCAAAATATAAAATTCTATTATCATATTGATATAAAGAACACATCAGATGATATTTTGTTAATTTCAACGAACGTTGAACAAGAAATACGTGAAAAGCCAACGAGATTCATAATATAAACGTAAATTACCATTAAATTGTTCTGACAGCAGGAAGGTCCTAGGTACTCAGAAATGGAAAATCACGAAGTAACTCTACAGGAAATATCTTACATTTATTTTTTTTTATTTAGCTGAAATTTTATTCCTAACGTGACAGACAATAAAAAAAATTACTAGTGTAAATACAATATCGTGAATTTAATTTACTAAATATTAAAATTGCACAGAAATTAAATTTGTAATTATTATAAATTATCATTGGTTTAGGACAATATTATGACTAATTTAAGATTTGTAAATTGAAACTGTTTCTACTAAAAACATAAGATACTCGTAACTAAGTAATTTGTTTGACATTAAATTTATGTTCACATCTGCTATTATTTCATATAATCTTAGTATTTGTTCCATTTATTCTTATTATTCAAAAATAAGATAAAACATAAATGAAATAATCGTTTATTTGTTAAATTAATTTAGAAAAGCCAATAAATAGTAGAGAATAAAATAAAAAAATCGGTCCCGCAGGGGGACACGCGTGGGTAGACCTCGTGTGTAACTCGTTTAAAATATAACTCACTACCTTAGAATAACACCCCTTTCGAAAATAAACTGTGGTAACATTATTTGGCTTAGTCAAAGGAGTACCTAGTGCGTTACCTTAAATTTAGAGTATAAAATAACCTTTCTATTAAAAATACTTATGACGTAAGAATGTTTACCAGAAAAATATTATGATTTTTTTCCAAAAATTTTCGTTTTTTTTACCCCCACCCCTAAGTCATTGAAGTTAGGTTTTCGGTTTATCGTCATTAGTTATAGGTATTCATCAAAGACATCATATAATATGAACGCGATTGATCTACTTTGTATAGGGAAAAAGTTATGGTCGAAAAACTGAAATGAGAAAAAGTGAGGCCCTAGCGCCCCCTGTGGCCGGATTTCTCTGGTTAACAAATTTGACCTTCATTTTTGGATGGTTTATTTTTGTGCAAAGTTTGAAAGTGATCCGAGCGAAACTGCGGCCGCAATCGTGCTGACAAAAGTCGAATCTGGACGCACGCACGCATAAGTTTATATATATATATATATATATATATAAACTTTTTGACCAATGGTCATTTCGGATTCAGGGGGTCATAAGAAGACCTCCTGTGAAGAATTTTTCCAAATTCGAAATACGGGTATATATAATTGTTGAGATCAATTAAATATCTTGTGCTAAATAAAGATTATTTTTTAACATAACAATTTTTCAGAAGCAGTCTTAGATATTAAATCCTAATCACCGAATAGTTTTCTTAAATTTACTGAATAATCTGAAGAGAAAGAGGATATGTATTTGTTTAATCCTAATAATTACAGTGTTAATTCTTTGCAATGAGATATAAAATGACACAAGAAAATCACAGAGTAGCGATTCTTAATTTTATATGTGAAACGTTATACGTAGCATAGGTATATGATAAGATTTATATGGAATAAAAAAAAAACAGATTTTAGATCCCAGGTAAAAAAAGGCTAAAGGAAGAAGTGTTCCGTTTCATGTTAAGTTAATTACATTAACTTATCAAATATTCATTAGAACTAGGCTCTTTAAATATTGCAATTTTAAAACAATTACAAAAAAGTTACGATGAAAGTATTTTTTAATTGACTTACTACTGATTGAAACATTGATTTAAATCGTTATAATATAATAGTAAACATCAACAAACATGTTTTGAATAACAAATAAAAGGACAAATTTTTGATAAAATATAGTTAATGCAAAGAAAACATTAACTAAATTCAAACTTCTCACTACTCATTTTAGCTTTTTTTTTCTATTTTGCCATTTCATGCGTCAGCTTTTAAAAATAATCACCACACTTTGCCCGATCATCTAGGATATGATTGCTGATGATACAACTTGTTTTGCTAATGAGATCATGATAACGCATTTCTTAGCACCCCATTTTTCCCGGAACATAAAATAATTGTATCTTATCATTGTGGATACATTGTATACGAAAACATAGCATTAATATGCATTAACATGCAAAATCTTTAAAAGTTTTATTCGATCGTATATCTTATTTTTGTATTTTTTAATAACGCTAGACCGCTCTGTTTTGCATTGTCAAAGATGAGATTATCTTTGAATTATCTAGGAAGTTTGTGAAGTGCAACATTATTATTGTTTTTCTTTCGATATCTTCCAGCTAATGGACTTTAATTTAAGGTTTAAATATTACCTAATACATTGTTTAAAAACGTATATTAGGAATATATATTTTTAAAGATATATTTAATATAATTTAGATAATACTTTTAATATAACAATTAACTTCGCTGTTACTTTTACAGTTCTTGGTTACACCATGTTCTTTTAAATGTAACTAGTATATTGATTATTAGTATTTTTTTAAATAAGTAAATCGCAATCTTTCCTAGTATCGTATTCGTATTCAGGAAACAACTCTATTTGTCTTCATCAAAATTGCACATTACATGATGTTGAATGATTTCTTATACTATAATAATATTTTCCAAAAAATGTTCTAGAAGTATTCTAATAAAATGGTTATAATTGATTACTTTTTATAATAAACTTTAAAATACTCTTAACTCCTTAGACTTTAGTTTTAAAGACTGAATGTTTGTTATGATTAAAGAACGACAATTGTAGTACGCAATAAAATAAATATATTTCTTATAAAATTACCTCAAATAATTTTAGTATAAGATTTCATTCTAACGTTCCACTGTGGAACCTTAAGCGCTTTACCTATTGAAATTGTGGGTCAAAGAGTTGGAACTTTAAATGAAAAGCAAACAACGATATAACAACTCAAGCTTTCCTTTGGATACCAACTACGGTGGAACATAATTTCCTTGTGTAGTTTGATGTTTTATAAATCCACAGTTAACCTTAAACCATATATTATATAAAAAAGTCTTTTGTAGCAGAAATAATATAAAACTTTGCAAAAGTAATTAATATTTTTAACAGTTTATTTAAAGCAATTCATTTATTTTTAACACAATATCAGTGGCATAGAAATTTAAATAGGTTTACCCTAAGAAGAAGAAGATTGAAGTGAATGGAGAAATTAATTAAAAGTTTTCGAAAGCGTTGTATCGGAAAAGATAAAATTCAAATAAGTCATCTCCCTTTTCTGTATTTTTGGTTTGTTGTAATATTGTTTATTGTTTTATTAATGATATTATGATACTTATTTAAACTACATATATTATAAGTGCCTAATTAATTTCAGCCTTTAGACTTATTACTTTTGATTACTACAATATTAATATAATGTTACTTTTCAATTTCTTACCGTGCCAAACAGTTAAGATGAGCAGTTAAATATACACGCATTAAAATAGAAATAAAAATACTTCTAAATGAGCTGATCCTCACCAAAAGATGGGTGTTCCACAAGGATCAATTCTGGGCCCCTTTTTATTTTTATTTTACATTAATGACTTTCCCGTTTTCGTAAAATTAATTATTATAATTTTTAAATGAGTATTACAGCGAGCTTGATTACTTGAACTGCTTTCTTTTATGTGATTGTCGAAAGTTATCTAGATGACGTAATTATTTAATAATTTATGGAGAAATTAAATAATTTACAACATATAATTATTATAATAACTCCAGTTACTTGATTAAAAAAGGTTTTTTTCTAATATCTTCTTATCGGTTTTATATTTTGCTCAGTAACGTGATTTAAAAAATTTGTTAAAATTTAGAGACCTCAGAAATGTATACAAATTTTATAATCACAGCCGTTTAATCAACCATAACGACCTGCAATCAGATTACTACGAAATAGATTCATTATGGTTAAAAATTACGTCAATTAAAAATAACCAAAATAAAACAAAACAAAAATAAGAAGCAATCACAACTCCAAGAGATTTAAAACTTCAAGTCACATTGTTTATTGTACTCTCAACAAATCACGTCTAAAAAACTCTTGGCAAGTAATAAAACTTTCTCTCATCTTTTATTTTCTTTTCTCCAAGGCTTCGCTGTGCTTAAAAAATCAAAGTATTAATACAACATGTTTTAGTTGATATTAAGCCATTACAAAGTAAAAAAAGCGTACGGTTAAAGTTAATTCTTATTTATTATTGTAAAACATTTAAAACGTTTTAAATTTAATAATAACTAGCTGATTCGCGCCCGCTTTGCTGGGCAAATAATAACAAATAATCGCAAACTATATGTTGGTTAATTGAAAATAATCACAATTTGTATGTGGGTAGATTGAAAATAATTACAAATTATCACACCTACTGTATGTAGGTAAATAGAAAATAATCATAAATAATCAAAAACTGTATGTGCAAAAACTGTGTATTGCGGAACCCTAATCCTACGAATAAACATAGTGGAGAGGCCAAATAATTTTAATTTCTACTGCAATGGAATGGGAGAACTAAGGGAGCGGGTTGTAAACTTTGCAGTTCTTTAGCTGTAACTTTGGAACGGTTTGGACCTTTGCAAAATCCTTTCTTATTGCACCTATTCAATATGTCAGGAGCCTTGTGTCCAAATTTCAGCTTTCTAGGTATTACGGTTTGGGCTGTAGAGCGATGAATGAGTCAGTGAGTGAGTGTCTTTGTGCTTTATATATAAAGATAAGTACACAACAAATCTCCTTTAAATAAAATATTTAAGCCATAGACTTCTTAGAGTTCATCCGTAACAATGCAATGTAGGTAACAGGTATGGTTGGGAATTCGAATGAATAATAAATAACTTTTGACCTCATGTTTGGAAATTTTTATTAGTGTCCAGTTGTGTTGACTCGTGCTCCCGTCTCGTCTCTATGATTTTATTATTTATTGGTCAGAGAAATAGAAAAAATTTAGTCGTGAAACGTTGTAAAATGTGTTACAATAAAAAAAGTTTTTTTTAAGCTCCAACCTAATTATGATCAGATTATTAAAAATAAAATGGTTAATGATGATAAAAAGATCAATATAATTTATTTTCATCTTTTTCACCTTGAATCAAACCTAGTTATCATTTGTTTAACTCCAATAGGAGTTGTAGAAGCGTATATTTTGATACCATACTTAGAAATTATTAGTTAACACCAAAGTCACTGCCACCAGCACCGGTACACTAGTATTATTCAAAGGTCAGCCACCACACCCTTCGCCATATTTGAGGGCAGGGATAACCCGGCTCCCACCGCTACAAAAATAAATACGTAAAATATATTTGTTGCAATTTCTTAAATCAATTAATCTACATAATATTTGACGCATATTAAATTCAAACCGAATTATATTAATTGGTATAAACATTTTCATTATATGCTTTAAAAATAAGAAACAAATTCTATCCATAAAGACTAAAAAAGATTAAATTAGTAATTAGGTTTTTAATAATACATTATTTGACTAAATCATTATTTGTCAAATCATATTTTTATTAAATGGAAACAATTAATTTTATTAATTATTTCAGTCATACATACAATAAGATAAGACTGATAAACGACATAAACTATGTTGGGAGATATACAATATTTTTTTCAAATGTTCTTATTTTAAATAAGTAATTTTGAAGATTGTCTTTCACTACTTTTTCTGTTACTGTATAGAATTCTTGATTTTTATTTATTAATTGATTAATTAATTACCACTATAAAAACTTTGACTCTTAACTGTATCCCAGGACAGAAATATCATTATTATACATCATTTGTTGCATCATATTCTGCATAAAGTTCAAAGGCATAAATTCTACTTCCCATGAATCCCGATTGTTGTTTGTACCCGCTGGGTCATGACTGCCAAACGCCACGTGTGTTCTTTGGGTAATCGTAGCTTCCCTCGGAGTAGTGCTGCCATCAGCCGCACCTTCTTTATTTCGAGTGACTGAATTTTGGAAAGTTAGAGAATTTAGCCTGAGGATCGGTGAAGTGTGCATCGGACGTTGCATCACTCCACTGGACTCCTGTGTAGTTGCTGCAAGCTGATTCCGCTGCTCTTCATCCGATGATACGGCTATTTCATCATTGATGTACATTTTTTTTTGTAATCTGACACAGTTTACATTCATAGGCGTAGTTTAGGTAACAAATCCCACTTCTCATGTGACAGAAGGGTTAAGAAAACATCAAAACAATAATGACACAATTTATTTACCAATATTACATCATTTAATTTAAGGTATAAATTTGATAATAATTCCCACTAAATAATAACACAATTACACGAGTATATTAATAATAATTTTTTTCCAGCAAGGTAACCTCAATACAATTCAAATACATATTACATTTGCAATATACCTTCTTAATATAATTAAATATATCTTAGTAACTCAATAATCACATACCTGACCCGCAGAGATAGTTCAGAGCACTAGGTCGTGCCGTGTCCGAGTCCTGACAACGTCTGATCTAGCGAAAGGCGCTTCGCCTATTTATAGGCCACTGTTTCATAAAACTACCCTCATATTTTCATTTAAATAAAAATGTTTCAAAGTTATCTAATTAACTTTAAAAAATAACAAAATCTTCCACATATAATTGGTTGATGTATGAATAATTAATATGTATAATCGGAGAACAGAAATCAAAAGTTACAAAGTACAAAATTTATTGATGGTACTTCATTTCTGTTCTAGAGGAGTCAGATTCGTTCCAGATATAATTGATACGTTAATGGATTTTCCAAACAGCAAACGTTTATTAATACGATTAATTGTACGGTAAGAACAAGTTCTAGAGACCACAGAAAAATTTAATAATGTCCATTGATCTCGCATGTTCACTTTGAACACTTTTTAGATTTAAAACTCGTATGTACGATTGATTGTGAACCGATAAGCTTAAGATAAAAAACTTAACTTCGTTACCAAATAACATAAAAAACAAATAAGATTTTTAGCAGTTCGAAAGTCGGTAAAATTTCTTATTACTACTTTTATTTTATTAAATTTCTTTGATTAAAATAAAAAGTAAATTTTAATTTAATTAAATGTAATAAAACTCCAAGTTTCTTTGACTCAGTACTAATCTTGTGTTAATTATTCATCTGTGAATCAAAGTCACGGATAATCAAAGGTAAACTTGTTAATGTTGGCAGAAGTGACAACGTTTTCAAAGTTAACAATTATTCTAATGTAGTGAAAGTGTGTTAAGACCACATCTGTATCAAGAACTCATTGCTGCCTGTTACGTACTCGTAACTGAAATAGAACACTTTAACTTAGTTTTAAAAATGTTGTGGGTATATTTTTCTATTTTTTATTGTTCAACCATAACTCTAACAAACTAATAACGTTATTTAATATTATATTATCTAAATCAAAGTATCTGGAATTTCAACAGATTGCTTGAACAAAATCTTTTGCAGTAGAAATGTAGTCTCAATATTTGATGCATTACTCATAACATGATACTGTGAATATGACTACTGTTTCATACCATTAGTCACCTTAACTTAATTTACTTTCCTTATCTTTTACGATAATTTGGTAATGTTTCAAATAAAAAAAACTATCTATCAAAATTGATAATCGAACGAGAATCCAAATTTGATATCGACAACAACTTACCACAAACTCTATCTACGTACCATTGCACTAATAACTCAAAATACCAATTATGGTAAAAATATTTAGTTTAGATTTCAGTCGTACAACAATTCCTATTTCTTTAGTAACAATAAATAAAATTTATTGTTTTTACTTTACTTAATTTTACTTTAGCTTCACGCAATATCCCTTGCGGGGTAGCCACAGACGACGGAGCGCCAAACGCTACGGTTCCTGCATACCTCTTTCGCTTCGTCCACAGACATCAACCTCTTCATACATGCCCTCCGGGGGGTCCTCATGCTTTGACCTTCCTCCAGTATCGTAGCTAATGTGTTTTCGAAGGTTACTCAAGGCCTCCCCCTGTCTCTCTTACCGCTCACTTTTCCTTTATAAATCTTTTTTACTATTCCTTCATCACTCATTCGTTCCACGTGCCCAAACCATCTGAGCACGTTCTTCTTCATTCTCACCATTAACATCTTCGCTAGTACCTGCCCTTCTGTGGATCTCTTCATGACGAATTCGGTCAGCTAGGCTGACTCCGCATATTCTGCGAAGAGATCGCATCTCCACAGCATTCATCTTTCTTACATTCTTCTTCTACCCACGTTCGGCTGCCGTATAACAGCGTCGGCAGCAAAACCGCATTGTGTACAGCCAAACGTGCAGCTATGCTGACGTTTTGCCGTCTCAACAATGCAGCCAGAGCACCTTTGACTCTGTTACCGGCAGCAATACGTCTTTCCACATCCATTTCGTATCTTCCGTCTCTGCTAAACATACTTCCTAAATATACCACTTCATTCACTTGTTTTATTATCTTACCATTCACGTTGATCTTACATTCTGTTCTTTCTTCATTTTTTTCAAATATCAACCTTCGTCTTATCTGCATTCAAGTTTAGACAATTATTTTCACACCCATCTTTCAGAGTGGTGACCAATGCCTGCAGATAGCATTCTGATGATGCAATGAGCACTGCATCATCTACGTATAGCAAGCAATTGACTTTAAGGTCACCTACTTTCACTCCCTTGTCACTGTCTTTCACACCTTGGAGACAACTATCCAAATACATATTGAACAACCAAGTTGACATAGCGCAACCTTGCTTAACACCCGATTGGATGTCAAACCAGCACGTCTTACTGGCACACAGGCTGAGTGATCTCTGTAAAGAGACTTTACAGCCTGTAGCAAGGTTGTCTTTTAATTATTTTAGAAATAAAACAATTAAATATTTAATTTAATTAAGGAGCTCGCTTGAAACCATAATATTTACTTCATGAAGCGTAACGGAGTAAGTTGATCCCTCGAAGTCTGGTATCGGGGAGGCATCGACGGGTTATATTACTTTTAAATAATTTTAGAGAATAAAAAATTGAGAACGTTGTCTTAAATTTGGAAAGTATTTAATCGAATATTTAGGTAAAGCAATACAAACATATTATCATAATATTGTTAATTTGCTTGATTAACGCGATTCAAACACGAATAATATTTACTGTAAAAACATTGAAACATTTTTCAATCTATATTTAAGTCTCTATCAAAATTCTAATTATATCTTTTGAGTAACTTTGAAACAATCAACATATTTAAGTTTAAGCAAAAGGAAACAATTAAAATTGGAAGAACTGTAAATTAATAATTGATCAGTAAATTCAAAAAAGCTAATATTCTTATATATTCGTAATTCAGATTTCTAAGTAAACAAGTTAGTAGCAGTTATAAGTTAGGAAAATGTAATTTAAAAGAAAGTATAACCAGCAACAAAGTACAGAGGCATAACTTTAAAGTTAAGCGTCCTTTAAGTACTCGTGAAGGAAACTACCGTTAATGACGTTATTCTAAGTTACATTATAAGTGTAATTTATTATCTGAAACTACTTTTACAACTATTATTCCTGGTTCGTTCTATGTCATATTTTAGTTTTAATAATATGAGTATACGAAAATAATATATATAAATGTATACAAATTATAAGCTGTTGCATTATTTAATTTATATATTTTTTAATTAATACAAGATTTGAGTATGTATTAAACTATAACTTAACATAATAATTATATATTGTTGCACATTTTCAGTCACAAGTCACAAGAACAAGTCACCTGCGACCAAAACATATGTATATATATTATATTATAATTTTATTTATTTATTTATTTATTTATTTTTGTACCATAAATATTAAAAATGACATTATAACAAAGAAATTTTACACAAAGGATAACTTATCTCTTGCAAGAGATCTCTGCCAGAAACCCTTAGTAAATGGAGATATTTATAGATATGGGGTATAGGTACATATAATATAAATTACACATTGTAGCTTTTATCTATCAACAGATTATATACTTACATACTAATATACATAAATAGAAATATACTTATATATATATATTTACATACACTTAAATACACAACTGTCTACACAATACATATAACTAATGGATATATTATAAGTAAATAAATGATGCTGATTATTATGAGGAAAGAGAAAGTAGGTGCTTCTTTAGTCTAAATTTGAATACAGTGGAACTAGGAAAGTCTTTATAAATGAAATGGGGTAGTGAATTCCAAAGTTGCGCAGCAAGAACAGAAAAGGACTTACGATAAAAATTAGTATTGTATTTCGGCACTTCAAGAAATTTCAGTGCAACACAAGAACGTTCAGGTCGAATTCTAGGGGAGGATAAATGAAAGCGTTCCTGAAGGTATGTCCTATTTTTATTAGATTAGTAATTCTTAGTCGTCTCCAGTTAATAAATATTTATTATAAACATTACGGTACAATAGCAATTTCAATATCGATCTTCATTGTATACTCTCTCTACTGGAGTTTATGACAACTTCAAATGATTTAAATTGTACTTAATATGAAAAAATAATGATTTCTCGCAAAGGGAACAGACTCAAAGTTTACATAACTACAAGAAAGTCTTGTTGAACTTTCTACGCAAAGGTAAGACAGAAGATATTTTTTTTATAATATAAAATAGCAATTACCTAATAAATAATAATTAAAATGTGAAAGGACTTTTATAATTTAGATCTGACATCTTCTTATATTAAAGCGGAGTTCGTGCATCAAGTATTTTTAACTTACTTCTTATTTTATATTATTTATCATTATCCTAATATATAGAACATAAACAATAATAAAATCATAAAAATCATCACATACGGCATGGTAAAAAAAAACAAATTACATTACTAGAACATTAAGACTTATATTTATATATATTATACTAAATTTTCTTACAAGTCACAATTAACAATATATCAGATATTATTAATTGTGACTCCTAACCATACTTATATATCCTAGAGTAATAAGCTAATCATATTTTATTCAGATCAGGTAGTGTGATGCCGGCCTTAGCACCTTGTGTGTCCTTTAAGTTGACCCGATTAAGGTCGTGATGGTAATACTCAATACAATGAAATAAACATTTACTGAAGTAAAGAATAGAACCATTATAGCCTTTGTATTTACATTTTATTTGATTTGGATCAAGAAATCCCAAAGAACCGTATTACTACAATTTTTTACGGACTATTTGGAAGTACGTTTCAGTATCCTTAAGGCCTCTAATGCTCTTCGATTACTCAACACATTCTCCGCCTTCAGCATGTTTGAATGTTCATCAATCATGTTTTTAGGCATGATTCGTGTTTCTGTACGCAACAACGATTACTTAATAACAACAAGATATTAAACTCTCTATCGTTGTAATAGAGTTGTAAGTTGCTTGCAAGAGATGATTTGATTGTAATTTTCGTATTTGTTGCCATCAATATAACATTATCAGTTTTAACTTTCGTAGCTTGGTATCTAGTTTATGCAATATTGTTTTAATGCTAATATCACTATTATATTTTTTAATTCAAATAAAGATATTTTAATTGCATTTAAAATATACTTTTCTAATTGAATGGTGATAAATAATATTTTTAAAACAACAAAACCACTTTAATATATATTCTATACGCTCTTTTCGTCTCTAATAACACTTTTCCAGAGTATATTATTTAGATATTAATTCTGTAGCAAAGGAATAGTTTTATATTAAAAAAAATAATAAATTTGGTAGTCGAATCTCAAACTAAATTAGAAAGAGAAGATATGGATATATTATCTATAAATCTTAATTAATTAAGATGTAAAGAAATATATTGTTATAACAAGAATTGCACAACTTTATATTTTGCAATTCAAGACATTTGGTCTGCAATTATAAAATAACAATAACAATAAATAATACTATCCACTCCATTTATTTTGATTTGATCAAATGTCCCTCACATTTCACAGAAATCCTTAGAGAAAACTATATTATACCGTATCCGTTTATATATTTTAAATATTACACATTTTACCATCTTTATGATATATATAAATTAAATTATTTATCTTTGAAAAACCCACTTGAGGTATTTTTAGTCATGAAATTACTCCAATATTGCAAATAAATAGCATTTTATGAATATTAAAAACTAATATATCATAAAAGTATTTTGAGATCAAATTTATCCACAGCCTCAATAACCCAGATATATCTCAATGAGATAACTTCGTTTACAATGTAATAAAACAACCAACTACAACTTTGGAGAAACGTAACTTACATGAACCTCATTTACCAGAATATTAGTTTGTATATTCCTTAGGAAGTATTACGCAACATTTTATAAAAAAAACTTATATTTTTCAATAAACTAGCGCCTAGCTAATATTAAGTAACTTAGATTCCGTTAAAAAAATTTTTTTTTTCGTAAGTTTACATACGCAAACCTCTGAAATAATTCCAATCTATTGATTGGAATTAATTATATAATATTAATAATAATTCCAATCCATTGATTGGAATATGGACTGCATAACATAATTGTTTATGTTTAAGTAGAAAATAATGAATTTTTCACACTTGAAAATCTAAAATGTTACTTAAAATAACTGTAAATATTTTCTTAATAATATGAAAATATCTTTGAAATTAGATATTGGTGCAAAAAGAAGGAGACCTTCTCCCAAACGTTGGTCCAAGTGACTGATTATATCGAACAATAAAATCATATAACAATAAAAAATATTAATATGCAATGTAAATTGTTTTGTAAATTTGTATTTTTTATATATAATTACATAATAAAATGCTATAAAATCAAATCCATTTCATTTAACAGCAAATATTTATCATTAGTTACAGACAAATCATTTATAAATTTTTAGACGTGAAGGTACTTTGTAAATATAAAGTAATTGTCATAAAATGTCAGTTGCTATCCACGACTGTTAATATCATATAAAATATTTATTTAATTGTAATCTACAAATGGGCTATTAAGTACGCATTGTAATAATGGTATTCTGAAGTTCATAAGGTATAATATTCAATTAGAAGGATTGGATGAAAACATACCAAAAAATACCAAGAACTTGTAATTTCATATAAATACTTTGTAAGTAATTTCTGTTAGGAAAAAGGCGGCCTGAAGTTGCGGGAACCATTTTAATTAAAATGTTACTTTTTTGGAACTTTGTAATTTTATTATTAAATTTCTTTATTACCTTAAGTCATTTTATTTGATGTATTTTTACACAATGACAGTCTGCAATACCTGTATTTATAATAATTATAATATTGAGATACAATAAACTTCACATTGTAATTTTCTTTTAAATGACTATAGTAAGTAAACTTAACTTAATGACACCCAAAACATTGTATTTTATACGTATAATGTATAGCGGAACAACATAAAGTATACATATAACTATATATCTTATATTTAATATAATATAAATGAAAGAGACAAACATAGTTTACATATATTATTTATTTCTAATATATTATTATCATTTAAATACATTTGTGGTACATATTTCATAATAAAAATAGTGTTTTCTTTGCAAAATATTCTTTATTCTTTACTTTATCACAAGTAAAGACGGAATATAAAAAAGACAATTCCCAAAAGCTACATTCTTCTATAGTTTTTTTTAAATCGTGGAATTGATCACTTTCAATTAAGTTGTATTTTTTATCAATAAAGTTCCTTTAGTAAGTTATATTGTAATATTTTAATAAAGCTCACCATTTATGTTCATTTCAGTACCTTAGATTCCATAATGAATATTAGAAGATATTATATCTTAGATAATAGAAGGAATTCACATTCTGTGAACATAAATCACAATAAACTAAAATATAAAGCCAATTATAATAAATGTATAGGAAATATTCATAATTTCTTATTTATACAATTGGATGAAGTGAACAACTTACAACGGATCTTTACTCCACTAAATTAATAATTAAGGACAAAATAAAACCTTGTATATCTTATAAAGTTAAGATTATTATGAGTAAGTAAGTTAGCAGCAGTTATAAGTTAGGAAAAAGAAAATTTGTTTAACGAGCAAAAAAGTTCAAAGAGGCATAACTTTAAAGTTAGGCCTTCACTAAATATTTCCCCCATTATATAATGGTGGCACTCCGTGATAGCAATTCATAAAATATATCCCTTGTTTTATTAGAACAAATATAGACAAATATATAAATGATCAAATAGTTTTTTTTCTGTATAATGGTCAGTCCCCAATACAAATATCATAACACAGATTGCTGTCTATAAAAACGGGTTATAAAATATTCTTTAGTCTTTAAAATATTTTTTGTTTTATTTAAAATTGCGACAAAAAAGTTCTAGCGGAATATTTAAATGTGAGGTCAGTGTAATCCAAATCATAATTAAAAGTATATGTGAGTCTCAATAGTTGACCAAGTCCTATCTATCAATCTATTTATAATATTCAATTACTATCAAGGACAGAGATGTTATCACTGAAATATATATATATATATATTTCGGTAAAATAACCTTTTTTTTTTCTGTGATGATTTTTGTAAATTTGTTTATATACGAGTATGTAGAATAGCTGCCGTAGCCGGTACACCTATTTGAATAAATGTTTAATTGCTGCAAAGGCTGCTTAATTTCTGCTAAGCAATGTTAACTTAATTTTAACTATTTCTAGTGTTGAACATTGAATTCTTTTCTCTAGTTCAAACAAAAGCTATCGTAGGCAGTAGATAGCGTCGTAGGCACACACAATACAGTTGCTTATAATACCTGCTATATTCGTTGTATTTTCGACTTTAACGAAAGTTCTTTATTTAGGCGTTCCAAATACCAATACCAGGCGTTCTTTTAAATGAAAATGCTCTGACGTCATAATGATCAAAATTCTGTATTTTTCGGATATTAAATAATAAAATATGAAACGCTTGGTTGCACCAAAACAGGCAAAATGCATTGTTTGAAAATTTAAATGACGGTCTGTAGTTGTAAGATAATGGTTTACGCTTTTTATTGGTATAAGTTTAAAATAATAATGACTGCGTAGTATTGAATTCATGCAAAAACAAATAAAAAATGTATGTAGTTAATATAAACAGAGTTTATATATTACTTACTAGCAGGTTACCCGTGCTTCGCGACGGACGGCGAGGGGTAAACTTTGCAGTTTTTTAGCTGTAACTTTAGAACGGTTTGGACCTATATATCAGGAGTCTTGTGTCCAAATTTCAGCTTTCTAGGAATTACGGTTTGGGCTGTAGAGCGATGAATGCGTGAGTGAGTCAGTCAGTGAGTGTCTTTGTGTTTTATATATTAAGATAGAAACCTTTCAAACATTTGTCGGTGCTCTCACTAATTGTGTTAAGAAACGTCACCTAAAAGCGAAATTAGATGACAATGATATTTGACATTTCTTTACTCTGACACAACCCCAGCGTTAGTCGATAATACTTGACAGATGAGACGACATCTTAGATTGTCAAAAGAGTCGCGTGACATATGTGCATTATGTATTAGGTGAAGTGTCTTTGTGAAATAGCTAATTGAAGTAAGAAATAACCTTTCGGTAATCATACGTTGTGGTAATTGTAAAGAATTCTGATTATATTGCCAATAATTAGTAAAGTGTAATTTTTATTCCATTAACCAGATAATCTACGTCTACCACATCAAAAGAATCTGTAATGGATGTATCGAATACTTCTGATACAGGGATCGTGTTTTACATTTAAGGCACAGAAACCGTTAAGAATATTGAAAATTATATCAAATTATATACCATAACATAAAAACAAGTATCAGCCTAAAAATATAAATTCCTGACTGGCCCCATTTTATCTTTCAACCTCAATAAATTAAAACAATGTATTTCTAAGGAATGAAAGTGAAAACAATCCTTTTGAATCGTATCGCAGCGTTTTCTTCAAGGTGTCTTTTTTGTGAACATATTTTTTGTACCAGTTCACTTTTGCTGTCAATAATTAACATATCTTTAAATAAATAATAATAAAATCGCAATTTATTTAATAAAAATCCTCATAAATACTGAAAACAGTGCTCTAAATCGTCGGTTAATGCTAGTTATAAGAGTACCTAATTTTTTTGGCATGTACTACGGAAAAACTTCATAAAATGTTGTATTAACAAAAGTAAGAAGATTTTTTAAAAATATTTAAATGAACCAATACCACTTGTCACTTTGAAACGAAACTAAACCTAATGTTCATTATGTTTAGTTTAGTTTATGTTTACACAGAATCTATAAGAGGAATATTTCATACGGGTACATTAATGTATATAATATACTATATAGAAATAAAGTGTATTATGTGTAATTGTATTTGTAACACCACTTTCATAGTATAAGAACTGTTAAAGTCTATTATAGGTGAAGAACTCTTTTATGGAATATCTTCTTTTTGAAATATCTTTTTGAAATATATTGTTTCGTGTTGAAGCATACTTCTAGTGCTTTACTGAAACTACAAATAACAAAAGAGATACACAAAGAAGAACTTTTATTACTTCTGAAGATTTTCTTGTACCATAATACTATGGAAGAACTGTAAGCGTTATTGAAAGATACAAATATTAAAATGTATGAAACACTTTAACAAATCTTTAATAACTTAGAATTATATTTCTTTGTAAAATGAGAAACTTTATCTTTTAAACTTGTTTATTATTATTAAATTTTTTTGGTAAATTTCACAATAATTAAGGTATAATTTCTTATAATCTTAGACCCGACGAAGCAATCTTAATCTTCTGAAAATATATTTAAATTTTTGACTTACTTACTTTACTCTATTCACTACCAATAAAAATATAAATTAACTACACAGCCAAATACACATATATTGTTTTTAGTAGAATGGTTCATTAGAAATTAAGGTTATTGATTGCGTAAATTTAGGATCGGTTTAATAACAACTTGGCCATTTAGTGGAACATATTATTAATTTGAAATTGATACACACATGCATATCATATAATACGAAGTATGACAGCAATTTTATTGTAGCATTTATTCATTTTTTCTTTTAAATATTTTTTACATTGTAAATTTGATTATGATCAACAATAATTGCAAAATTATTTACTATAATCATTCAGATTGTTTTAAAATTCATAGATACAGTGAGTAGCATCTTTAATAGTTGGTGTTTATAACTATGTGAAATTTTGGTAATCCGATAATGGTTTGATGTTTAAAAGGCATCTACCGAATTACTTACTTTTGCTTCGACAAATTGTACATTAGTTTGTGTGTGTGAGTGATTTGGGAAAATAACATCGGTTCAACAAATACAAAACTAACTTCTTAAGAAATACTTTGTTATTATTCTCTTGAGAAATGGACAAACAGAATTCAACCTTTAATCTCTGAATTTATCTGTGTGTTTTCTTTATTAATATTATTGTAAGTTTATACAAATACTCCAATGGTATATATAAAATAATACCGAAAATATTTCTAGGCAAGGATTTGTTATTTACGAGTATGTCAAATAATTAAATAGATTTGTATGATAGAATTGAATGCATAGTGCGTTGAAATAGACAATTACGTCTCTTGTGCGCTTTCATGGAATAGAAGGTCTAGTATATCTATTAAAATAAGAAATAAAACATTATCTGAACTGTGAAGAATTCTTATTCAGCTAACGAGCACTTCGGACCTGCAACTTAAAAGTTATTAAACTTTTGAATTATATCAATCTACTTGAACCAGTTTCGAACTCTTAAATCCATTGTGGCAGATCTCTAATCTCCAAATCTTTAATTTTATTCCACCAATACATTTAATTTGCACCGATAAAACTTTTCGGTTATAAAAATAGAAAAAGTTATATTCAATATAGACGTAACTAAATTAATGATTTTTTATATTGGGATTGACGTAATATTAACGTAATACGTAAACGTATAACACATATGTAAGGAATTAGAGACATTTATCTTGGCAAGACCTTGTGATCTCAATCAGGCGCCATGTGATTAATGTAGAGAAATTGTGCCAATTCCTCATGAAGGTTATTTATTATCTGGGTCCGTGAGATGTCACGGATGGACGGACAGAAAGTTTCGTTTTGTGTTGTTAACAATTAAAATGTTTCAATTATCAAGCTGCGTTAGTTATGCCTAGATAACAATAAAATAAATAAACAAGAAGTTGTTTATTTATTTTTGTAACGAATTTCTTTAAGAAAAATATATTGTTTCTGGAATGTACGAAGGTTTTAAATAAACTAATAATAACCTCGTATAAAAATTAAGAGTTATAAATTTAAGGTTTAAAAGTTTAAATGAAATTGTTGAATAAAGAAAATGTCATATATTTTAAGCTTTTAATTTTCACTTACGTTAACGGTTTTCTCATATAATTCTGCTACAAGAATTTCTCAAAAGTATTAATAGTTGTCCTTTGTGTAATTTTTTCGTTATTAATATTAGTGATAAAATACTTAAAGTGAATTTCGACAAGATATTGTTAATCAAGATAAACAGTTGTTTGTAATATTTTCGTCAATTGTATCAACAATGATTGAATCATCAAGATGGTGTCGTAT
This sequence comes from Melinaea marsaeus rileyi, assembly GCA_918358865.1. Classification (NCBI taxonomy): domain Eukaryota; kingdom Metazoa; phylum Arthropoda; class Insecta; order Lepidoptera; family Nymphalidae; genus Melinaea; species Melinaea marsaeus. The sequence goes on from OU911089.1 coordinate 37,683,471, forward strand.
ATACAGTTGGTTTATATTTATGAAGAAGTTATTAATATTATATATAATATAAACACAAAATCAGGTTTATTTCTTTGTAATAGAATTATCAAATTTTATACCATTTAAATTAATAAAATATGATCCTACGAATTGACAAGTTTTTTTTATAAAAACTATACGACGTCTATTTTTTTATAACGAAATATTTTGGATTTTTTAATTAATTAACTTAATTTAAAATATATATAATGATTAAGGATATCTCAAATAATGACTGTGAAAACAGATTTCAATTAATATTAGTAACATCACTTTTTACTATAACATCATTGTTGTAAAGTTCTTTACATAAAATAGGTTCACAAAACCGATAATTTTCAGTAGACACATATGTATTATAGTTGTCTCAGCTTAATTTAATTATCGCATAGTTAATATTATTTTAAATTTGCACCACTGAGAGCGTGAAGCATTATCTCATAGCTGCAGCCCGTCATTAAAATTTTCAAACAATGCATTTTGTCTGTTTTGATGCAACTCAGCGTTTTAAATTGTATTGTTTAATATCTGAATATCACATAATTAAATGATAATAAAGTTGAGTCCTTGTTTATTTCTATTCTATGGTAAATTTCAAACTTATTGTTTTTTGGTAGGGTCGTTACATAAAATGTAACAATAAACAGTGATTTCATTATGGACGAATAGTGGAGCACAAATTTTTGTAACTTCTTTTGTTAAACTATTGTCTGATATTATTTATAGGGATCGTAATGTCACGTTATAGCCTTTGTCCATATGGATTGTGCAGAATGATAAGTTACCTTTCTTATAGGTGCGGTGGTAATGACGTTTAATGTCTAACGTCCATAATCGTAGCGTTGTTCAAATCGGTCATTACTGGTGGTATATATGATAATTGCCTTACAGCTGAGATTTGTTTAATATAAATAACACAATGCCACTTTTAGTGTAATATTTTTCCGAATTGTTTCTTTTTTCGGCATTGATTGAATGCAGATTTTTAGATAAAAAAAGAAACATATTTTGCGAATACAATGTCACGGATTGGCACCATTATAATATTTTGCAGGCAATATTCAGCCCTCGCTTAACCTGTTAACGCGGGAATAAAGTTTTGTTCAATTCGTTTCACAATGGGCACTTTTTTTCATCGTTATAAGTAATATCATCACACCTCAGATAATAAAAGAATATCGTTTTTAACTTAATGGTTTTTATTTATTTTAAATTAAAGTTATTACTAACATGTCAGATACTGAACTGCAGCCTAAACTTAAGCCAAATTGTGGCAAATAGAAGTATAGTATTATCAAATGTATAATCATACAGTACCTGTTTTCCCGTTAATAGAGATCAATTTACAGATTGCAAGAACATGAAAATTCTTGACGCATCAATATGATGGCATATGTATCAACCACTCTAAAATTTAATAGATAAGAACAGCGTAGAATGTAATGCGTTCAATATATTACGATAATTTCTATTAATCAAAATGTCGACATACCCATTGCAGTAGGCTTTTATGTATGACGAAATATTTCGTCATACCCAGTTAACAGGTTAAGTGGAATCGTCATCGCGACGCTACTCATTAACTTGACTACTTCACGTTACCGCATACCGCCTCTATTATGATTGAAATATATATGACAATGATTGAAAGGTATTATATTATAAGTGACAACATTATACGAAAAATTCCTGTTTCTAATTTCCGGATATGAAGTAATTTTTAATGTTTTTTTTCTTAGACACATACTGCTCTTAAAGCATATGACTGTGCGTTAAAATCCCACAGAGATCGTTGTTTCTATTATTATCTGGGTGTACTGTGTGTCTGTTGTTTGTATTTTACCTCATACTTTATTCACTATAGCAAAAAATCTATATATCTTGTATATATAGGCTTTCAAAGTAAAAAAAAATAAAACAAATTAACACAAATAAGCATTTATATCAACTTAAAAATAAAGTCACAATTTTGTTAAATAGTATAATAAGGTTAAACCCGAAAATTTAACTTTTACAGCCTTCGGTTCTAATCTAGAATTAATAATGTATTGTCTAGTGACAAAAATCACACGACATACATAGAATAAGACTCATGTTAACGTATTAAAATACAGTAGAACACTGTTATAATAATGAATTAATAATTAGGGCGCTTACACAACTCGCCTGAGTCAACCCTGCCATTTTTAAGGCTACCCACTAAACAATCAACGGTTGCCCTCAACGCCTTAATGGGACGCCACGGGATCGCTTGCGCGTTCACCGTGACGCCCCGGCGGTAGCCCCCCATGTAAGGGTGCTCTGAGTAACCTGAGTCAACCCTAGAATAATACTGTGACCACTTTGTACCTTCATTACTATATCTCGGATTAGATGCTTACGCGCCCTAACAACAACATTAGCAATTCTATAAGATTTAAACAATTTCGTAGCAGACAACAATATTATTTTACTGTAAATTAAAAAAGTATAAGTATTTTGTTTCATTACGCATATTTAACTACTATTATCAATAAATAATAATGTTATTATTCATGAATAATGTATCATGATACCGGTATATTAACATTAATAACACCACATAATACAAAAACAGCATTACTCGACTTGTAGTAAATAGAGTTGTTGTAGTTTCATTATAAAGTTCTATACTTTCTGAAATAATTCTATAATAAACCGGGTCAGTATATGACAAAGTTGTGGTTCGTGTTACATCCGGGTGTTGTTTAATACACTCCGGCCGGTGACTGCCTCGCTGAGATAGCACTCTTATATTTTACACTCTACGTCTACGATATACATATAGTGCTGCACTATGCTCTGTCGGTGTCACCTAGTTATAGAAAAAATTACATGATAGTGTGAATGCAGTATAAATAATATAATAACAATATAAAAAACAAGAAAGCAATGATTACATACAATGAAATAAATATATTTATACAAGTTATAACTTAATTGCGAAAATTTATAACCCTGAATAATAATTATATACACGTACTAAATATTTAATATTAACCAAATAAATATTTATATTAATTATTTTAAAAACAGAAAACAGAAACAAAACTACAGGCCGTAGTAAGTTTACAGAGCTATATTAATATAAAATGTTCCATCTTCATCTCTGTTGTCTCGAAATTGCATGTTTTGAGATTATATTAAAGTTTATTTTAATCACAGCGTTATGAAATATAATATGTAATAAAATAAATAACCATACTACTTAATAATCCATTGTCATATTGTGTAAATAAAAAAATTAATTAATTAAGATAACATGGAATATTATAGATAATATGAGATTAAACAACAAACACTGTTTAAAGTACTGGACTGAAATTAATAATCTGAATATAATTTCCAAATACGCGATCTAAGCAAATTAAGCACGTGAAAAATGATACCGCGACGAAGCAAGATTCAATCAGTTCACTGAGCTGACGTGTGATAAAGAGATAGGAGAAGGTATGAAAATATAATTAGGTAGCTATTGATATTTTTTAAGAAAGTCGAATCGTTTAAACATGCAAATATAATATAATAGTGTTTTATATGTAGATTGAAACCTAAAGACATAACCCCAGCAAATTCTATCAAATCCATGCAGTACTTTTACATATCAAACATATTAAAGTTTCTAAAATTTTAGTATGTAGGTACATACATGTCATGTATAATGTATATATTACTTAGATAAATAAATATAACACAAAATTGAACTCGTAATTTCTTAGGCCTATGCCTATAATCTATATTGAAGATGACAATTGTAATTTTAGGTGTAAATATATTTATTACTTAAATAACGTTTTGCAAGACGTCGCTATGCAAGATGTGAAAAACTGAGAGCTGTTTCCTCTTTACTTTATAATTAAAGACATATTAGATTTGAGTAGAGTGGATTTAAAGTTATATAAATATAAACAGATATAGCTACTGATCCTTTTGAATTATTTTCATAATCTGAATTCAACTAGAAAATAAACAGTCTATATTTTCATTATTTTAAGGTCAATAAAAATATAATAAGAAATAATTACGTTTTGTCATACAGTATTACTCCATCTTTAATCCTTAAAGATTTATGGATTTTTACTTTAACAACCATATGAATCTTTCCACACTATTCAGGTTGAATGTTACTTTCTACCCACAGCAACTGCAGTACCGTTAATAACGTGGTCACCATAATGAAAGACAATTATAATGAACTCGGAGATACTCTGTTTCATGTTTGTGTATTTTGTGTATTAAATAGTCATACGCTCCGTGTGGAAATCAACGCTGTTTGTATATTACGTCGCTTATTTATCGTGTTATAAACATAGTGTTAGTTTCAATGTAGGATATTCAACAAATAAGCATTAAATGTAAAAAGGTGAATTGTAAGCATAATATATCACCTTTTTATTGTGGTCATTTGCATCAGCAAGTATCAAATTATTATCAATTATCAATTATTAAATTGCAGCGCCGGAAAATGACAAAATCGATTATTATCACAATATACGCGTCTATTTGGTGTAGTTTATTATACTATTTATAACCTGCTACACAAGATTCATAATTTAACGCTTTCATATTTTGGCATACATAAATTTTTGTGCTCTTTGTGCTCTTTGAACTGAGCGTTGATTCGATCTATTAGTTGGTAAGTCGAAAGCAATTTACGATCAGAACTAACAAACGGAACCAGGTTTACAATCGATATAGTATTGATTTATATACGTAAACCTTTTGAAAAACAAAAAACAAATTGTATAAAATAAAACAGATAGTATTTTGTACAGGTATTGACAAGTTTAAAGTTTTAAACAGTTATAATAAAAAAATAGTATAATGATGCAATTGTATAAATATAGATTGCAAGGTAAAAAATTGCTTAACAGATATTTATGGTTGATCCCCAATGAAGCGAGTAGTACACGAGTAGTAGAGTAGTTAGTACACGAGTACAATGTGGGTGGTACATAAGGCTGTTGTTGTCAAATTCAGGCACTAAATATTATTCCAGCCATATCTGTAATATGATAAGGTTAATTAATGGCTTATTATGAAAGGCAATTATTGTGGTAATATATTCATTGTTGGTGATATATTATTAATAATTAATATCTGTAATCTAACAACTGATATCAAATATTAAAAAAAATCTGTAAGATATAATATTCTTGTTTTGGTAGAGTGAGATTTGTTCCAAATATAATCGATACTTAAGTTATTGGTACTCGTATAACTTGAATTATTAATCTATTATGTTATTTTCTCACCCAGATCTTCGTAATTAGTACAGTGATAATAATATGTACTTTCTTTTAATATTAATTTTATTTCCAATCGTTTCGAATTTAATTTATAGTTAGTTATTAGAATATTCGATTTCAAATTAAAAAATAATATTATTAAATGAACATTTTATATCATGGCTTTCTTTTAAAAATCATGTATATTTTTTAAAGTAAAAATGTAACTTAGTTAATTTATGTTCTCCTTAGAATGTTTGACATCAATAATGAAGTATACGCATTAGGGATATTTATTTATAAAATATGTTAACAAAAATATAAAATAACTGATTTCACGTTTTATTTTATTAATGAAACTAAAATTAAGTGAAGTCAGCTTTCAAAGTTAACAATTATTCTATTGTAGTGAAAGTGTATTAAGAACACATCTCTATCAAGAACTCAACCTTGTCTCACGATGGGGTTATGAGAATCTGGTTGAGTTCAATGATAAGAAAAAACAGGTATGCGCGTTTTTCTCCAAAAAGTATCCGTTCCTTTCTCTTCCTTCGTTTCGGGGCACGCAGTTAGTGCTCCGGGATAGCCTCAACATCATAGGCGTAGACCTCAGCCGAGAGCTCAACCAAAAGGTCTATATCGAGAGTGTCATTAAAACAGCCTCACGCAAGCTCGGAGTGTTGAACAAGGTGCAACAGTTCTTCACGCCGGAACAGCTTTGTCTTTTATATAGGACGCAGGTTCACTCCTACGTGGAGTACTGTTCTCATCTCATCTCATTCTGTTTTGTTTGAATGAGATTGGTGGATCTATTTTTGGACTTCACTGACTGCTTAACATCAAGCAAGTTGAAGTAATTTTGGTAGGCAAAAAAATTAATAAAAATAAGAAAATCCAGAATGAGCCTTGTCAAAATACATTTGAGTGTTACTGTAGCTTTAATATTATCAAATAATTTATATATAATATCAGAACTATATACCTTTTGGCTGAAGTTATTTCCTCACGTGCTTTTAACGTTGGGTGTATTGCGGACAAAAATAAAAAATCAATTTTAAAATATACTAAACATAAAACTAAAAATACAACAACACAACACAACTTTTATTGATTTTATTACTATTTTTATTTTTAAAAATTATTTTTTTATAAATAAATAAATTATGTACAGACATAATTTGAATTAATTTGAATTAATGGCCTCATCTTGTAGATTTCACGAACAGTCTTTTGCAATGGAAATATACTATCAAAATTTTATGAATTATTCATAATATAATATAATATGACATATGACATGATACTGAGAAAAATTTTCTATTTTTAGAAATAAAAAAAAAGCATAATTGGGGATGAAACTTTTGTTCGATCGACAGCAAAGCCCAAGGCAAATTGAAGTAGTAGCCAAGCTTGTAACATTTTGTTATTGTAATCAAACTTTCATTATGGATTGGGAAAATACATTAAAATAAGTAAATTAAAATACGTAATGTAACCAGCTATTTTAAAATGGAGTTATATATGAATATATTTAATATATATCTAAACAAGTGACCAGAACAGAAGAAATTCTTTGTAAATTGTTTTAACTGTCTTATTATATTATAAATATTAAAGATTCTTATCTTATATTCATTTAATTTCTTAAAATTATTGTACATTTTTAAAAGGTTTTATATTTACATTACTGTCTTGAGCATAGACTATAAGTCTTAAATACAACACTTAAGTTGTAGCAGTACTTAATAAGACACATATATACATACAAAACAAACTAAAACATACTTGCAGCTATAAAGCGTTCAAATAATTTATAATTTTCTACGAATACATTTATTTTCTATAATAATCTATTCCATCTCCTCAGAGTTAACTGTAACAAGATAAGTTTAAAACTGATTAAGCTGTCACTTTATGTTATGAAATAGCTTTACGACACCTAATAATAACAGAAACACATGTTCATAAATTATAAATGAATGCTTTTGAAATACAAATTGATATTAATTAAATTAATTCTATAATAATAATTAGTTATGTATTATTAAAATATCTTCCTTATCTATATGGTGCATATTTATTAATTATGTTTAAATATTTATTGTCATAAATAGAGTAGTTAGAAAGTAACAGCAAGTTCACAATAACGCGTTGAATATTTAGCTAATGTCAACTTTCTGTTTGTCAGTTTCTAATAATTGTATTGAAGAGTGGAGAAAGTCTGGAGAAGATTGATGGATGGATTGATGGATTCAACTTTGTTCGTTCTCGTTCGTGATCATTCTGTATTGTTTTCACTTTTCTTGGATGGATGTATGGACGTCTGTGGACTGGAAAAATTTTCATTAATGTCGAGAGATGGCGCTGTTTACAATTTACTGATTTAGTTTATTTTCATATTTAATTATATTACTATTATGTATTATTATTAATCACACATTTTTGTCTTCAATAAATAATAATTATTTTACTTAAAAATCTATTGTTTTTTTATTAACATTTATAATTTCGTCAAAGTGCGTTCGCGAAATACCCTGGGCATTTGCATCTTCACTGGTTAAATACTAAGTTACTTTGTTTGCCGGATCTAAAACAACCAAAAAAAGTTGGTATTTTATATAATGTTTTAAATACTAAGAAACAAAAGTTAACATCACAGATTTATGTGATAAGTACTATTAAATATCCAAATCAACCAAACAAAAGGACTAAAACAAGATTTTGAAAGTATTTTACATTTAAGGGTTGAGGAGTATCAATTGGACACTGACAGTGAATAGCGGGCAACAGCGTCGAGTGATATATTCATTGCTTTTAAAAGGTTCACTGCTGTTTTGTAAAAGAACAGAGTTGATTAAAAATGTAATCTAAAATCTGAAAGAATAATTTCGTATTGATCGTAAGTTTTATTATAAATGAACAATAAATACGTTCCATTGTTTGTTATAATATTAAGTCGGTATACCATGTTCATGTTTTGTTTCTTTCTAGTAAATACTCATCCTACTAAACATAACTATGATAGCTATTTCACACTGACCTTCTGTGAGAGCGTGTCAGTGTTCCGGCTGAGTCACCGCGTCACTTGCTTCAGTGTAATGAATTAGGCTCTATTACCTACCACCTACGTTTATTTATTTTTTTAATGTTAATTATTCAAACTGTTTTGCATAACAAACTATATGTTATGACTTTTATATACGTGTTTTATTACAATTTCACGCTGAGGTGTCTGAAATTAGAGAACAATTATCACCAAAATGAAATAAGCGCCATAGCACACAACAATAAATGGCACAATAAGAACCATGATACAAATGTAAATAACGTCCTGATTTATTATTACAAACAAACAACCTGTATAATCTATATATATATTTAATATCAGCGCCATCTATTCTCCAATGTTATTACTAGAGTTGTAGAATTGTTACATGAAACTAACTGTAGTTAAAAATAACACACTTTCATAAAATTATTCTCCAAAGGCTATTATCGGTTATTTTTCCATGATAAGTAAAACAACAGTAATATTGATAAAAAGAAGTACTTCAATAAGAATAAGATACTTATGACTTATGTCCTAAGTATTGGACACTACAATATATGGGGCTATATATATATATATATATATATATATACTCATATATGTGTGTATATATATATATATATATATATATATATATGTCATATGACACATCATTCTTAAGGTATAATATTAATTTCAAAATTCTAGAAATTAATATTTACATTCAGCTTTGGTGCACTATAACACACACGCCTAAGGGCGTGCATTTCAAAAATTCCTAATATCAGAAGTGGGATAACTTAATCATCCTCGATTAAGTAACAACAGTGATTACTTTACAACTACTTATGGTTTTATGTTAAACATAACGCTAGCGTGTTGTAAAATATATCTAGCGCCATCTGTTGTCAAAGTACTCAAGCTTAACTACAACACACATTGCAAGTCTGTAATTTTTAAATTAAATTAGTAAAGGACATAATTCCTTACGTCAATATATGATAAATAGTTGATACTAATATTATAATAGACACATTTGATTGTTTGTTTAAATTGAATAGACTCTGAAAGTAATTGAACGGTTGATAACGAATATTAAAATACAAACTCCTTGTATCGCTTACGCGCTGGAAGTTATTGACTATAGAACAAAGTAATGTACTACAATTGTAAAGAGAATATCCACAAAGAAGTCCGTGATACTATATGTCTAAATATTACAGTTATGTCACTATAACAACTATTTTTAATGTTAAAATATGCAGTAGTAACGCTTTTTCAAACTAGACTACTTTATTCCTACTTGCGTGTTAATCCTTATATAAAAACACTTTGTAATAAAGGCTATATATAATATCAGTACCTGTTAATTACTTTTTATGTTTCCGTAGTCCTTGAGGAACGCTTATAGTTTCGTCCCTTTTTACGCAGCCTGGATCACCGACATAGTAATAGAAAGTTGTAATTCAGCACAAATGTACACATTTTTGCCACATCGATGAAATTTTGAAAATATTATTTATTATATATTATTTTAGGGCAGTTCCCCTACACCTATAGTAGGGTTGAATATTTTTTTCTCAAGCACCCCATGATATGGAGTAAGGTTAGATAAGTCTTTAAAAATGTGGTGGGATTTACAAAAAACATTTTTTTAGGCTAATATATTACGTATGGTTAATATATTAGCCTAACAAAATGTTTCTATCAATATTTAGTCGAGAACGGACGTGTTTCAGTTATTCTTTATAATTTACTAAATGTTTCACGCATAATTAACCTTTGTCCACTAAGTAATAAGTACAACAATAGCATAACGTGCAAGTCAATAATATTTGAAAAAACCCTGTGTGCTCTGCATCGCGACGAGTGCGTTAGCTGAGGTAGGCTCCTCTTCGCCGCGAGTAAAAGAGACGGGCTGCGTGGAGAAATAATTCATCCTTATCGCACCAGCACTCTTCGTTTCGTCCCGCATTCTTGGTTACAAGTGAGTTGATAAGAATTTACAAATCAGTTTTAAATAAAACTAAATTCATCTATTATATAAATATATGTTTTTGAATTACGACGACGATAAAAATACAGAAAATGCTCTGCTCTGTGTGCCAATCGACTGTTGAGGATAAATTATATTTGAAATGCAGATCGTGTTTATCATACTTTCACACTCTTTGCATCGGTATATCCAATAAAGAATTTAAAAACTTCAATACTGATAGAAGGTCAGAATGGTTATGTCCTGACTGTACTTGTAAAGTTCCTAAAAAATATTTTAAAAAATATTTTTTAAAAATTTACAAAAAAATTTACAAAAAAAATAAAAAAAAATATATAATGAAAAAAAAAAAATTTTTTTAATGCTTTTATTTAACTTTATAAAAAAAGAACAAAAGTAAAAAATATTTTTTTTCAAAAATATCAAAAAAATTGATGCAAAAAATTATTTACAAAAAAATTGATTCAAAAAATTATTTACAAAAAAATTGTACAAAATATTTTTCAGATAAATCGTTAAATAAAAGCGTGGCGCGTTACATCATCATATCATATTTGATACAAATACTTAATTAATTCTTAAGTTTCTCTTTGTTAAATTTCATATCATTCGAAAAGATGATGTAACGCGCCACGCTTTTATTTAACGATTTATCTGAAAAATATTTTGTACAATTTTTTTGTAAATAATTTTTTGAATCAATTTTTTTGTAAATATTTTTTTGAATCAATTTTTTTGTAAATAATTTGTTGCATCAATTTTTTGATATTTTTGAAAAAAAAATATTTTTTACTTTTGTTCTTTTTTATAAAGTTAAATAAAAGCATTTAAAAAAAATTTTTTTTTTTCATTATATATTTTTTTTTATTTTTTTTGTAATTTTTTTTGTAAATTTTTTTAAAATATTTTTTTTGTAATTTTTTTAACTTCTCAAGTCAGATATCACTTCCTTCTCCAACTGGACATAACCTCACCGACACAATGAAAGAAAAAAAACGAGTCACACGAGCACCACTGTATCTCTTACCAGCGTACTTACGCATGAAAAAAAAACTTGCTACGTTTCTTTGACAAAGACGATTCGGGAGTATCTGGCTTAAAGAGTTAAATTTATTTTAAACTTATTTTCTTTTTTTGATGTTTTAAATCTTTCGTGTTTACCCTTCGATCGCTTAAATCATTGTTTTGTCAACTTTTCCGTTAACTGTGTTAAATTTTATTGCTACAAAATATTGTTTCGCATTGGTTTGGTAATATTATAAATGTACAAAGTGTGTAATATAATTTATTATAATGGAATATAATATTGTACGCTTGTAAGTATAAGCATATTTAATATATATTTATTTTGTACAAATTATTATATATATTATATGTTATATATATTACAAATTGAAATAAAACCCACTTGTATTTTAACTAAAATATAACATAAAGACTAATTTTCGTGAAATATATTTAACCCGGACAATAAAATTCGGCAAATGTGGTCGAAAACGCGATTAAAAACACGTAGGGGTGGCAAACAGGGGTCAAAAGGGGATGTTTTCTTCGGGTAACCCCATTTACTTGTATTGTCACCGGAGCCAAACATGTGTTCTAATTTTCATCGAAATTCATTGAGTCTGAGTATTAAAATTTCGCGTTACAAGATTTGATCCGATACATGTCAAGTTAAATAAAAGCATTTAAAAAGACGATTCAGACACGCTAGTCCGGTTGACGATGTCACCTAGCTCCCGTTCTAACATAAACACAGCTAAACGCGGCACTGCTGAGCCTCGTGATACTGAGGACGAAAATGTTTGCTGCTCACCCTCTTGTTTGTCGCGTTCTGATCTCCGTAGCATTTTAAAAGAAGAACTACGAAACTGTCTTACTGACTTTAAAAGCGATATTAACAATCAGTTGCGTGAAATGAAGGACGATATAAAAAATTTTAACGAGTCGATGACTTTTATGAACTTTCATTTCGAAAAACTGAATACTGAAATAAATTCATACAAAAGTGATATCGAACGTATTAAGACAGAGAATGAATCTCTTAAGAATGATTTCATGGCTATCTCTGCTCGCTGTATTCAATTAGACCAACTAATACGCTCCTCGAACCTGGAAATTCAATGTGTACCTGAACATAGAACGGAAAACGTATTTACAGTAGTTAAGCAGCTTGGTAAAGCAGTAGCATGCCCCATTAATGAAGCAGATATATCTTACTGTAGCAGAATTGCTAAAAAAGATCCAAAAAGCTCACGACCTCGTGCTATTCTAGTTACGCTGAGCAGTCCCCGTCTGCGTGACACGCTCTTGGCAGCTACTATTAAGTACAACAAGCAACATCCTAACGATAAACTAAACTCAAGTTATCTGGGTCTTAGCGAGGATAAAAAGTCAGCTATATACGTAACAGAGAATTTATCTCCCGAAAACAAATCACTTCACGCTGCAGCGCCACTTAAAGCCAGAGAACTGAACTACAAGCATGTTTGGGTGCGCAGCGGTCGTATATATATATGCGTAAAACCGACACATCGGATTACATCTTTGTTCGTAATACCGCAATTTTAGAAAAAATTGTCTAATCAGTAATTATATTTAGCCTTTAGTCTTTTAATATTACTTTTATAAAATTCTCTTCCTTAAATATATATTATCAGAATGTTAGAGGTTTACGTACTAAGACTCTAGACTTGTATAAAAATGTATTATGCTGTGATTATGATGTTATTGTACTGTGTGAAACATGGCTTAACCATACTATATTCAATTCCGAATTGTTTAATGATCGTTATGAAACATATAGACGTGATCGAGAGACTAGTGAATATCGTAATAAAAAAATGGGTGGTGGTGTCCTTATTGCTATATCTAAACGCTTTAAATCACAGAGATTAATTCAATTTGAAAGTGGTTGCGAAGACCTTTGGGTGGAGCTAGATATGGGTAGCAAACGGAAAACCTTAGATAAATGATACATATGTGCGGTCTATATCCCCCCTCCGGTTCAAATGCATGTTCTCGAACATTTTATTGAAAATACTAATCGTATATTGGAATTTCGCAATAACACACTAATACTGGGCGATTTTAATCTAAGTTCAATAACATGGCCTAGCAACCAAAACTCCGTAACCCCACCAGCTTCCTTACATGGCCCTTTTGGACATAAATTAATTGACTTTATAGCTCTTAACAACTTAAGTCAACAAAATACAATCTTGAACAACCAGGGAAAGATTCTGGACCTAATACTTTCGACTGAAAGTATTGAGCATTTGCAAGAAAGCAAGTATATACTTAGTAATATTGATCCGTACCATCCGCCTTTGGAATTTATTTTGTCATTTTACAAAGAACCTGGTCTTCCTCCCGTGATTCCAAGTGACAAATTTAATTTTCAGAAGGCCGATTTTGGCAAAATTGTGAACGAACTCAACTCTGTTTCCTGGGTCGACGAATTTTCAGCCTTGACGAATGTTGACGATATGGTGGATGTGTTGTATAAGACGATCAGAGACGCAATTACAAAACATGTTCCTCTAAGTAAAACTAAACATCAAAAATATCCCTATTGGTATACTAAAGAACTTATAAATTTACTAAAGGAAAAATTTAAGTTCCGTAACATATATCGTCAGTATAAAAATCCCTTAGATGAGCTGTCTTTTTTGTCGCTAAAAAAACGTTGTGTATTATTAATCGAAACAAGTTATAGGAACTACATTAATATTATAGAGGATTCTTTAATAAAAAATCCGAAACTATTTTGGACTCACATAAAAAATAAGCGCCAGAATAAAAGTACGTACCCTTCATTAATGCATCTAGATAATAGACGAGCCTTTAACGGTGCTGATATTTGCGATCTATTTGCTTCATTTTTTGCATCCGTTTATAAGACACCCTCTTCTAATTCAGCATTAGTTCCAGCAGCATTCCCAACATCTTCGCCCACAAATTGTTTATCAAACTTATTCTTTTCACAATATGAAGTACTTAAAGAATTGAAACACTTGGATCGAAATAAGGGAACTGGATCTGATGGTATACCTTGTCTGCTTGCAAAGGAATGTTGTGATGCGCTTTCCCTACCACTCTCAATAATATACAGTGAATCAATAAAGTCCGATCTTTTTCCTACTGCATGCTAAGAATCTTTGGTCGTACCAATCCCAAAATCGGGGGATATTGCATCAATAAAAAACTGTAGACCAATTTCTATTCTGCCTGTCTTCGGTAAGGTGTTTGAAAAATTGTTAAAACCTACAATTACCTGGCATATTAAGCAATTGATGTCGTCACAGCAGTCTGGTTTTTTCACAGCACGACCCACAACAACCAACCTTGTTTCATTTGTGACCTTTTTGACGGATTCGGTTGATTCCAATATACCAGTTGACACCATCTATACTGACGTAAGCAAGGCGTTCGATACCGTGGATCACGATATTCTTCTTCAAAAACTCTCAACTTTCGGCATAACAGGCAACTTGCTAAAATGGTTTTCCTCGTATCTAACTAACCGAGTTTCCAGGGTGGTTGTTAGTGGATACTCATCTCAGTCATTTTTAACTCAATCAGGCGTCCCCCAGGGATCAGTGTTGGGGCCTATTTTGTTCAATATATTTATGGACGATGTTGTGAGAATATTCGAACACAGCCAATGCTTTCTTTACGCTGACGATCTCAAAATTGCAAAACAAATAAAAAACAAATATGATACTTACCTATTACAAAAGGAACTAAACAACTTAGTCAACTGGTGTGAAAGAAACAACTTAGCATTGAATACAGATAAATGCAAATACATAAGGTTCTCGCGCAGAAATCATCCCAACTCGCAGGTTTATACCATTAACAATACGACGTTGGAAGAAGTAGATAATATCAAAGATTTAGGTGTTAGTTTCGATGGTAAGATCAGATTCCACACTCATATCGACAAAATAACATCCAAGGCGTTTCAAATGCTGGGGTTTATAATAAGAAACACTAAAGATTTTAAGAAGCCGCAGTCCAAGATTGGTCTTTATTCCTCCTTGGTTCGATCCGGTCTAGAATATTGTGCTCAAGTCTGGTCTCCTCACTATGAGATACATATTAAGCGGATTGAGAGGGTTCAAAAGCGTTTTCTATGGCACATTACGTATCAGCATAATAAAGTAAAACAGTTGCCGACATATCATAGTCGGTTACAACACTTTAACCTCAATAGCTTGCTTGATCGGAGACATCTGTTGGATTTGATTTTGCTATATAAATTAGTTAACGGTGCATTAGACTGTCCTAACCTTGTAGAAAAAATTAATATAAAAGCACCCTCAAGGCTTCCGGAACCTATCTCTTCAATTGTGCTACGAATATATGCCCCTGAATTGACACCAGTGCTAACGAGTCTATTTCGGTACTCCTACCTCAAAGGCGTAGTCCCGGTCTCACGCAAGGGTGCCCTTGTCCATCCGATACCTCAAAAAGGTGATAGCTCGGACCCAGCTTACTACAGACCTATCGCCATTACCTCTCTTCTCTCCAAAGTAATGGAGAGTATAATCAATAAACAGCTTTTAACGTACTTCGAGGATCCCTATTTGGTCAACATGACCGGCAATATGGCTTTCGCCATGGTCGATCGGCTGGTGTTCTTCTGTTATATCTTACGCACCGTTGGGCAGCTATTATTGAAAGCAAGGGAGAGAGTCTGACAGTTAGTCTGAATATGGCGAAAGCCTTCGATCGTGTATGGCAAAAGGGGCTTCTTTCGAAGCTACCTTCCCATGGGCTTCCCGAGAGTTTATGCAAGTGGATCACCAGCTTTCTGACTGGGCGGAGCATACAGGTCATTCTCGACGGTTTTTACTCGGACCCCATGCCAGCGAATGCTGGTGTACCCTACGGCTGCGTGCTATCCCCCACTCTGTTCCTCCTGCACATCAATGATATGTTGGATATTCCCAACATATATTGTTACGCGGATGACGGCACTGGGGATGCGGTATATTCCGGCCGTGCAGCTCTCTCTCGGGAAAACGTCGACGAGGCCGAATGAAACTTGCGGATGGTCTCTGAGTGGGGTGAACTAAACCACGTTCAGTTCAATCCCCAGAAGACACAGGTTTTCGCGTTTACGACTAAGAAACCCCATTTGTCGTATCACCGCTCTTCGACAGCACTCCCCTCATTGCCTCGCCAAGTATCAGAATACTGGGTCTCGACATTTCGAGCGATTGTCAGTTTCGTGGTCATCTGAAGAGCAAGGCAAAGTTGGCGTCGATGAAATTGGGAGTGATCAATAGAGCGAGGCAGTATTTTAAGCCTGGCCAAAGACTAGCGCTCTATACGGCCCAAGTCTGGCCACACATGGAGTACTGTTTTCATCTCTGGTAAATCACCCCAATATTGGCTTCTACAATTTGACCGCGTACAAAGAAGAGCCATTTGGATTATCGAGAACCCAGTGCTCTGTGAACGGCTGGACTCTTTGGCATTGCGTAGAGACGTTGCATCTCTGTGCGTCTTCTACCGCATTTACATTAACCCAAATACCATTATCAAAACAGACTCAACGCCTATACTGATATTATAGGGAGTTTAATACTTTAATCTCTGGTTTAAGAGATATTATCTAGATATAAAAGTCGTTATAATACGACCATTATCGTTTAGAAAAGATATTATAGCAAATCTTTTTGGGTTTTTTAATGTTCATTAATTATTATTCCGCGTTACCCCTCTGAAGTGGTCGCGGACGAAGTTACGGGTAGCACCTAGTATAGGTTATTATATCTGAAATAACAATGAATAGATTTTTCTTTGTTTTGTTTAATTTATAAAATTTCATTTTTTGTTCTAAATGTTTAAAAATTCTAAATATCTGATATATACAAAATATTAAAAGCATAATGTTATTTATTTAATGTAATTTACATTCATTTAATTTAATAATTTATATATATATATATATATATATATATATATATATACACATATATATATATATATATATATATACGACTGACTGACTCATCATAAAATCTCGGAAACTATCTGTCCAAATAACTAAAAATTTTTACATAGTTTCTTCTTTTGTGACGTAGACGTCCACTAAGAACGGATTTTACGGAATTCTTATCCTAACGGATTTTAATAAATTTCAAGTCTTTAGTCGGCCTTATAGCTACAGAGGTTTCATGATGAGTGTGTACATACTCGTAGATGGAAGTAAGAATTTAAATATAGATATAATTACTTACATAGATTTGAACAAGTAGGCCTTCCTTTTTTTAAAATCAAATTCACGTAATATTAATTTACAATTAAAGTACCATGAGATACATGAAGTATGATGAGCAGTTAGTTCAGTGTTTGTACATAACCTGTGCTGTATTAGTTAACAACTTATAATTTGACTTGTGTTAATAAGGTTGTTCAATTATTCATCATCATATTATTAGGGATCAAATTGATGTCAGCCTAATGACTTATTTAAGCTTTTAGATTTAAGAGAATACGTTTTAAACATTTCATTAATCGTCTCGTACTTCGCAATGGATATGGTAGATAAATACAATTGTAAAAGAATGTTTCAGAATAATATTAAAAACTTTAGTATTAATCGTAATGACTTGAGGGTATTTTAATAAAACAATTCTGTTCTTATATCACAATTTAATATATTCCAATTATTAGGTCACTCCACTATAATTACTAGCACTGAATTTGTATATAACTTTGATTAACAATCACCAATTGAAATACCAAATTTTAATATACAGAATAGTTGAAACATAGTCATCAAATGGTACTTACAATCTTTAAGTCCTCTTCAACAATATTCCCAACTCACTGGGCACTTTATGAAGTCTTTACAGACCAAACGTCGAGAATTGACTGACTGTTGCTCCAACCACAAGGAACTAGGTGGTAGTTGTTTTTTGACTACTTTAATATTACATTTGCAACAGTAAGTCAATTGACGAACTAATATTGACATTTTATTCAATATTTTACCATTTACAATCTAATTAATTATTAGAATATCTTACAGTCGGCCATCCGAACATTAGTACGGCCTCGTACGGTGAAAAGAAAATAATAATTAATAATTTTAATGTAAATAAACAAAGTTGATACATAAATATTATTTTAATTTATACATTGAAATCAATTTATCTATCTATACTAAGTGATTTATACAAAAATTATATCAATTTATAATACATTAATTATTTAACTATCAAATAGATTTCTGATTAAAAATTATACAAATTTTTTGTACCATGTTAGACCAACTGCTCAAGTTATCTAATTAGATACAACAGGAATCAAATTGCTTTGTGCAACATTTTGCAATCAAAAGCAACAAATAAATTCTTATTCTGTGCAACATTTTGCAATCAGAAACAATAATTCCTGAAATCAATAACTTGCTCTGTGCAACATTTTGCAATCAGATGCAATAATTCCTGAAATAAAAGGAAACTTGCTCTGTGCAACATTTTGCAATCAGAAGCAATAATTTCTGAAAAAATAAATAATAACCTAGCTGGTTACATTAGTGTCATTTACAGAATCGTCATGTGGTCTATTAAACGTTAACCAAGGTTTCATTTTATCTATTGATATTATAGTTGAGTAGCATCTATTACTCTTACGGGTTAATGGAGTATCTTCGATGACAAAACGATCTAAATCCAATATTTTAGCGATTCTATAAGGACCTTGGTATTTGGGAACAAGTTTCTTACTCTGACCAGTTGATGGTATTTGTTTTTCTACACTTATTAAATCACCTACGCTATACTTAAATGGTTCACATCGTTTTTGATCATAGGCCTTCTTTTGCTGTTCCTGAGTAACTTTTACAAATTTTGTAATATTATCCCTAATTTCAGATAAATTTAAATTCCTATCGTCAGTAACAGCTAACTCAGAAACAAGTTTACCTTCGGTAGCACCAGTTAATCGAAGACCAAACAAAGCCTGCGTGGGTGTGCAGTTTATACCCTTATTAAGAGTATTATTTAATCCCCATTGTACGTCATTTATATGTTCGTCCCAACGTTTTTCATTGGACCCAATGCATTTGGCTGTTAAAGCCTCTAAAATCGTTCTATTATAACGTTCTACCTGACCGTTTGCTCGGGGGGTGGCTACAGCATTAAGAACGTGCTTAATACCTTTTCCTTCGACAAACTGTTTAAATATGTCGCTCGTAAAAGACGTACTGCGGTCGGATATAATACGTTTGGGTACTCCAAATAATGCAATATAATCATTGAAAGTGTTAATTGTTGAACGAGATTTGGTATTTTTAACTGCTTTAAGAATAATATACCGGGTAAATGCATCTATAAAAATTAATATGTACGAGTTTCCTTTACTACTGCGAACGAAGGAACCTAAATGATCAATGTGTACAGTGTGAAAGGGCATGTCAGGCTTTTCTATAGGATGAAGAAACCCAGGACGTTTACCGCCCGATGATTTGGCATAGGCACATTCTAGACAAGACCTAATATATTTCTTTACAAAAGAATTCATGTCACTAAACCAATATTTAGCCTTTATTTTTTCGAGAGTTTTTTCTACAGAAAAATGACCGATATCATCGTGATTCTGTTTAACAATTTGCCATCGTACGCCCTTTGGCACTACCCATCTGTCACCTTCAGGCGTAATTCTAAATAAGTTACCATTTTTTTTTGTTTGTACGACGATTTTATATGGATTACGTTTTCTAAGTCTGGATCTTTAAGAATACTAATTATTTTTTGAATTTCGCTATCTGAACTCTGAACCGTTACTAACCAATCGACTTCGGTTACTTCAAGTACGTCAAGATTTTCGGAGCTGGTAATCGGATTACGACTAAGAGCGTCTACATGTGCCATCGAGCAACCTGGCTTATATTCTATGCTAAAATTAAACTCCTGCATTTGTTCCCACCAGCGAGCAACTCGGGGTATCATATCACGTTTTTGAAAAGTAGCTCTAAGGGAGTTACAATCGGTCAAAATTTTAAATGGTACACCTATTAAATATACTCTAAACTTTTGGAGAGACGCTACTACGGCGAGGGTTTCAAGATCGTACGAGGAATAATTTTGTTCTTCAGGAGTAGTCTGTCTGCTAAAGTAAGCAACTGGTCTGAGGGGACTACCACTATCACCCCTTTGTAATAATATGCCAGCCACACCAAGTTTACAGGCATCTGTGTGAAGTTCGGTATCTGCATTAGGATTATACAAGGCCAGTGTAGGTTTATCCACAAGAGATCTTTTAAGTTTACTAAAGGCTACATCCTGTGCTGGTCCCCAGACCCATTTAGTATCTTTCTTTAAGAGGATAGTTAAGGGTTTAGCAATAATTGAGAACCCTTGAACGAATCTTCGAAAAAAGCTTGCTAACCCTAGGAACTGGCGTAAGCAATGTTGGTTAATGGGAGTAGGAAAACGTGAAACCGCTTCGATTTTCCGTGAACCTGGCCTTATTCCGTCGGAAGAGACTTCAAATCCTAGATAGTCTACTATACGGCTAAAGAAAACGCATTTAGGTAATTTTAGAGTTAAGCCAGCATCGCGAAAAAGTTGTAAAATAGATTCTAATCTTTCTAAACCCTGTGATATATCTCTGGATGGTATGATAACGTCATCAAGATATGCCAGTGCCTCCCCATGACGAGCAGCACCCAATACCTCATTCATCATTCGTTGGAAAACAGCAGGAGCATTAGCCAGGCCAAAAGGCATCCGATTAAATTCAAAATGACCATCTGGTGTAACAAATGCTGTTTTATATTTATCGTTTTCCTTTATCGGCACTTGATAATAACCGGATGCCAAATCAAGAGTTGTATAGAATTTATAGCCCGCAAGGAGGTCTAGCTGGTCGTCAATGAGAGGCATTGGAAAATGTTCTCTAACGGTATTTTTGTTAAGAGCGCGGTAATCAATGCAGAGTCTAAATTCTCCATTCTTTTTTCTCACTAAAACTATAGGACTTGAGTATGGAGAAGTTGATGGACGGATTATGTTATATTGAAGTAGTTCATCAATCATTTCCCTAACGTATTCTTTTTCTTTAATTGCTAGCCTATAGGGTCTATAGACAATAGGTTCATTGCTATACAGTTCGATACTCATTTCGCCCTTTGTGGCCTGTCCCAATTCAGATAAATCAATAGCTATGCAGTCTCTGTATTCATTTAGTAAGTTTAAAAGATTATTCTTATCGTCACTTGACGCGTCATATCCGATATTAATGTCAGAATCTATAACTGGCTTTTTTCTGTTACTTTGACTTAAATCAGAGATATTCAAAATTGGAATGTCTTGTTGCTGGACTGCGGTTTTACCACGAGCGATTAAAAAATTCTTAGGTAGCATAAATGAACCGCCACCGGGACAATTTAAAACGATCGACCCTATTCCTCTTTTAATTTCGAAAAGCCCTGACAGGACAGAATATCTAACTCCTGAGTGATACCGCACACTTCCTTCAATAAATATTTCTCCAGTAAATTTATTTTCACTATAAATTTCAACTATAGTAAGGCCTGACACTTTTATATTACCTTTTGAAAACAAGCTAACCCTATTATTACCGATTTCGCAATCATTAGGTAGTTGAGATATTTCAAGCGAATTACTAGTTTTACTTATAACTATATGAGACTGTTCAGTATAAGACTGACCTACAAGTAATTGCATATTCATGGAATCGTCGGGGACGACAAATAAATCAACAATAGCACTAACGCCATCTATTTCTAAGCTTACGCGTTGTTTACCTACTGCCTTTACTAGGGAATTACCGAAACCCTTAAACGAAATATCGCAATCTTCAAACTTAGAATCGAGTAAAATAAAAGCACACTTCTGGATTAAACAAACGCGGCTTCCGAAATCAATAAAGGAGTTGAATTTAACGCCATTAATAATTGCGGTTTTAAAATATTTACTACTTGGGTCACTATCGCTTGTAGAAATTTGCATTACTGGTTTCGGATTACTTTTCACATTTGCTGTTAAAGACGATGACATTTTAAGGAAACATCGATCTGCTTCATGGCCTATTTTAGAACAGTGACTACATTTTCTAATAGGTAAGGTACAATTAGTTGATATGTGACCTATCTGTCGGCAATTAAGACATCGAGAGCGGCTGTTAATCATAGCGGTCTGGGCATTTTCTTGATTTTTAGGATGTTGAGACTTAAAGGATCGCTTTTCATTAATTGGGGTCCTAATGTTTCGAGTACAACGTAGGTATGCTAGAAGTTTGTTAGGATCTGAGAATTGCGCGGCTTCAGCACCTAACCTAATCGACCGGTCATCGATACCGTGAAGAATACACTCAACCGCCCTTTTACCCGCTATGTCGCATCGATTCAAAAGAACTACTTTTTCATAATAATAACTTTCTAAACAGTCCCCAAACCGAGCACGTTTGCCTAACATATCTGTCAGTATCTGTCCATAATTTTCGTCTGATGGAAACGCTTCGGTAAGTTTTTGCTGCCATTCGGTCCACGAATAAAGAACGGACGATAGGCCTTCGTACCAGCGTTGCGCAACCCCACATAATTTGGGAAGGGCATAATGGATAGTTTGTCTATCACTCCAGCCATATATCGTAGCGCATTCATTTACTTTATGCAACCACATTTTTATAGTTTGGCCTTTCCTAGACGGATCAAATTCGGGAATGGTGTTATGGATAGACCCTAACTTTTCAACAGAATCAGACGACTGGTTACTATTTCTGATAGCTCTTATTAACTCATTGATGATATTGGAGTCGGATTGAGTCACTAACCTTGTTTCATTATGTTCATCGTGGCTGCCGTGGAATGCTGTGAAGTTTTCATGTAGAGTCGCGCTGCGCGAAGGTGGCTGGCCCATCTCTATGACGGACGGTGTGCTTTGGTGTTGCCTGCTAATGACGCCGGGGTGACTTCTTGGCGACGGGCTACGTAGACAGTGCCGTCGTCCTTGGTTATTGGCTCCAGATATCCCTGGACTGCGCGAGCGACATCTTCTTCTTGAACTACTTGTACGCGCAGACGGACTGCGTCGTCGCTGTAGGTTTCTTGCTTCATCATTAAAAGCACGACGAAGTTGACCGCGAGAGCGGCGCTGTTCTCCTAACCCCTCGTTGGTGGAGCTCGTAGATGGGCTGCGGGGACAGCGCCATCGTTCTTGGTTATTGGTTCCAGATATTCGTCGTCGCTGTAGGCTTCTTGCTTCATCATTAACAGCACGACGAAGTTGACCGCGAGAGCGGCGCAGTTCTCCTAACCCCTCGTTGGTGGAGCTCGTAGATGGGCTGCGGGGACAACGCCATCGTTCTTGGTTATTGGCTCCAGATATTCGTGGACTGCGCGAGCGACATCTTCTTGAACTAGTTGTACGCGCAGACGGACTGCGGCGACGCGGTAGGCTTCTTGCTTTATCATTGATAGCCCGATGAAGTTGACCACGAGAGCGGCGCTGTTCGCCCAACCCCTCGTTGGTTGAGTTCGTAGACGGGCTGCGGGGACCGTGTTCCCTTCTTCCGTGTTCAACCGTGGAGCGAAGTGCAGGGCTACGTGAACGGTGTCTTCCACTTATAATGTTTCCAGTATTGCTCAGTAATGGGTTGCTCCGGACGTCCCGTTCACTGGTAGGATGTGGTTCTGGATCTTGAGTACGCAAGCGGCTAGTTAATACCGGCGAGTTTCGGGTGTCGGTACTGCGCCTATTAGCAGGTGTCAGTATCGGAGAACGCTGGTTTTCATTAAGATCCATTTGAGACTGAGAAAAAAAAATTAAGGTCTTCGGACAATTATTGTCTCTTTATGCGTTTTTGTGGGTAGGTAAATAAAAATTTTGCTTGATGTGGCACTCTTAAGTATAATAGAATGTATAGTCACTTGAATTTCTTCATTTTAATAAAAGCTTCAATGTATAATTTTATACTGAACCATTAAACCGAATATTAAAGTTAGTGATAAGAAGGAATTATAGGAGTGACCTTGTAGTTCATCCACAGTATTACTCAATTTAAATTAATATATAATCGTCATTCTATTCCAATAATAAATAAAAAAAATTAAATAATAAAGTTAAAAATAAAATATGTGTGTATATTTGCACAAATTGTAGCGTTCAATATCCCACTTCTGAGATGTAAAAGAATGTTTCAGAATAATATTAAAAACTTTAGTATTAATCGTAATGACTTGAGGGTATTTTAATAAAACAATTCTGTTCTTATATCACAATTTAATATATTCCAATTATTAGGTCACTCCACTATAATTACTAGCACTGAATTTGTATATAACTTTGATTAACAATCACCAATTGAAATACCAAATTTTAATATACAGAATAGTTGAAACATAGTCATCAAATGGTACTTACAATCTTTAAGTCCTCTTCAACAATATTCCCAACTCACTGGGCACTTTATGAAGTCTTTACAGACCAAACGTCGAGAATTGACTGACTGTTGCTCCAACCACAAGGAACTAGGTGGTAGTTGTTTTTTGACTACTTTAATATTACATTTGCAACAGTAAGTCAATTGACGAACTAATATTGACATTTTATTCAATATTTTACCATTTACAATCTAATTAATTATTAGAATATCTTACACAATATTAGGATTAAAGTGTATGTTCGATAACCTAAAATAATCATTTTTTTTCTTAATCATAAAGTGCAATACGAAATCAAAATGTTTCAATTTGATTGCAATAATTAATAATGTTCCTAAAATATTAATAAATTAATATAAATAAACGAGAAACTCATATTAGATAGCGAAATGTTTAATATTTATTAACATTGTTGGCTGTTATGTTTGTTTGGATATATTGTTTCAAGTTTGTGTTTTAAAAATTATGAATATTATCTTTTTATTTCCAAGTTAATCCATTTAAATATTGTCGATTTCTTTAAAAGACTACAAAGTGAAAAGCGTGTATTTTGTGCGTTATATCTACTCACTAAACAGTTCTAGTTATTCATGCAGCTATTAATCATTCAGTACCCCAGAGTAGGCATCAATATCTCTGCCTGTTCGATTAAATAGATTGCTATGTTTTGTATGTATGGAGAAAATTAATCAGAGGAAATAAAACATAATGATAAAATATTTAACACAAAACAAGCTCTGATGAAAAAAAATTCTATCACTTCGTAAAAAGTTCGTAGAATTAGAAGGAGCTTACCTTTGTAAAACAACTTATTATCTTAATGAGAGAGAGTATCTTTATAACAACTTCGGAAGCAAAACAAAACAAGCTATCCTAGAATGTGAGATCTTCAGTGGTATCATAAAGGTAATGAGCGATTTGTTGTCTGCGTGTTACTGGTATAAGTAGTGACTGTGTATAGACTGATAATGTAATGTGTTTATTGGTCCTCTGCAAAAATAATACATCACTGTCTGAAATAAGTATACATATAACAAAAGCTCTTCAATGCATATCATAAACAATCGGTTTTAATTAATGATTAAAAAGGATACACCAAGTCCTTTGTGTCTTCCACAATGTACCGGTATATGGTTCAAGCGGCCGCGGTGCAGTTCATATTTTTATACATTTGGGTCCTATAGTTTTTTCCAATATTGTCATCCATTTTATTTCCTTTCCCTAAATTTAAATATTCTTATTTTGACGTTTGATGAGGTCAGATGTAGGTATACATTTTGTGTAAAGATCTCGCATGGCTAAGTTCACAAAGGATAAAATGAATTCTACAATATTGGTGAAAATTGGTTTTTGTCTTATCTCTAAAACACTTCGAAACAATGTCAGGATGAACTCTCCTCTAGGTATACAGCCAATGACATTTCTAGTACGATTGACGACTGAGAAAGCATTTTTTTAAATAATTTCTCACCTCTCTCTAAAATGAGATACTAATCAAGAACTCATTGTAATGAAATAAATGAATGAAATAATTCGTTGATTATAATATAAACTCTTTAATTTCATTTTATTTTCATTATAAAGTCTATTTTAGTTTTATTTATTATGTTTTCAGTACTTTAAGAATAATATTTACTTTGTTACAGGTGCAACTAATTAAGTTTGGTGGCAGCGAAGGATGCAAAGAAAAACAATTATTTTATAAAATTATATTAAAGAGTTACAATTAAAACTTATAATTAATTAATACTAAATAAAGGTGATTCCAGGTCAGCGATTGACCCAAGAATGAATATATTTTATCCTCGATTCCCATCGATGGTGAGAACGCAAGCCGTATGGTGTCGTCTTCAGGATACTCGAAGCGTGGTGTCAGCATTTAACCGTGTGAAACCAAGTTGGTTCTTACTATAACAATTGCCCTTGGCTATGCTTGCGTAACACCTCCCCCCGTAGAACAGCGACTATTGAAGACCTTCGTTGTAAATTGCGCTGGAAGTTCTGATTCATCCCTTTGAGTTTTTTGGATGGTGTGTTTCGTATGTTTAAGTCGGTATTTCCGGTATGCAAGGCCGCTAATTAGTACACATGCACCGAATAGTAACGTATATAAAGGTATTGTTGTATGGTAGACGCTTATATCGTTGGTCTTGCTTAAGTTTACTGGTGACTGTAGAATAACCTCTCTATTGGTAGCGTGAAGGTTAGTCAAATTAATGGAGTTTAATTTGAATATCAGATGTGCTGCTGAACTGAGTGTATTTTCATTAGGGACATCTATTATCTTCAAGGCTTGACCTTTTAGTCGATCGTTGAGGTTCGAGATGATGAATTCTGTTGTTTAAATGAAACAATCATATGGAATTATAGCGAGATAACTTCCTCGCAACATCTTGTAGATATCTTGATCGCAGGATACTTTAGTAAGAGTTGGAAAGCTGATGGTGTAGTGGCGATCGTCAAGTTTCTCGAGTAAGTAGGGATACGGTGACTGATTTACATTCGGGGAATTTTTGCTGCGTAGTAACGAGGGCTGTTACACAATCCGGCGATGTAGGACTATGTATGTTGTGTATCTCTTCATATAGATACCCTTTAGTGACCTTCGGGCATTCTGCCTCTGTGTACTTGAAATCTTTCAGATGGATTGCAGGGTATTGGAAGTGAGGGACAGGAATCTCATGATTTTCGTTAGTTACTATGGATATCTTATATAAATCATGTGTGGAATAGAAAAATTAGGAATTGATATACTATGATTATTTCTTTAACTGTATCATATCTTAATATTCTCTCGCTCGTATATTTAATACTTTATTACTACCATATATACTACGTTACTTATTAATTATAGTTCTATCAGAGTTTAAATTAAAAACTTCATAGTCAGCTGTAAATGTTGTTTACAAAAGCTAAAAAATTCTGTAGCTTAGATATCTCTTATGATAACCTATCAACGTTATCGCTAGTTATGAGAATAGTTAGTCTTAAATCAACAAATTGAAATAATTCCTGGTTTTTTTTTTAGATTTTGACTTATATTTTTTTACTAATGCTGCTAGGTCTACTTCTACAAACTACAGCTACTCGATTCTTTTGAATAGAAAATCTAAAACTAATTTAAAACACTACAAATAGACAAATAAAAAAAGTAATTCACTCAGAATATATCGATGTATGTTTTAAAGTTCTAAGTAACTTCAAAAAATACTTTTACTAGTAATTTACTTGAAATAAAAAAAAATACTTAGATTAGGTAAAGATTAAGGTTAAAAATTAGGAAAGGTAAGGACTTGAAAGATTCAGAGTACTTACATGAACATGATTTTCTTTGCCGAATCGATTTTCGGATTCACCTCCGCTGGCCTCCACGATGTATGTAGATTCGGATACTCGAAATCGGTTAGTCACGCGGGATCTCGCACCGATATTAGGGGAAATCTTGACGCGACGCGTACCGAATATATCTCGAATATCCTACCGACTGCGCCAATTAAGTTTGGTGGCAGCGAAGGATGCAAAGAAAAACAATTATTTTATAAAATTATATTAAAGAGTTACAATTAAAACTTATAATTAATTAATACTAAATAAAGGTGATTCCAGGTCAGCGATTGACCCAAGAATGAATATATTTTATCCTCGATTCCCATCGATGGTGAGAACGCAAGCCGTATGGTGTCGTCTTCAGGATACTCGAAGCGTGGTGTCAGCATTTAACCGTGTGAAACCAAGTTGGTTCTTACTATAACAATTGCCCTTGGCTATGCTTGCGTAACAAACTGAACAACACTGAATATTTTAAAACCAATAAATACATCACTTGTAACCGTGCAGCGGCCACTCACTGCCACTCACTGTCAGCGGTCCAATGAGGAAAAATAAATGAACATCCATAGTGAACAAGACTATGATGTTTTTTAAAACTTTAAAAACTAATAATGTGGTATTTCTATAAGTATACAATAATAAAAATTACCGATACATTTCAATTGATTTTATTTTATTTAAATATTAGAATTTTTTTTTAAATTTTTATAGCGAACTTAATCCTGTCAAAATGTCTTACAATTAGAAGAATATGAATTTAGTTTACTAAGTTTGGATATTGTTATTTTAATAATTTATTAATTCAAAATGAGGGAGAAACTTTGACACCATTCCTATTAACGCATTACAAAACAATGAATCAAACTGCGACAACTAATTAAGAGCACTACTAACAAAATATTATCAGGATTTATAATTATCTTTCCGCTTTATCTTAATATATAAAACACAAAGACACTGACTGACTCACTCACTCACTCATTCAACGCTCTACAGCCCAAACCGTAATACCTTCTAAGCTGAAATTTGGACACAAGACTCCTGACATATTGAATAGGTGCAATAAGAAAGAATTTTGTAAAGGACTAAACCGAAAATTACAGCTAAAACTCTGCAAAAAATATAACGCGCATGTTTGATACCTCCTAGGTGGTATCTCTTTCGCCGTCCGTGGCGAAGCACGGGTAACCTGCTAGTATTCCATATATCGAAATTTCGGAATACATATAAACATTTATATTTTTAATTATAAGTATTATTACAACGCAAACGTAGTTATTGAAGTGTTTTCTTGAAGGTGTTGACATTGCCTCTCTAAAAGCTATTTCATAACATAAAGTGACAGCGTAATGAGTTTTAAACTTATCTTGTTACAGTTAACTCGGAGACGACAGGACAGATTATTATCTAATACTAGGTATTCCTGTGGCTTGATCTGTGATCTGTTATTTGTCTTTACAAACACCTCAAGCAGACAACTTATTTAAGAAAACAATAATTGTATAAAACCGCGATGTTATGCATGCCTCACTACAGAGACGTATATTAGACCAAAATTAAAAAAAAAAATATTAAATTAGAGTGGATGATTTATTTGGTAATTGCGAGACCGCAATGTATATGTAAATGTTCAGGAAAATTATCTGATTTTTTTTTAATTAAAAGATATTTATTTAATTCGATAATGATGTCGATTTATAGGTAGCATTCAGGCCACACTCCATATGCAAAAAATAGTTTTATTATATCACATGGCTGTTAAAAGTAACTTTTCCATGTCTAGGCATTAATGGAGATGAAAGGTTTGTCATGTCCGCTGTCAGTGTCTGTGCAAAATATGTGAATCACACAAAGCACTGTCCCAAGAGACACTGTTGTCACATGTTGTGCAAGCTTTTGAAAAAAAAAATTGTTACTGTTTTTCCGTGTTTGGCAAATCTCAACTTTTTTAACTTTTTTTCTAGACTGAATTTTTTTGTTCTATTTTTTGCAGAACCATCTTTAGTAAAAGATCTAGCCATATGCCAAATTCTAAAAAAATACTTCTATAGGTTTTAAAATTACCGATGTCGTAAAACAGCAAAATGAACGGTTAAATAATTATACTTGATGTATATTTATCCCCCTCAATATGAATACATAATATTTACTAAAATTACGAATACATATATTTTCAGTTATATATTAATTGTAAACTAATCGGTACTTCTATTATCTTATCTTAAATACAATCAATGCTATATACTCTACAAGTAATATTTTTTTGTGAAAACAACACAAAATCAAACAAGGTTTTTATTGAAATTTCTTTGGCTTGAGTATTGTGTTACAATGTTGAGAACAAAGTATTAAGATTTTGTATGCAAAAACTTATGTATGTATACAGGACAGTGTGGTACTGTTATGTTAATATACTATGATGTACTATGTTATATGTGTGTATAAAATGTATACATGAATATAACACCAGGCTAAATCACATTGTCTCATCTTAATCTCCGCCGTGCTTCTCGACAGCTGTCGCAATGTTCAAGATTGTGTTCCTAGTAGTGCCTTTTTTATTTTAATACGTATTTCAAAGACATAGAGTCTCTAACCGACTGCCACTTTATGATACGGTAGATGTCTTAGATAATGTCTGCTTCGTCACGTCATCTCACTTATCAGATTAATAGTTATAGTTAATATCGTGTTTCATCGTTACTTTTACTAAATGTTAGTTTCTGTGTTATCAAATAAACCTTATCTTTATATTTTATAACCTTTACATTTTTTTAAATTTTTATATATAAATCTTTTAAAAATATATTGTCATTTTATTAGAAAGTAATGTTTGAACATAACAATAATAATATAAATTATAAATATGATATTTTAATTACGATCGTTATATATTGCAATGCAATATTCATTTTTTAAGTTTTGTTATTCTTGAATGAGGTATGCCGCGACTTTTATGTAAAACTATAGTTTATATTAGAAATATATAGTTACTTTAAATCATTTCACCAATATCGTTTCAATAAAATTTCACGATGTGATAAAACCCATTAATCAATAAAATATTTAAATAAATTAAAACTTTATTTAATAATAAAGAAAACATTACACTATCAACTTTTCATTATCTCTGACACTACTTAGAACATACCTGACACTCTCCCAAAATTCCTCGAGCTCGCTCACTGGAGCTAAGGATACTGGCGCGTAAACAGCCAACAAGAATACTCTTGTTATCCCCAGCTTAAAGCGAACCCAAAGAAACCTAGGGTTGATGGCCTTGCATACACTCCTACGCCTTGGCAACCTCGCTCCATTGCCTTTTCGCTTGGTCTCAGACACACAAATAACATCCAGATCCTTATCATCTATCACATCTAATAATTCATTCATCATCTGTTCCATTCCTCCTCTTACATTCCACGTAGCTATTTGAAGCTCCGTCCTCCACCTGCCGCCGTTCGGAACATGGCGTGTTGGTTGGCTGTCCCCAACGCCGCATTCGTTCATGTTATATATTACATTTTTATTTTAACATACAATAATACATGAAAATACAAAAATACAAAATTTTAAATACAAAATACAAAATTATAATTATTTTTCATTATTCACATTAAAAAGAAAAATAATATAATAAAACATGTCAAAAATTAATTAATAATTAAATAAATTAATAAAATAAATCAACAAAAATTTATAAACAAATTTATAATTTTTAATCAAATGAGTACATTTTATTTAAAATTAAAACTAAAATAATTACAATGTACAAATAGATATTACAATCCTAATTAGAAATTGTATATTTTCAATCTTCATCATTGTTTACAAAATAAAAAATACAAAACATTTAACACGTCGTCTTGTCCATCGCGGTATTACTCGTACTCGTATTATACGTTCTATCGTCCTGTTAGGGTTACGAGTATGTTAAAACTTTTCCTAATAAAGTTGTTAATCATGAAAAAACTTATCACATAACACTTCTCTCATACTTTTCTGTTTTTGTAAGAATATTACGTAAACATTGCTGACATTTTTCAAGGTAAATTGCAGTGTTTTAATTTTTTATTAATTTTACAGATTTCAAACATTTGCAATTTGAAACAAATATCTATACCTACGAGTACACCTATGAAAGAACGTTTTTCTAACTTTTTTGTTCTGACAGAGACAAAAACTAACTTACATACTGGTTTATACTATTTTTTGATAAAAATGACCTACCTAGACCTACCTAGTATTTAAAAATATTAATAGCTAAATTAACTCAAACCTGAATGCTTTTATAATATAACATTTTTGTAACACTAAGTATATTTTTTATTGTTTTTGTTTCCATTGTGATAAATAAAACAAAAATATTAACACAAAACTAATCATAATTTTTCAATTGGTAACAGATTATTAGAATTTTATATATATATTTCATCTTTTATTTCTGTTTCACTTATGTCTGTAACATATTGCTAACTATTACGCCTTATTATTACTATGTTATTGTCATTTACATTTTATTGTAAAATGCATTTGAATATGATATCTTAAATGTAAAATAATTACTGTTTGTCTTAAGGAAAAGAGATCGTAGAATAGACAAATGGGTAGGTAACCTTTCTGTATATTGTATTTGTAAAAACGAATACTTTTGAATTTAATCGGTAAAGAAATAATAAAATTAATATATATGTTTAAATTTAAATAGCTGGAATTTTATTTATATTTTAATAATAAAATCAATAAAAAAATTATGTTTAATACATTTAATTCTTGAAATGGGTCTTAATTTTTATTAAGCTTTTATTTATAATTATATTTAAGGAGCTATAAACAATATAAAGTGTCTCAGGAATTTGTTAACAACAACTTAAAAATCAAACTTCGGTGGTTTTATAACGAACATTGCAAGTGTATGTGATGCAAATTAAAACTTTGTATGTAATCTGTTGCAAACATTCTCAGTAAAGAAGCTGTCTATATAAAAAAAAATTGTATTGCGATCCAAAATAAATCAAAGCTATACAGGTCCATGCAATATTTTGTGTCGATCCGTTCGCTCTCATCTTGTTTTTGGTCCCTTCATACATTATTCGAGCACCCGGTCCTCTAAATGTCTGTTGGCCCTTATTGCATTAACACAGACGAGTTCTTGACCTTATTGATATTAAACGTTTCTTTCGATAGCGAAGAAGCGTAGAAAACTACGTTTCCACTTAATACGAGTAGGCCCATTCTGCTATTTTTCCGTATGTATTTCAGTATGTTTGTTCGGCGTAGGCGGCGTATTTTTCATCCTATCGTCACGAAATTCGGCAGGCGTATTTTTTAAATTATTGGAATTTATATGTCGAGCCGTTTTTTTGATTGGGCGAAAATATCCAAAATGGCGGCGTTTTTTAGTTTTGTTTTTGGCGTAGCAGGAGCAATTGTCATCCCATCTCCACAAAAATTGGTGATCATGTTCTTTGAGTTATTTAATTTTTTTTTTATCCAAAAATTTTTCTTACTAGGGGGTAAAATTTTTGCTTGGGCGAAAAATTTCAAAATGGCGGATTTCTTATCCGTTCCACAAAAGCGGACTTTGAGGCAGCTAGCTGGCTGAAATTTTTTCTAAGTATTCTTTGCCGAAATCTAAGGTGTTTTTTTGTTATTTCAATATCCAAAATGGCGGCCATAGAGTGTTATCAAATATTTTAAAGTTGAATTACTGCTTTGTTATTTGGTGGAGCCAAATTTCCTACATACATACATAGGTATACTTATTTCTTTTTGGAAAAGGCACTTAAAAATTGTCTCATTCCCTAACGTACTGAGGTCTACTGTTCACAGAACAACTAGTTTAGTTATAGTTATAGTTTAGTTTAGTTATAAACGAAGTTAAAACTTTGCCTTAAATTAATTATATTATAACATAGGTTGATTTTATAGCATAAATTTATAATTTTACTACTACTTGACGTTTCAATGGTCAGGGGTAGCATCATGCTCACTGAGAAATATAGTAATTCCGGTTGACCAGAATCCGTCCCTTTCTCTTTGCACACTTCGATGCATTTCTAAATCATAATATTTTCATCACATGATCTCGGCCGCTTGTCATTAAATAAAAAAACCCCGACTTAATCTTAATATATATAATTTACCTGTTGTTTACACGTTGTTTGTCCGCGATGAACTCCTAAATTACTAAACCGATTTAAATAAAATTTACAACACACACACCACACACAACACACCTGCAGTTTGATCTTACTTAAAATATAGGATAGTTTTCATTTTAATTCATAGTCGCAATATTATTTTATTGCAAATTATTTGTTTATTATTTGGCAGTTAGAATTTTTAATTAGCTCCAAACGATTCTAAAAGATGGCGGTATTTGTCGACTGGATTGAGTAATTATTTGTAAAACCCATGATTTTTCTAATGGGCAACTACTCGTATATGCAGGAAAATTGTCGAATTATTGTAACTATTTGTATTAGCTAAAGTTAACCAAAAATATTGTTCACCAATAAGTCCTAAGTTAAATTATAATTATAAGTATTTTAAATTTAAAATAATTAATATTATTGTTAAAAATTTCTATCTGCCCTAACCTACCTCATTCGTAAATTTAAATGTTCCACGTTATTTACTAAAAACTTAGTAATATACTTATTTGTTACAAGCTTGGATAAAATTTAAAATTAATTATTTTGTTTTTTTTTTGTGTTAAGTATCGACTGTAAGAAAACATGGATGTTCTCATAACAGAGGTTCTCTTACCGTTACCCCTTAAATAGTTTACTACAATGTACTATAGCAAAAACCGTAGTCGCAGCAAGGCGTGGCCGGGTCTGCTAGTATATTATAAAACCTGGTTTCCAAAGAAAATAAAGCAATTACGTTAATTTTATTTTTATTACGTTAATATTATATTTTATTTTTAGTTAATATTGAAAGAATTGGGAATTAGGAAGATATGTAACTACTAAAACAATCTACAAAGAATATTTCGAGGGAGTACATCTAATTATAACAGCTGAGCTATAAACAATGTTTTTAAATTTAAAAAAATACTAAATAACCTCGACATATTTTAAAAGCATTTTATCATGTCATATATAAGTCATAAATCCTTATGAAGTTAAAGTATTTCAACGTCGAAATAATTTCAAGTAGATAATATTTTGTCTTTTTCATTAAAATTGGTCAATTCATTGTGCTGAATCATTTAGGTTTGAATGAAATTTAGTATATAAATAGAATATAACCTATAATAAGACAGGTTAAAAGTTTTACGCGGGCAAGGCCGTGGGTCAGCTGGTTTAATTCACTAATATATACGTATCAATAGATTAAAAATGTATTATCAGTAGTACCTTCTTGAAAAATAAAGTGGTAATGCGGGAAATATATTCTGCTATGATAAATCACACGTTAGTTTGGGTCGAGTGATACGAAGAAAAAACATCTTCATCATCACATAACTTGACCTACAGAAATGTCATTGAAAAAAATATTTTCTATTGTATTAGAGACATACGTACCATTACAGATCTAAGTTAACATACTAACTCTAAGTTCAAACGATATTGTATTTTCAGTATTTTAAATATTAATATATTTTTATTACATTTTATATATTATTAAAATATTTAATAATATATATTATATATATAATATATATATTATAAAATATATAAAAATAGAAAATCAAGAAATTAATTAGAAAAAATGAAATTTCTTCAGTGGAATATAAAAACAGAAAAAAAATTAAAGTTCTTTGAATCAATAAATCTTTGAGAAGTAATATTTATCTAGCTTAAAAGTGTTTAGTGCACTGTATTGGATTCGATGGAGTAAGAACAGAGAAGAATTGAAATTGTTACAATATAAATGTTTTGGAATCTACACGAATACATGTAATAAGAACCTTTTTATAGGCCGCTTTATAATGTATGTAATTTAATAAGCTGTGTCTATTTTTATGAGAGTGAAGATATTACTGTGTACATAACAATATATTGCATTGGCTTTAATCCTTAATAAGAACTTATAGTTATTTAATATAACTAGTCGTTCTGTGAACAGTAGACCTCAGTAAGTTAGGGAATAACTATAAATAATTTCCCAACATTATGTTGGGAAATTATTTATAGTGAATTTCACAAGGTGCAGTGGTTACGATATTTCACCCGTGAACCAAGTATGAGCGCCACCCCAGTAACCTCCGTACATTGGACCTAAAACAAAACAAAAAAAAGAATACTTAGACGAAATTTGGCCGCCATTTTGTATTATGAAATAACAAAAAAAGAATACTTAGACGAAATTTCAGCCCTTTAGGTGCCGCAAAATCCGTTTTTGTGGTAGGGATCAGAAATCCGCCATTTTGAAATTTTTCGCCCAAGCAAAAAAACGGCTCGACATAAAAATTTTAATACGTCTCCCGATTTTCGTGACGATAGGATGAAAAATACGCTGGCTACGCCGGAACAAACATGCTAAAATACATACGAAAAAATAGCAGAATGTGCCTATTTGGTGGAAACGTAGTCCTTCGGACAAATGCTTCTCTGCGCTCAGCATTCGTCCAATTTTTGTGGCGATCGGATGATTTTTTGATAACGGAAATTTCTCCTGCTAGGCCAAAAAAAAAATTAAATACGCCGCCATTTTGGATTTTTTCGCCCAATCAAAGACGGCTCGACATAAAAATTCAAATAATTTAAAGAATACGCCTGCCGAATTTCGTGACGATAGGATGAAAAATACGTCGGCTACGACGGAACAAACGTGCTGACTTACATACGGAAAAATAGCAGAGTGGGTCTATCAAATGGAAACGTAGTCCTTCGGACAAACTCTTCGCTACGCTCAGCATTCGTCTTTCGGTCAAATATAACACGATAAAGGCAAGAAGATATATCTGTTTTTAGAATCGTCTTAGTCAGGTGAAAATAATTGTTAAAGAACTATCTTTATGTTAATTTATCTTTATCATCATATCAGTATTTTAATAAAATTTTTAAAAAATATTTCCTTCTTTCAGTTTATTAAGAAATAATAGTAGTTATCAATATTACCTAATAGTTAAAGCGGAGTATTAAAAACGAACAAGTAATTAATATTATTCTTTCTCTAGAAATCTCTAATAACCGAACGGAAGTATAGGAAAAATTTAACTGTGACTTTCATTGCGGGTTGTGATAAATTCCGGTATGCAGAACGATACCCATGTATCAATTTGCAATTTGAATTACGAGTTCTCGCTTAGAGCTCGCTTCTAAATCGTATTTTCTTTTTTAATTGATATTTCAATTTCAAGAGGAATTCAGAAAATACTATTATGATCATTATTTCTAATATTGTGTATCTTCAATACTTTCAGGTCTGAATTTTGAGGTGTTCAAGATTCTTAATCTTTACACATTTTTGTATTTTACATAATATAATCACATAAAGTCTTAAATCGCATTAGAAATTAAAAACTGTTGTTCTCGGATACTGTTGGCTTCGTCATGTCGTATTCATAATGACATCGCTATTGATGTTAGTAGAACTGAAGCTAACAATGTACAATATTCATATTCATAGGTAGCTTGTGTCAGTACACTGCACTCCATTAGAATAGTCGTTGGGTCAATTTCGTTCCTTCACTAATATATTGGACATCTGTAATGAACTCATAGGTTGACATACTTTGTTTAGTTAAAATACAATTAAACATACGAAACAAAAATTAAAATTAATATATTTGGGAAGCTGCCTTCAGATTCTTATTTCCAAACATCATCTAAAGACATATAAAACATCTAATAACTATTTGTCGCAATAGAGCTATGCTTAAAAATATATATTATCCTCAAAGTCATAGTTCACGACTGTTTTTCCCTAGGGGAAGACTGAAACATTCTACACACACTTCAATCACTTTGGTTCCGAGATATTTTAGACTGTCATGCCGAATAGAATTCTTACAAAATCATTCTTCTTTTAACATATATTTTTTATAAATCGTATTTGTGATGTATACAATGACAACGTTCACATTATATAATAATTTATACAAAAAAAAGAACAAACGGTAGTGTGAGATATCTGATCATAAATGACACAAAGTCTCTTAAAACGAATGCACAAAAACATTGTCCACTTTTATAATATTATATTTTATACATGTAAGTATATTTTATTCATTGGGTAATTAAGGAGTTCATAATTTTTTTAGTTTTTTTCTATTTTCATCACCAAAGTATAAGATTATTTAAAGCAGTCATAATTGTATAATAAAATATTAAACGTATATTACGTATATGCTGTATGTATCACCCAAGCGTCGTCACTGCAGAATGTAACCTCTATCTTTATATGTATCGACATAAAAGTAGAAGTCAAAACTGTATGTTTAAGGAGATTTATATACAAGTATGTATTAGTAATGCGGTCAATGCCGAGTAGCTCAGACATTTATCTCATTCCTCCTTTAAATAACGATACTGGAAACTTGTTACATATTATTGAAGGAATATCGTATTGAAAATAACACTTTGTTACTGCGACGAAGAATATCTAATAACAATATTGAATATAAGTAATATAAATAAGATTTATTAATTGGAAATGTTTGAATAAGCACAAATAATACTAAGTAAATATTTTTTTATTGTTTAATCTCAACTGGCAATTGAAACATTACTCTTTGCATTTGTTTAAATTCAAATTAATCAAGGATGCGTGCTCCTTAGGACAGAAAGCTTACACCGAACTTCAATAAGACAAAACAACATTGTATATTTAATATATATAGATAATATGCTAGTATATATGCAGATTGGCCGTAATGGAAGTTTGAATGTCAATATCATACCATACATATTGTAGTTAGATACATGAGTTAGTTAACTACAATGCAAATACTATTATTTTAAATCGAAATAGGTTCTGTGCTTTAGTTGTACTTAATCTTGAAATTTCAAACTAATTAAATCACTATTGTAATTAATATGATATTCAAACGAGAATACACAAATGTACTTACATGATATATAATGCATTTTTTCGATATTTTCCACATGTTTTAATACATGTATTTTCCGCAGAAAAAAAAATCAAGAGTTTTTTGTAAATAAATAAAAAGTTTTAACTTTTTGGCGATGAATCTAATTAAAATCAATGTTATTTAAAACGAACGTTTAGAAAACTACAAAGATGGTCCGAGAAACAAATTGACAACTTCTTGCTTCGATGTTGCCAATGACAGTAGTTAAATCACTTGAATAATTGCGGATTTATGTTTAAATGGTTAATTAAATAATATTGTCTCTCTTGGTATTATTAGCAACCCTTACGTATACCAAATAATAAATACCATTACATTAAATCACAAGAACTTTGTATTAACATCATTGTTTCCTTTTGAGATAATATTGAAATAGTATTTAAATTAATAATACTTAATTTTTAGTATTATCGTTTAATAAAGCCACGGTGCTAATAAACATTAAAAGAAATTAAATCCAAGTATAAGATAAAAGATTTAAATATAAATTTTTAATGAATATTTTTTTTATAAAATAAATTTTTATCTATACAATTCTGGAAGCAATATCATTAGTCTAATCCTTATTTAACAAATTTCTAATATTTGTCTTTTATATCAATTTCTTCACATCTTTTTACTAGAATTAAATAAAGATCCTCTACCTACCTATAAATTAGCTGTTATTATATTCGGATATACTCGTACAATTCATTTCTTTATATATTCTTTTAGAGATTTAGATATATTATATTTTTTTAGATAGATTCTTTTAGAGACAATAATATGAGAATACTTATAGTGGAGTTCAAAATACTTTAAGATATTAAATTGTTAATTTTATCACGGATATGAAACACATCA
The DNA here is from genome assembly GCA_918358865.1 of Melinaea marsaeus rileyi. Classification (NCBI taxonomy): domain Eukaryota; kingdom Metazoa; phylum Arthropoda; class Insecta; order Lepidoptera; family Nymphalidae; genus Melinaea; species Melinaea marsaeus. The sequence continues at coordinate 37,723,413 of OU911089.1, forward strand.
CTAGTGAGTACGTCGATACTCTGTAACATCTGCACAATGCATTTCATTTCGTATGCAGTGATTAAAACATTCCATCTCCCTCTTTGCCTTGTGTTCGATGTTTTTTAGTCAAAATGGGCTTTTGCTAAAAGCTTGTACCAAATGAAAATCATTTCTGTGTCTGCGATATAGTAATATGTATGCAATTCTATTAAATGACTTGATAGAAGTGATAAGTAAAAATCATTTAAGTCTATGAGAAAATCACGTAAAAAAGAAATGCTTGATTATTCAAATTATTAAATATTATAATTTTATGTACAACGTACCTAAATTACAAATTTATTACTTATAATATTAAAAAAATAGTTTTAGACTGCTTCCTACATATGTATATTATAGTTACCGGAACCGTTTTTATTTAATGAAGTACTTTTTTCTGAAACAATAAATAACCGTGACGTACCATCATTTTGGTACTATCTAGTTTTTAACGCGTCTTCATCTATCTTTTATATAATATTATCTATGTTTCTAATATTATTTACTGTGCTATTTAAGATATATAAAACTTAAAAACTTTTTAAAAGATTAGTTCACACTTAACAATAAAGTTTAAAATGCATAATAATTTGAGGAAGTGTGAGTGACCTATCTGTCTTACGGTCCCCCGATGTCACAGTAAATTAAGAACTTATTTTGGTACCACTTTTCCAAATTAGTTCAAATTTTGTTTTAATTTAAAAGATTATTTATTATATTCTAAGAGCCACTTTTACTATATCATTTCTACGTTTGCTGAGAAAACGTCAAGGGTTATCTAAATATAAAGAACCACATTAAAAGTGTGTGATCTCATTGAGTCTATACACAGTAGTCACTGATCTGAATATAAGTGTGATCAAGTTCCCTTTGATTAACCACGCTTAAGATATTATTAATGTGAGTGGAGGCGCTCCGGTGAAAGCACAACATTTACTTTGTGAGGTGCTTTATGAATCATTAATTGCATTATCAGGTTGGAGATTAATTTATTTTCTAATAAGTAAAATATTTTTTTTACAGCAGTTAGTTAATTATTTTTCATGCAAATGATAGATAAATATATTTTTTTAACGAGATAAAAAAAATGTACAACTTAAAATTAAAATGGAGATGAATGATGTTTGACACTTGAAATATAAAAATACGTTCCGAAGATTGAATAAAAATATTTACAGACTGATTGGTTTGACATAAATAGAGTACTGTACAATTTAAATAATTCAACGATAACAGAGTGCCTAGTACAGTTTATACATTAGCGATACTTCTTATAACGAGTTGTAAATTATTTAAAGGACATTTTTCTAATTATATTTATATATTAAAAAATATGAAATAATGTGTTTATACACACAAAAAACATAGAATGATAAATTAAATCAGTACTCAACTACACAACATTAAATACATTAATCAATAGTAAGAACTTCTGTACAAATTAATTGTACAGATGGAAAGAAAACATTCAGTAGTACCCGCAGATTCGTCCTATAAATAAGCGTACAATTACATAACATTCTAAATACATTAATAGCTTGACAGGATAGTGGGAATGGTATCCCGAAGGTAACAATTTCCAGTCTAGCTCGTACTGCGTATTTTCAATCTTTATTTATTTTAATATCCATTCCATCCCTATTATTTTAAATGACGAATTTCCCACTATAAATATAAATTGAGATCTCTATCCGGCAGATTTGGTCAAATATTATTTTTTTTACTCTTAGGGCTTATTAGTTTAAGTGACAATGTTTTAATAAGCAAATGTCAGATAGCTTCGGATAAGTTTATACTATTTCTGTCAAATAAAAAAATAAATAATAGGTTATAAAAAAATATTAAAATATTAAGTCAATTATTCGTTATTTATTTACACCAAAATATTTTATTTCCCTCCTCCCAAGTATGTCTACAGAAAGTGCCTCTACACTTTTTTATACCTTATACAAATAAAAACATTGTGCAGATGTTGAACATGGACAAAGCTTTTTGGCGTCAAAGTAAGGTCAGAATATTTTCTTGTTTCTTAAATGTTGAACGTATGTTCTGAACTGTGAATTGAATTCAAATTGTCATTGTCACATCATGTAAGTTGAAATAAAATTAAAAGAGACTTAACTGAAATGTTAAAGCATGTATAGTTTTTACTTAACTCTAGCTCATACCCTTTTACATACAAAAAAATATTCCTATTATTATAATTTAATAATTTAAAAATTATTATATCATAATCATATTATAATTATGCGTAAATTTTAGAGTACTAATAAATATTGAAAGATACATTTAATACCTTCTTCATTCACTAAACCCTTTCCAGAATAATTTAAATCTTAATTCATTTTGCATAATTCTCTAGAAATTTTAATCTTTGTTGATTATAAAATACGCAAGCAAAAGTTATTTTAATTCACTTAAAGTTCTGTTCACACTGAGGCTTTTGATATTACCTTTTCTTTAGCATCTGTATCTTAAATCTATCGAAGTTATCTGAATGTACTTCTTCTTTCATATTCTTTTTTTCAGAACATTGTCTGTATATTCACACAATAATTAAAACTGAAGTAATATAAATTTATTTTAAAAATCAGTTTTTTTAATTCTTTCAATTCTCAAGCCACCACCAAAAAAGGTAGGTAGTCCACAAGGCAAAATGTATTATTGCGATTTTCTTTTACACCCCAGTGTGAATAGAACTTTGACTCAAAAACATCGACAACATTAAATTGTGAAACCATTTGTATTAATAATTAATTGACAGTAAAGTAATGGACGAGTCTCAGGCAATTCTATTTAGGGCTGGTATTTAATGTTGAAACATATCTGTATTAAATTTACTGATCATTGATTATTTACATAATATTCTCTAAATAATTTGTTTCTGTAAAAACTGTATACAATATAATATCATTCAATAACAAACCAAAATACTAATTATATTTTAAACAATGATTATTAAATCATGTGTCACTGCAAATATTATTATTCTATTATATAGAAGATGTAACTATTATTATTATGTATTAAAATACTTTAAATATTTTTTTTATTTATAAATAAATATTTACCGATCATAGATAAAGATCGTCTTAAATTCAGCAATTCGACGTTTAGTTTTTAATATAGAGTAAGTAAACAATAGAAAGAAAATAATTATAAAATAATTAAACGTCTCATTTATGACGATGACGTTACAATAAAATATGAAGGGAACATTCAACATATTCAATTATACACATGGCAGAGGGCGTTCATTTCAATAATCCTAATTATCAGAAGTGGGATAACTTAAGCATCGTTATAAGTTAAAGAATTGTAAGGCAATGGGGAATAAAAACAATATCATGACTTTCATGCACTCTTGTTTATTTATATTCTATAGCAATAATATATTATTATCAAATAAGAGTAAGGGTGTCGGAGACGGGAAGCGCAGTACGAGTTCTGATAGAGAGCAGTAGCGTCGCGATACGTCATTCGCTGATACTCGGCTAACTTCGTGCTACGACAGAGCCTAGCAGTGCGGGGACGCCGATCACGACACTCACTTGCCATCCAGCCGTTGTGAAGATCGGATCCCCTACACTAGGAACTGTTATTCGTTTCGTTTACGTATCGACGGTGATTCATTGTGACTATAAATAGTGTGAAGAGAATTATTAGACTACCCCCAATAAAAGTGATTGTAGTGAAATCTGTTTCTCTTTACTCGTTCACCCAAAATATACGCCTACAAGGTTACAAGATGTCTGACAATGGTCAAGACGATTCCGTTTCTCCGACAAGGGTATATTGAAACCCAAAAGTAAATTATATTTGTTAGTTGGAAGTTGGAAGCGGTGTTTGAGAAAATGGAAGGTTTAACCATCATCAGAAACGAACTGGAAGTTGGATTCAGATTCAGTTGTGGGTCACGGCTTGCAAGGCTTTCAGCAAGACTTACTCATTGGAAGTTTTTTTTTTTTTTTTTTTTTTTTTTTATACCCTCTGGGTTAGTGCTTGACTACATTCCACCTGATGGAAAGTGGAAATGTAGTCATAGATGGTAAGGCGCATTAACCCAGTAAACTATTCACTCTTTTCTTGAAGACACCCACATCGTATTGGGACGGAAATACCGACGCAGGCAAGCTGTTCCAGTCCTTCGCTGTACGAACTAAAAAAGACGAAGCAAAGCGCTTTGTTCGGACAGGGGGAATGTCCACAACGTAAGGATGGATATCTGCCGTGCGTCGGAACGTCCTGTGATGGAAGGGGGATGGAGGAATTAAATCATGTAATTCCTGCGCACACTCACCAAAATGTATCCTATAGAATACTGAGAGGCTAGCAATTCTACGCCTGTGTTCAAGGCTGTGGAGGTTGGCTTCAACCAATTCAGGGTCGCCTATAAGCCTCTTTGCTCGCCTCTCAATTGAGTCCAGAACCGCAAGATGAGACTTAGCGGCACCAGCGAATATATGCCCACAGTACTCCACACACGACCGGATCTGTGCTTTGTATAATACAAGTAGCTGTCCCGGTGTAAAGTACTGACGGACCTTCGCAAGAACGGCAAGCTTTCCTGCAGCTGCTCTTGCTCTGGACTCAATACACCGACCAAAGTTGAGGTTCGAGGAAATCTCTAAGCCTAACAACTGAAGCCGGTCACTGTATTCCAAAGATACACTCTGGAAAGTAGGAGCCAAGGTGAAAGGGCTCCTTTTTGCGGTGAACAGACACGTCTGCGTTTTGGTGGCGTTGAAGTTGACAAGATTGGCATTGCCCCATGCGGAGACTGCCTGAAGTTTGTCATTCAAACGTTGCACCATGGCTTCTCTTTCAGACTGTACTTGATCTCTACTAGCCCGACTACTCGGCAGGTATCTTTCTACAACTGTGCTGTCGTCTGCATACCCATAGATACCGGGCTTCAGCAGATCGTTAATGTGCAGCAGAAATAGAGTTGCAGAAAGAACGGACCCCTGAGGCACTCCGGCATTTATTGTCAAGGGTTCCGAGGAACACCCGTCGACAACTACTCGGAGAGATCTTTGGTTCAGAAAGTCCGTTACCCAACCGATCAGACCAGGAGATATACCGTATGTTGAAAGCTTGCTTATAAGGCTCGCATGCCAGACCCTGTCAAATGCCTTCGAGACGTCAAGAGAGACGGCGACCGCTTCTCCGTTCTTCTCGATGGCCTCGCCTAAAATGTGCGTAGCGTACACTAGAAGGTCCCCAGTGGACCTATTTCGGCGAAACCCGTACTGTCGGTCACTGAGGAGATCGTTACCTTCAAGGTACGCTAAAAGGCGCGAGTTCAATACACGCTCCATAATCTTGCAGAGTATGGAGGTGATTGAAATCGGTCTATAATTGGCAGGATCGGCACGACTGCCTTTTTTGGGCACTGGTTGCACGTTAGCAAGTTTCCAAGATTTCGGCACTATTCCAGACTTGAAAGAGAGACGATACAGACGTGTCAATACAGGAGACAACTCAGCTGCGCATGTCTTGAGCAGAATGGCTGGTATACCATCAGGGCCACTGGCTTTATTCACATCAAGACGACACAATGCTCTCCATACCTCTTTGTTAGTGATGCGGATTTCAGGCATCGAAATACCGCAGTGAGGAAGATGCGCTGGAGAAGCATTGCCAGTGTCTAGATATGAATTATCAGCGAACAGAGAAGCAAATACATTCGCTTTCTCTGTCGCTGTATGGGCCAGAGATCCATCCGGCTTCAGCAGAGCAGGTAGTGAGGGTTGGCAGAAGTTCGACTCGATCGCTTTGGCAAGAGACCAGAAAGCTCGACTGCCAGTAGGTCTGACAGAGAGCTTTTCGCCATTCTTAGCGATACGATCGCGACGAGCCTTCCGTAATGCCTTTTTATAGGACTTGGCAGCTTGGTTAAAGGCTCTCTTCTTTAAACTTACATCCGGAGCTTTGCAGCTTCGAGCATCAGCCCAAATTAGGTATGCCGAATGTTTTCGGTCTTCAGCATGACCACATTCGGCATTAAACCATGGGCGAGCTTTGCCACCGATGGGTACGTCAGCAAAAGGAATGAAGTACTCCATTGCCTGATGTACCACATCGGTTATAGCATCCGCGCAACTCGACGGATCCAAAGAAGAGAAGCAGACCTGCCGCCAAGGATAAGACGCAAAGAAGTGCCGCATCTCATCCCAATCTGCTGACTTGTATTTCCATACTCGCCTAACACCAGGTGGTTCGAAAGCTGGTGGGGAATATGTAAATACAGATTTCACCAAACAGTGATCGGAGGTTCCCAAGGGGGAGGTCACCTCAACACGATACCTGTCCGGATCAGTTGTCAGCAAAAGGTCCAGGCAATTGGCTGTATGGCCAACTACATCTGGTACCCTTTTCGCTTGCCTCACCAGCTGAAAGAGGTCGAAAGACAACGCAAAATTACGCGCTTCTCTTCCAGCATGGTCGGTCTTCTGGTACGGGAACAGCCAGTCCTGATGACAGGCATTAAAGTCCCCCAGAAAGACGAGCTGCACTGAAGGGTACTGATGCAGAGCCATATCAGCAGCCTCACCGAGATACTCAAATAATTTAGTTGTCTCCTGATCACCGCTGTGCGAACGGTAGACACAGCAATACAGGATTTTTTCGTTTCCTGTCTCTACTAAAATCCATAAGGAAGAAAAAGTGGGGTCTTCAAGGAGACAGAGACGCAGGATACAGAGGTCGTTCCGTGCGTATACACAGACCCCGGCACGTGAGCGAAAGTTGTACTCTAACGAATAACCGGGATGATCCAGGTACGCAACGCTTAGAGGACATTGTATTTGTGTCTCCGTCAAAAAGAGCAAGTGCGGTTGCTCTGTCTCCAGGTGGTGGTGGACAGGTAAGAGATTAGAGTGCAAGCCCCTGATGTTAGTGAGGTGCACTTTGAATGAGGAGGAGTGCAACCGCTGTAAAAACTTCTTCTTTTTATTGGACTTTTTCATAATAAAAAATAAAATAAAAGAGTGAATAGGATGAGAAATGGCAGTTGAACGAGGCGGTACGTATCAAACCCGGCGCCGAAATTGGTGATGTCATGCCACTGGGAGGCTAGTCTGGAGACTGCGGGGACGCCCGAACCCCCCCAGGGATCGCCATCGGGCCTCCTCATCTGGTCGCCAACCAGCACGATGGAGCCACCCTGGGATTTTACGCAGCTGGCGGGGCAGCCTTTCGTGGGTGGCTGGCCCACTAATTGGGCCCCCAACTATCTGCGGGCGGCCAGCGGAAAGCCGTCGCTTCGGATCCCGCTACCCTCCTCGACTAGACACCCGACACAATAAGCACCAACTCAACGCCAAACCGGTTCGCCAACGCAACGCAACTGTTCAGACCCATTTCCCATATAGACGGCTTCATCGAACAACGTGCCGGAACACGACTAGGTCGCTTTGCGGCACGACTTTGCCCGATGGGTGGTAACCTTGCCGGCGACTCGATGTTATGGTCTACCACCGGGATAGTATTTTAGGTCTGCGTGTAACCAATTTTATTATTATCAAATTATTATTAATGTTTTTTTGTAATTTTTTTTTTTTGTAATATTATTATTTAATTATTTTGTTTAATTTTTAATTTTCAAACTATGCGAACTGAACGAATGCGGCGTTGGGGACCGCCAACCAACACGTCATGTTCCGAACAGCGGGAGGTGGAGGACGGAGCTACAAATAGCTACGTGGAATGTAAGAGGAGGAATGGAACAGAAGATGAATGAATTATTAGATGTGATGGATGACAAAGATCTGGATGTTATTTGTGTGTCCGAGACCAAGCGAAAAGGCAATGCAATACGACCTATTTGCCTGGCAACCGGGTCGCTTTCTGGGCTGGGGTTCCAGAGGGTGAGCGAGGTTGTCAAGGTGTAGCCGTATTATTGTCCTCTCGACTGGTTAATGCAATGGTAGAATACAAGGCGATCAATCCGAGACTTCTTGTTAGCCGTGTATGCGCCAGTATCCTCAGCTCAAATGTGCTAGCTCGAGGAATTTTGGGAGAGTGTCAGGGATGTTCTAAGTAGTAACAGAAGTAATGAAAAGTTGATTGTATGTGGGGACGTTAATGGATGGGTTGGAACCGCGCGAAGTGGTTATGAAAGCGTGCTAGGCAAGTACGGTAATAAGAGAGTAAATGAGGCTGGAAAGCTTATTTTGGAATTTTGTAAGGAGAGAAATTTGTTTGTGGCAAATACGCTGTTTGATCATAAACAAATTCACATGTACACATGGGGACGAGCGGAAGAAAGAAGTATGATTGATTTATTCCTACAGGATCAGCAAATTCGAAGCCAAGTTATGGACACGCGAGTGTTCAGGGGTGCTGATCTGGGAACGGATTATTATCTAGTCGTTACTAGAATAAGAGGTCTGTTTGCAGGTTGGCGTAGCCGCAGGACGTGTCCTAGCTTGGAATCGAGTTACCGCATAAGAAGCTGGAAGCTTCAAGATCCACCGATCAGAGAGAAATATCTAGAAAGGGTTTCTAAGAAGCTTCAAAGCTGTGATTTTGGAAATGAAAGTGTTGAAGAATGCTGGCTGAACCTTAGGAATGGTATGGTGAAAGTAGCGACAGAGATATGTGCTAAAAGGAAAAGAGGTTTTAGTAAAAAGCGCGATGAATGGTGGGATGATCAAGTGAAAGACACTGTAGAGTTAAAGAAGAAAGCATGGCTGGATTATTAAGCATCGGGTAAGGATAAAATTATGAGAGAGATAAGAAAAAGAGCGTACAAGCTGCAAAAGCACAAAACGAAAGCACTTATAAAGATGAAGCGTGAAAATTCTGAGAGAGTAAGGGATGAAAGGTTGACGAACAATTTTCGGGAAAACACGAAGCTTTTCTGGCGAGAAGTTAGTGATTCCCGGGGTTGTTCGGTAACCTGTACAATGAAAGGGGTGCTTTCGAAGAACGGTGAAATCTTAACCGAGCAATCACACGTTTTGCAGCGGTGGGCGGAATTCTACAAGGAGACGAATGAATGTGAGGATACCTCGGCCTTGAGTACCAGCAAAATCCTGAGTCCGGATGTAGCTGATGGAGAAATCAGTTTGCAAAAGGTGGAGAGTGCGATTCGAAGTCTGAAATGTGGTAAGGCTGCAGGAGCAGATAAAGTTACTGCCCAGATGATCAAACATGGTGGGCCGCGCGTCTTGGACTTGTTTTGGTTTTTGTGCAATTTATGCTGGAAATCAGGGGAGATCCCAGACGATTGGCGAGGTGCAGTCATCGTACCTTTGTATAAAGGCAAATGTTCACAGGTAGACTGTGCAAGCTATAGGGCTATCAGTTTGATTAGCTTGGGCGGTAAAGTTTATGCAAAAATATTAGCGAGAACAATGCAAGAGAGATCTGAAAGGCTGTTGTGGGAGGCTCAAGGAGGCTTTAGACCTGGAAGAGGGTATATAGATCAGATCTTTTCCCTCCGCATGATCACGGAAAAGTTTTTGGCCTTAAACCAAAAGGTTTTCTGTGCTTTTTTGGATTTGGAAAAGGCGTTTGACAGGGTTGTGAGAAAGAAATTATGAGAGATACTGACCCGACACAATGTGAGCGGACCCTTGCTACAGGCTGTAAAGTCTTTTTCAGAGATCACTCAACCTGTGTGCGAGTAGGAGCTGGCATGTCGTCCTGGTTTGACATCCAATCGGGTGTTAAGCACGGTTGCGCTATGACAGCTTGGTTGTTCAATTTGTATTTAGATAGTTGTCTCCAAGGTGTGAAAGACAGTGACATGGGAGTGAAAGTAGGTGACCTTAAGGTCAATTGCTTGCTATATGCAGGTGATGCAGTGCTCATTGCATCATCAGAATGCGATCTGCAGGCATTGGTCACCACTTTGAAAGATGGGTGTTAAAATAATGGTCTAAACCTGAATGTAGATAAGACGAAGGTTCTGATATTTGAAAGAAATGAAGAAAGAACAGTATGTAAGATCAACGTGAATGGTAAGATAATAGGACAAGTGAATGAAGTGGTATATTTGGGAAGTATGTTTAGTAGAGACGGAAGATATGATATGGATGTGGAAAGGCGTATTACTGCCGGTAACAGAGTCAACGGTGCTTTGGCTGCATTGTTGAGATGCCAAAAACGTCAGCATAGCTGCACGTTTGGCTGTACACAATGCGGTTTTGGTACCGACTTTTTTATACGGCAGCCAAACGTGGGTAACACAGAAGAAGAATGTAAGAAAGATGAATGCTGTAGAGATGCAATCTCTTCGCAGAATATGCGGAGTCAGTCTAGCTGACCGAATCCGCAATGAAGAGATCCATAGAATGCAGGCAGGCGAAGATGTCACGGTGAAAATGAAGAAGAACGTGGTTTGGTACTCAAGTGGTTTGGGCACGTCGAACGAATGAGTGATGAAAGAATGGTAAAAAAGATTTATACAGGAAAAGTGAGCGGTAAAAAAGACAGGGAGAGGCCTCGAGTGACCTCCGAAAACACAGTATCTATGATACTGGGGGAAAGTCACGTAAAAAGCATGAGGACCCCCCGGAGGGCATGTACGAAGAGGTTGATGTCTGTGGTCGAGGAGAAAGAGGTATGCAGGGACCGTAGCGTTTGGCGCTCCGTCGTCTCTGGCTACCCCGCAAGGGATATGGCGTGAAGGTAAATAAATAAATAAATAATAATAAATTAAATTTGCCTAATTGTCGTAAAAGTTATCTGATCTGTACCTAACCTCGGGTGAGACAAGAGAAATACCAACGTCATTAAGTATTCACCTCAAACGCTTTTGTGAATTTCGTATCAACTTCAGATTTAAATAATTGAAAGTTGAATTAAAATCGACAGAGAAATCTTTTGTAAATGGATTTATTGATAACTAATTTCTTTAAATAAAATAGAAACATTATTTTAATTCACAGAATAAGATTATTTAAGATAAAAAGAAACATTGTTGGTGTGTGTTTAAGTATTATTGTAATCTTTATAAATGTCAAGGAAATTAGCAGAATAATTCATATTGTATACACTATTTACAAAATTGCACCTTAAAATTATGATTTACCCGAAAGTGACACCTCAAGTTTTTATAAATATGTTTACTTAATTCATTTTAAATAATAAAAATAAACAAGTCATCAATGCTTTTTTTCAAAGTTGCAGCTATTGGAAGTGATTGCAAACGAATTTAAATCTTTAATATATAAGAATAATGTACGTAAGTAGGTAAATTTTATAAAAAAGTTTTTTTTAAATTTTTTATTTTAATGTAATGAAATGATTTTCTTTCATATTAGTATTATATATGAAAGAAAATCATTCAATATATAAATTCGTTTAGTTCAAACACATTTTGCTTTGAGAACCTCTTTTTTGAAGAACACTTGAGGTCTGAATGGATTCGATAATAACAAAGAACAGAATGAAAAAAAGTACTTGTGAAAAATATATATTTTAAACTTAAGAAAAGAAGATGGTTCAATACTTTTAAAAAGTTCCACATACTTTAATGTATTACTTATATAATTACAAATATAATCTAGTATTATTATAAAACCAGTTCTGGTAATACTTACCTGAAATATATGTAATTTAGTGACGTCATATTTAGAGATATATAATTACATCTACGTATCTTTATTAATTCTAAAATTAAATTTACTTACTATTATATTATATTAATTTAACCTAATTTAAAACAAATATTATATAATACTATTTATGAGTCGAGCAATTGGCCATATTATATATTAATATTATATATATATTAATCATTGGAGAAAAAATGAAGTACATATAAATAATAAATAAGTAGCAAACATTTATATCTCGTTTATTTGCAAAAGATCAATAAAGAAGTCTTGTTTTATTAAAATATATATTTTGAAGACGTTCTTATTTGTAAACTAATATATTTTTTTCCTGCATCAATTATATAAATTATGATATATTAACACACAATCTAACTTACAGAATTTAGTACAAAATAACAAATTAGAAATGAAGTAAGGTAAGTTTAAAATAGCTGGTTACATTACTTATGCCAACGTATTTTCCAAATCCAATAATGAAAGTTTGATTACAATAACAAAGTGTAACAAGCTTGGCTGTTGGGAATTAATTTTTATAATGATATTTATATTTAAGTTGCTTTATTTCAGCATATTAGCTTTTTTATAGAAGAGTCTACATCTCTTTTGTTTTTAGTTTAAGCTTTATTATTGTTATATTTATGTTGTTATCCACAATAGAGCCGAAAGATAAAATCACCTTAGGAAGTACCTTCAGCCAAGAGATAATCATATATTCATCATTTTTCCTCTGAAATATAAACTTCTGATATTAAATTAAAAATTACTTGTTTAGACAATATACTATAAAATACGTTAATTGTTTGTTTGTGTTATGATCGAAAAATAAATAAAATAAATAAATATATCGATAAATGTTCAAAACTAATTCAAGATGCTTTATTTCACTTATGGTATATAACAGGTAGCAATGAGTTCTTGGTACAGATGTGGTCTTGTTACATTTCACTACATTAGAATAATTGTTAACTTTGAAAGCGTTGTCACTTTCTGCCATTAACAAGTTTACCTTTGATTATTCGTGACCTTGATTCACAGATGAATAATTAACACAAGATTACTAATGAATTAAAGAGACTTGGAGTTTTATTGTAAAATCAATTATTTTATATTTTTGTACACATATTTGATATATATATATATATATATATATATATATATATATATATATATATATATATATATATATATATATATATATATATATATATATATATATATATATATTAATTATTGATAATATATCACCAACAAATAACATATCACCATAATAATAGCCTTTCATAATAAGCCATTAATTAACCTTATCATGTTATAGATATGGCTGAAATAATATTTAGTGCGTCAACTTCACAACAACCACCTTATGTACCACCCACATTGTACTCGTGTACTAATTACTGTATTCAGTAAGCAGTCGATTTAGTACTTTATTAAAAATACTACAGTTATAAATTATACATTAAAGTTATTACATATCAATTTTCAGTAGGAATTCATTTTATATATTTAAGTGTGTAACGTTCTGCCACTCGTATATTAAATTACATTATTATCGTGGAATACTGAAAATAGTATAATGATATTACGTTTTGTAAGTAAAACCATTATGTAGATTATGTTAGGTTAGTAATTTGGAAGCGAGATCCATATATGTATATTATAATCACTCTATAGACACTTATCAGGTTATTTTAATGTGAAAACTTAAGTCGATTGTTTTAGCACCGGATTGGTATGAGTCATAAAAATCTTCAGCATATATTTATTTTACAATATTTTAATCTTTATTTCACACAAATTTGAATAATCATTCATTGTAATCACCAAAAATTCTGCGAACTACATTTATACAAACTCAAAAAAAGTTTACTCTTCTCTCTTTGATTCCAATTACTGAAACAAACCAAATGCAGTAAACAAAAGTTACTTTAATTGTGTTTCTTATCGCTTTAGCACTTCGGTAAACTTTTAATCTACTGGACACTCCACTTCTTACAACTAATCCTATTAAATCTAAGTTTATTTTTTATATTGTGACTTAAGGATATTGACGGAGGCTGAGACGGGAGCACAAAAAAGGTGTTAATATAATCATAATCTTTACAACTAAAAATCACAAAAGCAAATCTAACAGTGGTTACAAAGCAAACTAAACTACTAAGACATATATGTCGTCTCTTCAAATATTTTATTTAAATAACAAATAGTAATAATGTAATAAGAATAGAAGAAGAAGAAGAAGAAGAAGTAGAATAGAATAAGTAATAAGAAAGAACAGCATTAATACTTAGGTCACTAAGGAGTTTATGAAACCTTGTTATTCGACCTAAACTAATATGAAAATGGTTGAAAAGAAACTATTTACAGTCACCATCTAAAAAAACATCTTAGACTTTCTTTGGTTTGGTAATTCAAGAAATAATAAAAGTTTAAATTAACTTCTTCTATAAAAGTTTCGAGTGTCGCACAAGTTTAGAATACAGGCCTTTAACAACGAATTTTTTAACTTAATTTAAGTTTTAGTTCATTATATTGCATAGATCTATAATACGATAAATGACCAACGAAATATACAAACAGCGTTGATTTCCATACAGAGCGTATAATTACTAGTTATACATAAAGTACACAAACACGAAACAGCACAGTACATAACATCTCTGAGTTGAGGTGCGTTACTAACTACCGCAGTCATTCTGTGTGATAAATAGGAACGTAAAAATTAACTTAAACAGTGTGGGGAGATGAACATGGTCGTGAAAGTAAAGAATCTTTAAGGATCATAGATATTCTCCATCTGTAGGATTACGAATGGACGACAAAACGTAATTAATTCTTTTTATCTTTTTATACTTTAAAAAGAAGAAAATATTTGTTTTTTCTGTGTAATCTAGTCCATTGGTAAACCCATTCTTAATTATTTTTAAAAGTACATTTTGTAATTTGTAGAACAATAAATACTTTATTATATATTAATTACTGCCGCATATTACGATACCGAGTTACTGATGTACTTGGTTACCATTGAATATAATATGTTAGACTTTTAGAAGAAATTGGTTGATGAATCGATGACACCTGACTCAGTCTAGATTATAATTTAAGACTAGTTACTTGTGTTTTTGATTTAAAACTCTATTCATATATAATATGTTTTTAATGATAAAGCAAAAAGGAGACAGCTCTCAGTGTTGTGCATCTATTTGATTTTTAAAAAATCCGTGCCCGCAGGGGGACACGCGTGGGTAGACCTCGTGTGTAACTAATTTAAAATATAACTCACTACCTAAGAATAACACATGATGCCGTTGTTTACATCAAACATTTTTAAGCAAAAATCGGTTTTTATTTTTTTTCTCGAAAAAGGTATGTTTTTTGGAAATACTTTTGGTACCTAAATTTAGAGTAAAAAATAACTTTTCTATTAAAATATTTGCGAGGGGGGAATGTTTATCAGAAAAAAGTTACCGTGGTTTTACCTATCTTCAATTTTCAAGCTAAAAGTGGTTTTTATTTTTTTTCTCGGAAACGGTACCTTAAACGAAAAAACTTTTGGTACCCAAATTTAGAGTAAAAAATAACCTTTCTATTGAAAATACTTGTGATATAAGAATGTTTACCAGAAAAAAGTTATGAATTTTTTTCCAAAAATTTTTGGTTTTTTTACCCCCACTCCTAAGTTATTGAAGTTAGGTTTTCGGTTTATTTACATTAGTTAAAGGTATTCATCAAAGACATCACAAGATATGAACGCGATTGATCTTCTTTGTATAGGGAAAATGTTATGGTCGAAAAACTGAAATAAGAAAAAGTGGGGCCCTAGCGCCCCCTGTGGCCGGATTTCTCTGGTTAACGAACTTGACCTTCATTTTTGGATGGTTGATTTTTGTGCAAAGTTTGAAAGCGATCCAAGCGAAACTGCAGCCGCTATCGTGCTGACAAAAGTCGACTCTGGACGCACGCACGCATATATATATAAACTTTTTGACCAATGGTCATTTCGGACTCAGGGGGTCATAAGAAGACCTCCTGTGAAGAAATTTTTCCAAAATTCGAAAGTCGGGTACAAATGAATGGGCAGACCGAATTCTTCGAGGTCTACCCAAAACTACCTGTTGAAACGCCTGTCGGTTTTGAATTTCAATACTTTTTATTCAAGTAAGTTATATTCTTAGGTCTGAATCTACATATAAAATACTACACTATTATATTTGTATGCTTATAAGATTCGACTTTCTTAATATCATTACCTATATAATTTTTGACGTGCTCTATCTATATCCTCTTTGGTCGACTTGTTGTCATATAGCTACATTCTTACTTAAAACTGTCTTTTCATCCCTCCACATTATGAGACCCATACCACCACAAATGATTACTTCTTATATTTTCTATTACCAGTGCTACGTTTAAATTATATCTTACGAGTACATAACAAGTACTGAGTATATCATTCACGCCCCACTTATATCTAAGGATTCGCATAAATGTAAGAAATTTAATATATTATGTCCAGGTCAATATAATCACTACTACTAAGGTGGTAGCCTAGCTGTAGTTATCTGACTGCAGCTCGTATTGGGCTGGCTCGACCGGGGAAGGACCACCCTCTCACAGAAGACCGACGTTTAGTAACCAAATTCATTTGGTTATGTTCCGTCAGTGAGTGAGAAAATACGGAAGCCCAACCCCCTCCCCCGCTAGCTGATGTGATACTTCACAGCATGGAACTTTTTGTACCAAGCTCTGTGGTACCACTTGGTGGCAGATCGCGGCCTTGGTTTGATGTGTCTGTCAGGGCAGCTGGCAAACGGCAGGCTTATCAAGCTTGGGCCAATGCGTTAGTCACTAAGGATCCGAACTCTAGAGTTCTGAAGAGGAAATACAACCGCCTCCAAATTCTTCAAACGGCAAATCGCTAGAGCAAAGTTCAAGCATGTCGTCAAAATTTGGGATCAGCTGGCAAAGTACCCGCCTGGCACGCGCAAATTCTGGGTGCTTTCAAAGGCCACTCTGGGCAACTGTAGCCAGCCGTCCCTACCGCCGTTGCACATGGGGAATGACTCTCTGGCCCACACGGCAAAAGAGAAAGCCGATCTCTTGGGCACTCTTTTCGCCTCCAACTCGACTTTGGACGACCAAGGGAAGACACCGCCTATCATCCCGCGGTGTCAGAGCTCAATGCCAGAAATAGTTTTTCGGCAAAAAACTATCAGGCAGACTCTATTTTCCTTGGACCCTCATAAGTCGAGTGGGCCGGATGGCATTTCTCCACTGGTGCTACGAACGTGTACCCCTGAGTTGACTCCAGTGCTAACGCGTCTATTTCGGCACTCCTACCTTAAAAGCGTAGTCCCGGTCTCATGGAAGTGTGCCGTTATCCATTCGATCCCTAAAAAAGGTGATAGCTCGCACCCAGCTAACTACAGACCTATCGCCATTACCTCCCTTCTCTTCAAAATAATGGAGATTACCATAAACCGACAGGTCCTAACGTACCTCGAGGATCACCAGTTGATCAATGACCGGTAGTATGGCTTTCGTCATGGTCGATCAGCTAGTGATCTTCTGTTATACCTTACTCAGCGTTGGGCAACGGTTATTGAAAGCAAGGGAGAGGGTCTGGCAGTTAGTCTGGATATGACAAAAGCCTTCGATCGTGTATGGCTCAAGGGGCTTCTTTCGAAGCTACCTTCCTATGGGCTTCCCGAGAGTTTATGCAAGTGGATCACCAGCTTCCTCACTGGGCGGAGCATACAGGTCGTTCTCGATGGTTTTTGCTCGGACCCCAAGCCCGTGAACGCTGGTGTATCCCAAGGCTGCTTGCTATCCCCAACTCTGTTCCTCCTGCACATCAATGATATGTTGGATATTTCCAACATACATTGTTATGCGGATGACAGTACTGGGGATGCGGTATATTCCGGTCGTGCAGGTTTCTCTCGGGAAAACGTCGATGAATGCCGAAAGAAACTTGTGTCTTCAATAGAGACCTCCCTGGGGATGGTCTCTGAGTGGGGTGAACTGAACCACGTTCAGTTCATTCCCCTAAAGACACAGGTTTGCGCGTTTACCACTAAAAAAACCCCATTTGTCGTATCACCGCTCTTCGAGACCACTCCTCTTATTGCCTCGCCAAGTATCAGAATACTGGGTCTCGACATTTTGAGCGACTGTCAGTTTCATGGTCATCTGGAGAGCAAGGCCACGTTGGCCTCGATGAAATTGGGCGTGATCAATAGAGCGAGGCAGTTCTTAAAAGACTTGCGCTCTACAAAGCGCAAGTCCGGCCACACATGGAGTACTGTTCTCATCTCTGGTTCGGATCACCCCAATATCAGCTTCTACCATTTGACCGCGTACAACGGAGAGCCGTTCGGATTGTCGGAGACCCAGTGCTCTGCGAACGGCTGGACTCTTTGACATTGCGTAGAGACGTGGTTTCTTTGTGCGTCTTCTACCGCATTTACAACGGGGAGTGTTCCGAAGAACTATTCGATCTGATGCCTACCGCCGAATTTCACTACCGCACAGCTCGCCATCGCCTCCTTTACCATCCATACCACCGGGATGCGTGGCGATCTGCAACTGTGCGGTTTTCAAGGACTTTCTTCCCTCGTACCACTCAAATGTAGAACGAACCTCCTTCGGCGGTATTTCCAGATCGATACGACATAGGTACCTTCAAAAAAGGCATATATTCCTTTCTCCAAGGCCGGCAACGCTCTTGTCAATCCTCGGATGTTGCAAGAGTTCATGGGCGGCGGTGATTACATATTAACGGTGACCCGCAAGCTCGTTTGCCCTCCTATGACATAAATACTAATTGTCACTACAATTAAGTGTTGGTGTCTAAGTTAGAACAGATATATATATATATCTGGTATATTGTTTAACATATGATGTACTGTAATATTGTAGCATTGTTCCTACATTAATCGTTTTGATATAAATAGCTATATCAATATAAATATTTATCTTATTGATAATTTAGTATTTGTATATAACTATTATTAAAGGTTGTATGTTTTCGAAATTATGTTATTATATAATTTATATAATTATACGTATGTAATATAAAAGTGGCTTACAGATTTAGATTTTTATATTTTTACTATATTATTTACACTACGATGTAATTTTATCGATAACTAGGCGACACCGACAGAGCATAGTGCAGCACTATATATATATATATATACTCGTAGACGTAGAGTGTAAAATGTAAGAGTGGTATCTCAGCGAGGCAGTCGCCGGCCGGAGTGTATTAAACAACACCCGGATGTAACAAGAATCACTGCTTTATAATATATTGACCCGGTTTTTTATAGAATTGTATCAGAAATTATAGAACTTTAAAATGAAACCTACAACAACTATATTTACTGCATGTCAAGTAAAGGCGTTTTTGTATTATGTGGTGTTATTAATGTTAATCATATTATGATATATTATTCATGAATAATAATAACTTTATTTTTTATTAATAGTTGTAGTCAAATATGTCTTGTGTATACTTATTTAATACAACAATATAATTCAAATAAGCGAAGATTTTTTTGAAACTTAAAGAATTCGTAATGTTGTTGTTAGGGCGCATGAACATCTAGTAGTATTATTTTTGTGAAATGTTATGCACTTCATACAAGTGTTGTGATCAAAAGTCATAGACGATATCCGAGTTTATTATTCTAGGATTGCATCAGATGAGCTATGTAAATCCCCCTAATTTTTTATTCTTTATTGTAATAATGCTCTGCTGTATTTTAATACTTTAACAAAACGATTTATGTTGAGTGTTGTGTGTTACCGTATAATACTATGTGTATACACAGTATAATGCAGTTTATTTATTTATTTAAATTCTTTATTGCACAACAAGGTACAAAAGGTAGGCTTAAAGCTAAAGCATTTTCTACCAGCCAACCCAAAACGTGCAAGAAAATACGTACGAAAGCGAAGTGCAAAAAAAAACAAAACAAACTAGATATCGATATATAGACATCATATATAAACTGTATATATACATAAACATACATCAATACTAACATACATACATACGAAGCTACAAATATATATACTCAGATGGAAAAATAAAAGATTATAAGCAGCTGCTGAGGCAGAACTGTTTCACCTGTCTCTAGAAAGAGTTTCGTGAAGGTGCCTTACAATTACTTTCAGGTAATTGGTTCCAGAGTCGGACAGCGACCACAGAGAAGGAATCAGACATGTAACCACTGTGATGAGTGGGAACAGTAAGGAGTTGGTTTTCACTCGAGCGCAGAGGCCTTTTCTGGGCATGCGTACGAAGCAGGAATTTGTTTAGAAGATATTTGGGATAAGAGAGATTTTAAAGGATAGATGATAAGGTGCAAAGAATTCTCATGTACCGCGGTCACGAATCGGTAGCCAGTTGATTTGCGGGCGACAACGCGAAACGTGGTCAAACTTACGAAGGTTGAAAATAAATCTTATAGCAGTATTCAACATGCGATCAAGCTTTCGAGCAACTCTTCGTTAAAACTCAGCAAACATCACCGTAGTCAATTATCGGCAACAGTAAATTGTTGGCAAGCTGTATTTTAGTTTTAATTGCAAGAAAATGTTTGAGGCGCAATAGTGAATGTAAACTACCAAAAATTTCCGAGACACTTCTTTAATTTGACAGCTCCAGCCAAGACAACGATCCATCGTTAGGCCAAGATTTTTTTACGTTGTTATAAAGCGGTATAGAATTAAAAGTTAGCATTACTACATACAAAAATAAATATTTTCGACTTATACTTTCGCTTAAGCTGTACCTTACCTTATCTACACTTTGTATATTACCTTATCTTATGAGGTACCTAATGTTCGGTCTAAAGTATGTACTCAAGTCTAATGACAGGTAGATTACAATCGAGGATTGTAAAAGTTCCCTTTTTGAGATTAACCTTATTATAACATCTAATACTATTCTGACTGTTTGTTTATTTGGTATAAATGGGGTAAAGGTTTATTACCTTGTTTTACCTAAAAGGTTAGGTAATATTTTTGTTTTCAATTCACAATCACACCGGTAGAAAAAACACATTATTGACTTGAGTTAAGGTGACGTATGCTTGCTTGCTATTAGAAGAAAAATGAGAATAATATTTAACATTACAGACGAATTACACAACATAAGTTATATGGAACACGGTGTCGGCTTTCCCATTATAAGAATTCTTAAATACTAATGGAATGTCATCACAATATTGCATCGTCGTTCGCTCAGCAGTTCCCGCGCTGCACGGGAAGGTATCGTTCTAACACTCGATATCATTAAGTATTAAAATAGACACAGAGTCCATGTATTATTTCTAATATAAAATATTAATGTCGCTCAGACTTCGCCTGTAATGACAACGTAATTGAAATAAGTTCCAAATACTCGGATTGCTAACTTAACATTAGGTTGAGAATCACTTTGAATCTATTTGAATTTTTCGGAAGATGACATTATTAATAACAATAAATAAACATTGATTTCTAAAATGTTAAATTTTTTATTATAAAAAAAATATAAATATCTATAAAACATTTTACTCTATTTTTATTCTGAAATTGAAATAAAATATGTTCTGATATATTTACAGCCCCTGAATTCATTATTTCATAAATAGCGATGATAAAACTAGACTGTATGTTTATAAAATAACAAGGGTTGGACAGAATATGTTTTAAATGTCGGGTACTAATAATTGGCAATTAAAAAATACTAATAATTAATTACATAATTAAACTTTCAATCTATTTAGATTATATCTTAACAAAGCTTGTATTAAAGTAAATGTTAGTTTGTTTCAATTATTAATTTGGCCGGCGATGTACTTAACTCATTTAAAGCCAGTTAAGTGAGTAAGCTTTCTAACACGATTAGGGCTGTAACAGGACGGAGCACGGTTTTTATTTATTATTTATATATTATTGTGCTTAATTATAATTGTATTATATATTAACTGTAATATGAACATTTATAGAGCATATTTCATTATCAAAATGATTTATGTATAATTTAAGCATTACTTCTATAATTTATATATTACACAATTTTTGTATATAGACGAATATTTTCCTGTAAAAAGACGAGTTACCATCGTAATTGGCTATTCTTGAGCGTCCTCGACCGACTCTGCTATCCAGAATAACTTAATGCCAATTTGGGTTTACATTCCCTCGAGGTCTCACTTCTTGGTAACTTTTAAAATACTTTATTTACCGTTCGTTCAAAATAAAACCGTATTTCTGTTATTTTTTGTTCAAAATTTATTGTAGTCAAAGTAAGCACTACGCCAATTTCTTAAAGTAATTTTATTGTTAATTTTTGAAACAGTGAAGGACCTCATTAAATATGCACAGTTTCACAGACATAGTGTTGTTACACGGTTCCAGGGTTATTAATCTCTAATGTATTTCTTTATTATTTTATAGGGTTAAAAAGGAGATATCACTTTCTAGTACTAATACTAAAAGTGATCTCCCTTGACAATTTATCTTTTTTCTTTACAAAAAACTTATTCTTTATACATACTTTTATTATGTAATAAAATATAAATTTAACATTCACTCCTTGTTCATATTTCAATTGAAAAAAAGAACACAAAATTCAAAAAACAATATATATTGTTTTTTTTCATCACAAATATTGATCTTGAATCTCAACCATGACTATAACAGATCTTCAACCACTACTTTAAACTCTAAATAGAAATGATCACGAGATATTTTTCATGCTGCAACCACTAAATTTTTTTAAGCAATTTGAAAAAAATAAATTATTAGGTTAAAGTTGATTAATAACAACGTATGTCACTAAAACCTATCTCAAATATGTTTAATAATATTTTTTTAAAGCAAAATTATTTATATTATAATTATAACTATATTCATAATAACCGCGTACAACTAGGACGGCTCCAACGACCATCGCTCATGATCGATCATACGTCAGACGAGAAGGCAGATGTCGTTGATAGTTATTTCATTTACAGGCAATATTTATTTATTATTGTTAATAGGTTATTGTAGTATCCCGTTAAAGTTTGCAGAGAAATAATATGAACTTACAAATGCTGTAATGAAATTAATGAAGTTACAAAACTTATTTATCAATTATACCTAGAATAATTAAATCACGGTTTTGTAAGCGTAAAAAGTAATAGAATATTCATGCAAGAGTGCAATGACAATATCATGCGTTCTCATTCTTTTCTACGTCATCCCGGTCCTTCCGTTCATTACTTAGTAACTTTGTCATCAAAGATGGTCTTTTGCTTTACACAGTATTGAGAGGACGAGATCGCCTTTGCTTTGCACTATTTGGTGAATATTTATTGAATATTATTTAAACTCGGTATTATTTAACATAAAGTCACTTTTATTTTATTTAATAACAGAAAAAAGACAATTTCTTCACCTTAGCGTCGTCGCTTTTAGCTATTTGATTCCAGTCATTTATTTTTTTTAATAGATAAATTTATAAAGTTACCAACATAAAAAAGTTTTCATTATAAAAATATACCAATGATTTCACCAAAACATAATGTTAAAAAAAATGTAATATTTTCCTGAAACAAAATATGTATTGAGATTACACAAGTGTTTATTTGAAATTAATAATAATACATTATGTTGATATTTCGATTTTATTCTTATTTTCAATAAAAATGTAGGATAATTGAACATAAATAATTACGTTAATAACTTTAACGTACCTCTTATATTGAAGATAACATTATTTTAACTGAAGTTGCATCCATCGCTGTGACATTGTTTGTGTACAATACTTTATAATTGGAAATTATTCAATTCATACACGTAATATATTTTTATATTAATAATTACACTCTTTAAACATTTTTTTTTATTCAGTTGTTGTATCTTTAATATCTTCTAAATTTTGGTGACAGATCATCATTACATTTATATAAATTAACACAGTTATATTCATGGTTATTGATTTAAGGTATTCAACTTTTTATCACAATTAATAACAACTTTAAGAGATGAACATCTTCGACAGACAAAACATCCACCCGTCCACGTCCAAGGAGCTTCTGCACGAAGGTCACGTCGTGGTTCCATCGTGCTCCGAACTTACGATTAGGGATTCCGAACGGGTTCGATACAAGTCGGAAAATATTAGATTTTTTTTTTGAAGGATTACAACCGGACAAATGTATGTTGTAAGACCTTTTATTACTTTACTAGTAATTCAGTTATAGTTTTCACTTATTGAATGTTTATATTGAAGGTTGGTATTGTTCTTCAAGGCATATTTGAATTTAGGTATATACTTAAATGAATGGATACATTTTTAAAGCCAAAAATAATTAAAAAACATATTTTAAAATCTTTTAGTAATATCCATAACGTAAACGTTAATACAATATTATTGTCTTTGTTTACGAATTTGCTATTAAATTATACAATAAAGACGGTATAAGTTTATGTGAAGCAGTCAGGTTATTGAGACGCGGCGCGATGACGACTCCGCTTAGGCCTTCGCTGAATATTAAACGCGTTACGTAATGGCGTCAATCTGTCACGACTTGTAAAATACGTTCGTTTGATTAATCTGATAAAAAATGAACGAAGAAAAATCGTATTAAATAGCTTTTTCTCTGTATTTTGTTCAATCCCCAATACAAATAAAATAAAACGGATTGCTACCCATAAAAATTATTTTTAAAATGAAATAGGTTATATTATTTGTTTACTTTAAGAGACATTTTAGAAAAATATTGCAAAAAAAGTGTCGTAGTGTTTTTTATTTAAACAAATCTAAGTCGTAAAATATACAAGTGTCATTGAAAATTATCATATATGTGATTCAAGAAATGACCAGTTAGACCAACGCTAAAGTTATAAAAGAAAAAATCTCAACATCACACCAAATGTATAAATAAATATTAGTCATTATAACCATCGCACCAACAAGATATATGCTACATTATTAGATTCGGTCTCAGGCTGTAACATGACATTACGATATAACCAATATCAGAAAACACCTTAAACATATTACAATACTATTCTATATACTATTTCTGAACTAATATTTAAAAGAAGTTACAAAAACCATCATGTAGAAGAAGTTACAAGAAATAACTCATTACTATTCATCCTTAGAATATCGCTTTGTTTATTTATTTTTTTAACGTCCCTTCAAAACTAGAATAGGTTTAAAATTTAGCACTAGATGCAAATAAACTTACGCAATGCTATGATGTTACTTCATTATCATTAAAATTCTGCGATATTGGGATATTAAACAATACTATAAAAACGCCTGGCTGTAGCAAAGCATACATTGTTTGAAAGTTTAAATAACGGGCTGCAGTTATGAGATAATGGTTCACGCTCTTAGTGGAGCAGTTTAAAATAATAATAACTGCCGGATTATTAATTAAGCTGATATAAATATAACACATAATTTTTTCTTTTTTTTTTATGTTTGAGAAGGGCAAACGAGTTTGCGGGTCACCGTTAATGTGTTATCACCGCCGCCCATAAACTCTTGCAATATCCGAGGATTCACAATAGCGTTGCCGACCTCGAAGATAGGATATGCCTTTTTTGAAAGTGCCCATGTCGTATCGATCTCGAAATACCGCCGAAGGAAGTTTGTTCCACATTTGAGTGGTACGTGGGAAAAAAGTCCTTGAAAACCGAACAGTGGAAGATCGCCAACCATCCAGGTGGTATGGATGGCAAAGGAGGCGATGGTGAGCTGTGCGGTGAAGAAATTCGGCGGCAAGCATCAGTTCGATCATAAGCGTTTACTTCAAATTATCTTTTTTATGATCCCATTTTATGCAAAGTATTATATTTCTTTTCTTCGTAAAATATACTAAAATACCATAAACAATGATGTTCCAGTAAAAAACGATGAGACTTACATTAATTAAAATTTAACAGAACTTTATTCATAACATATATTTTTAAACAGATTAATAAAATCAACTATCAAAAAAAAAGTTTATTGTTAAAAAGAAAGGTATCGCAATATTTATTTTAAAAAATTGGTAGACATCTATTCCTAAGACTATATTCATGAGATCATATTTTAATCTATATAAACATATAGGTGATTTCAACTGAACTTACATAATAACAATGTTACTTATAAGAAAACGATTAGAATTAAACTGTAGAAACTTATATTTAAATTATCGAATGAGACTGATTCAAAGATGTCTCAAGTTAGAGTCCTGATAGTATTTTCATATGAGTTTTTTTATTTAATTAGGCAAGCATAATTCAAATAACATATTCCATGATAAAATAGGTAGTCATTTATGGAATCTACCTAAAATAAGTCTTACAATGATATAGCTTTACAATTGTAGAATAGTTGATCATCTGCAAAACACCTGCATCTGGAAACATGATAATATAACTCTTTGAATTGAAACAAACAGTTATCTGTTTGTTTCAATTGAAGACAATGTTAGTGAAGAATTGGACCTCAAACAATTGAAATTCCAGAAGAATCCACTATTTTAGATAGCGTTGTAGTGATACATCTTCAGTAATGTTTATCCCACTTCAAGGGCAAACTACACCATAAGTACAATTTATAGAAATGAATTGTGCCATTAGGACCGTAACATTCTGACTGTCTTAGAGCCTATTCATGACATCTTCTATACAATAAATATTTTGTTTTTAAACCTTACAATATTTTTAAATGCGAATTAGTCTAGTAATTTCCTTGATATTTCTAAAACCTTCATACAGACACCGACAATGTTTCTTTTTATTTTAGGTAATCTCATTCTGTTATGTCATAAAAATGTTTATAAAGGAATCATTAGTTCTAAATAAAACTTGAATACATGCTGATGCATGCATGCATATTGTGGAATTCCCCAAAATCCAGAACGAATTAAGATCACTTTACGATTGAATTTGGCGCTCGCTCCTGTTATCGAGATGGAGGCAATATCTATTAGGTTTGCTTCGAAGATTAAAGTCGATATATGTTATATAGCATATATAAAAGAAAAAAAATTTTTTACCCTAGATAACTAAACTGTTTTCATTGTTCCATTATTACTACACCTTCGTCCAACGGACTACGGAATAAAACAATGAAATATAATAAAAAATATTTAATTAAGGTAGGAACTTGTTTAATGGCACAAAAGTAAGGATTATAATGAACAAATTAAGTATTAATTAATATTAGACTATCAATTTACACAGTGACCACACATACCAACATTATGTGGACCACAAACAGCCTTTGGTGCATCATCTACCCTACCCTACCTACATCTGGTGCAACGGTGCTTGGTCACTCTCCGGTCTTTTGATGGACACAGATAGCAAATTTTACGCGTGTTTGACGAAGAAGGACCAGGAGCTTCTATTATCGAAGATTTGCCAAGAATATCCTCAATCATGACACTTATATTACGCCTCAAACTCACGGTCTGTTATCGTTGCCGAAGCCAGGGTTCCAATAGCTGATCTCCTAACTTCGTTACAAAATCGTGCGGACTCATTGGCTTTTTCTTATTTCTCATGTTATAACAGATATGAATAGCGTAAGAATTAAAAGAATATATATTGAGAATGTTGTAATAAATTCACTTGGCCGTATCGTGGTTTTCTGATTAGATCTTATATTTGCACACATTTGATCAACAGTGTCCACTGCTCCTTTTGTGCTATTTTAAAAATGTATTATTTCTGGTTTTCTTGTCGTTTCATTAATAATAGGTTGATCATGAATAGTTAGCAATAAAAATAAAATTATATTGGATTTGGCTTTAAATGAAACTAATATCTTTCTCTAAAATGTCTTCCGTTTCCGATGTTGAGCTGTCAGATCTCTCCTCCAGTTCGCTTTCCGATGCTGACTCCAGCCAACGACGAATATGATCCTCATGATTATAGTTATCGATAAGAAGCAGATCTACAATATGTAAAACAATAAATATTAGAATTTATTAATGTACGTACCGTACAATAAAGTTGTTGTTATTACTAAACCTTCGTCCAGTGGACGACGAAATGGTCACAGAGCACGTCCTATAATGCGCGTGGACCCAATAGCGTCACGGGCTGTACTGTTTACTCAAATTAGTAAGGTAATGAAAGAGTCAAGGTCAGGGGATGGAGCGAAGTAGGTGATTTCGAATTTCGTAAAGTGGCGTGTCGTCGCCTCGACGAGTGATTAGTTATACAGGGTTAAAGATCCCAATGAATTAATATTTAATTCTAAATGTATTTTAAATATATATAGGTTTGACCTAGTTAAACATGAAAAACAAAAAGAATTTGAAAAAATGTCAAATACATTTATAAGATTTACATTTTACAATTACACTTACATAAAAGAATCTTCAGTTGATAAATATTTCACAAAAGCTTTTGAGTTGAATACTTAATGAAGTTGGTCTTACGTCTCTTGTGTCATCTCAGATTAGGAACTTAACTTTATGACAATTATGCAAATGCCTTTTGGTTTTGGGATTCAGTAATCTTAATCTTTAATAATATATTATTCGTTTAGAATATAAAAATAATAAGAATGCATAAAATTCACGATTCTTGTCATTTCCCATTGTCTTACGATTCCTACCGAATTCTTCAAAAGAGATACTCAGACAACTACAACAACTTTACAGAAATATATATTTGTAAAACAAATTTAAGGTTACTTTGTAAAAAAAAAATAATATTTAGAATATAAAGAAGACTGAGTTTTTATTTTAAATAATATACAGTTTTGATATTTTATTCAGCGTTAATAATTTGTTCGAAAAATATTTAACAGCATATTCTCTTATTTACTGAACTTAAAATTATTTATTTTAAGTTAATTTTATTTCGATCATATAAGTATAATTAAAATGTTAAGAATATATTATCAATTCAATATTTAAAATATCTTGTTTACGTGTTTCAAAATTTGCATCTAGCACATCGACAGCAGATGGCGCTTGATGTTAATCGAATATGTTCCTTCCTTATATTATTATAATGTAATAGATTATTTAAAGGAGATGTTTATAATTAATTTTCTCTATTGTTTACTTACTCTATGGTCATAACTAAATGTAAAATTTCTGGATTCATCCATACTACAAAAGTTTTGTCATGTTCTTAGACTTATTTAACTATTTAGATTGTTACTTACAAACACCGAAGAGAGTCAATATTTAGCACAAAGCCCGCAGTTTGGGCACTTTTAATCAATATTTCGCTAGTAATTAGGTGTTCAGTATAATTTGTAAATAAAAATTACGACCAAAGTGAATCAACACAATATTAATTATAAGTATGTAACTACTACTTGTAAAAGTCATTTACACAGATGCAAGAGGCACATTCAGTGAAGAAACATTTAGGATGCTTCACATAAACTGTTTACATTACCACCAGTAAAATGTGTACAGATTATATACATTGCTCAAGCATCATGTTTGCAACATACAAAAATCTAAAATTGAAATTGCACAAAAATTATAAAATTGTATTTATTATAGTTTCAAAAATAAAAGTGGATTCTGACCATGTTAATTCGCTCGAATATATTCAATTAGTTGCATGGTAAGTATTAAATTAAAATATATGTAAAAAATCCGTGCCCGCAGGGGGACACGCGTGGGTAGACCTCGTGTGTAACTCGTTTAAAATATAACTCACTACCTAAGAATAACACATGATGCCGTTGTTTACATCAAAAATTTTCAAGCAAAAAAGCGGTCTTTATTTTTTTCTCGGAAAAGGTATCTTTTTTGGAAATACTTTTGGTACTTAAATTTAGAGTAAAAAATAACCTTTCTATTAAAAATATTTGCGAGGAGGGTATGCTTACCAGAAAAAAGTTGCCGTGGTTTTACCTACCTCAAATTTTCAAGCTAAAAGTGGTTTTTATTTTTTTTCTCGGAAACGGTACCTTTTACGGAAAAATTTTTGGTACATAAATTTAGAGTAAAAAATAACCTTCCTATTCAAAATATTTGTGATGTAAGAATATTTACCAGAAAAAAGTTATGAATTTTTTTCCAAAAATTTTTGTTTTTTTTACCCCCACCCCTAAATTATTGAAGTTAGGTTTTCGGTTTATCTACATTAGTTATAGGTATTCATCAAAGACATAATATGATATGAATGCAAATGATCTTCCTTGTATAGGGAAAAAGTTATGGTCAAAAAACTGAAATCAGAAAAAGTGAGGCCCTAGCGCCCCCTGTGGCCGGATTTCTCTGGTTAAGGAACTTGACCTTTATTTTTGGATATTTGATTTTTGTGCAAAGTTTGAAAGCGATCCGAGCGAAACTGCGGCCGCTATCGTGCTGACAAAAGTCGAATCTGGACGCTCGCACGCATATATATATATATATATATATAAACTTTTTGACCAATGGTCATTTCGGACTCAGGAGGTCATAAGAAGACCTCCTGTGAAGAAATTTTTTCAAAATTCGAAAGTCGGGTACAAATGAATGGACGTAAGACCTCTTCAACATTTTGGGATTCAATATGTGTTAAAGCTGAGAAAGTAACTTAACATAAATATGTGGTGTTGAATGGCAGAAGTACATTTTACGCCATATCAGCGATTGTGGGAAATTCAGTTCTAGTTCCGATCCAGAATTCATTCAATGGCAATTAAATTTTTTTGGAATTGTAGTTTTAAATTTGAGTCCCTCGAAAGCTCAGCAAATTCCTCTTGAGCTTTAAGTGGCAGGTGATCAATCTCACTTAAGCCAATCCAAAACGGCTTTTGAATCCAAACTATTTTTTGGAAATCAGTATTTAATATAAATTATGTACGAAACTGTATTTCTAGCGCTTTTAAGTGATCTACAATAATTTTTGCAATAAAAGTTTAACAATGAACTTTCTCAATTATAAAATTGTCGACAATGGAAAACATTTCGAAAGAATTATTTTCGACTCTACTTTTCCAAATGTTGATCTTTATAATAAAACTTTCAATTCTATCATTTGAAGTAAATATATCGGAATTTTTTCGTTGAAGAGACAAGTTGAGATCGTTTAACTTTGCAAAAATATATGACAAATAACACAGCTTGGATAGCAATAACTCATTTTGAAATAAAGCAGCAAGTTCACATTTTCGTTCGGTTAAAAATATTTCAATCTCGTCCTTTAATAATATAATCGTCTTAAACTTTGACCTCTTGACAACCATTCTACTTCTGCATGTAATAACAAAGTTGGAATCCATATCCTTACAGAGATTTGAAAATAAACGGCTGTTAAGGGCATGGCTCTTAATAAAATTTATGATCTTAACAGCATCCTGAAACACATCGTTCAATTCAATTTTATATTTGCTGCAAGAGCCTCTCGTTGAATAAGGCAGTGAGTAAAAGTTATATGAGTATCTCGAAAAAATGATTTAAAACCAAATTAAGCCAAATTGAAGAAAAGACTCATCATATTTTCTTTTTCGCACATTAGATGCCTTTTTTCCAATACTTTGTCCTGCCTGAGAAGTTTTTGTAACATTATCATCTGCGTCATTACCATTCTTATTTAAGTTTAGCCATTTATCCATGGCCAAAAATTATTTTGATCCTAAAATACAATAAATATATAAAAATAACATATCGCACATAATAATTGATTTATTAATTACCGAATAAGAAAAAAAAAACTAAAATCTTGTTACACGTTTGTCGGAACACTGACAATTGACCACACTAGAAGAGCCTCAACACTCCACTAATTCACATTACAGTCAGTGGTATTGAATTATTGTTTAGCTGCAGGTTGCACGTGTGTACGCGCGCATTCCTCTCTTTGATTGTGTGTAATATTTAGAGGTGGCGGTCAGAGTGGGAAGTCAGCGGCGCGCGGTTTATTCAACATGTATGATATCGACAAACGCACTAACAATGTATAGCCACAGTATAATTATAGCGACCGTCGATCGTTTACTGCTGTCGCTGGAGATAGCTCAAAACCTTCAACAAATGCGAGTGTTTAGACGCTTCAAGTCCACTGTATTCCTGTAATCTTTTTTCGAAAGCAATGTTTAAACATAACAGTAATAAAATAAATCATATAAATATGATATAATATATTACGATACGATACGATGTATTATATTATATAGTGATATAATATAATATATCGTATCTTATGTTGTCTGGATAGTTCCATTTTAATAATAATAATAATACACTTATTATTGTCATTTATATTTTATTGTGACGTGGCTGTGATATGTTACAATAGTAATAAAAAAATATATTTATAAATATTACTTTATTACGAAGTAGTTTTAAATAGGACAAATAAAATGTAAAAATAGAAATAAGTGAGATGTTTTCAATTAGGTCCAAGTTCAAACAGTTTGTTGATACAATATTATATAATATTTATTTTTAGTTTTCTTATCATCAAAATCAGATATTATATTTTCAAAATAAATTGCAATGTTCTATATTATATCATAACAATTAATAATAATGAGATAAACAGCAGGTTAGGTATTTAATTGTACAGAAATATACAAATTTACGAAAAATATTAGAAGAGAAAAAGATTGAAAGTTCTTTGAAGCGATAAAGCTTTCAGAAACAACATTCACCTAACTTTATCGTGTTTAACGTATTGTACTGGATTTGTTGGAGAACGCACAGAAATTACTGAAAAGAATTTATAACTACGTAATTACATTAAAATATACATGGATAAATACATGTACCAGAACATTATTACTTACACCCTTAATAATGTATGTTATTAAAATAAACACTCCACTTTTTATATATTTAAAAAATGTGATTAATGAAAATGATAATGTAATATAATATCAGCATAGCTGCCCGTTTGGCTGTACACAATGCAGTTTTTCTACCGATGCTGTTATACGGCAGCCAAACGTGGGTAACACAGAAGAAAAATGTAAACAAGATGAATGCTGTGGAGATGCGATCTCTTTGCCGAATATGTCGAATATCCACAGAATGGCAGGTACTAGCGAAGATGTCGCAGTGAGAATGAAGAAGAACGTGCTCAGGTGGTTTGGGCACGTCGAACGAATAAGTGATGAAAGAATAATGAAAAAGATTTATAAAAGAAAAGTCAGCGGTAAGAGAGACAGGGGGCCACGAGTGACCTTCGAAAACACAGTATCTATGATACTGGAGGAAGGTCACGTAAAAAGCATGAGGACCCCCCGGAGGGCATGTTTGAAGAGGTTGATGTCTGTGGCCGAGGCGAAAGAGGTATGCAGGGACCGTAGCGTTCGGCGCTCCGTCGTATCTGGCTACCCCGCTTGGGATATGGCGTGGAGATAAATAATAAATAATAATAATAATAATATTAAATTATTCTGAACAAGGTTTAATATGCAACAAAATATTTTAAAAGTGTTTGTTGATTATTATTTTATTAATAAAACTTTTTAGATTAATAATTCTGAAGTAGTCAGGCGACATTAATTATTTTATACAAATTCCGAAGAAAAGATACATTTCATTGACTAATGCAGTGTTTGTCTAACTTTATTACTCCCGAGATAACTACCTTTTGATATTATTTGTATTCCTATTCCGTGAGAAAATTGACTGAACAAACTACCACATCTTACACAGAGTAAATCACAGCAATATATCACAGACTGTAATATAAACCAGTCAAGTTAATAGGACGTGTCTGCTTGTACCACTGTACGTTACCTTTTCATCTATATAATTAATTTGTACAGAAGTTCTTACACTTAATGAATGTATTTAATATTATGTAGTTAAGTCTTAACTCTTTTTTTTTGTTAACATTATTCTCTTTGTAAACAGACATAATTTCATGTTTTTAAATATAAATATTTAATAATACAAATTTTACCGTAACAAAAGATTTCCTAAAATAGTTTCAATTAATATAAAAAATAAATAATTTATAATCATTTCTTGTTTTTGACTTTTGCATTTTTTATATAGATTGAATATATTTGTGTACAATTTATATAAAACATAATTGCTTACTCCAGTAAAATTTCTTTTAGTGAAAATTAATTAATCTCCTAATTACAGATGCAATTAATGATTCATAAAGCACCTCACAAAGTAAATATTGTGCTTTCGCCGGCGCGCCTCCACTCACATTAATAATCTCTTAAGCGTGGTTAATCAAAGGGAACTTGATCACACTTATATTCAGAGCAGTGACTACTGTGTATAGACTTAATGAGATCACACACTTTTAATGAGGTATAACACTTGATGTTTACAAAACAATAGAAGAGTTGTAATAAAAGTGGCTCTTAAAATATTTGAAATATGGTTGGAAAATATAAAAAAAAAATCGATATATTTATTCCGTTTGAGAAAAAATTTTATATAAATTTTTTCATTAAAATGTTTTAAACGGATTCCGTAGTAACAAGAACTCTTTTTTTTAAGACTATACTATTAATATTATTACAAAATATTATCAACCACAAACAATGAAAAAAAATACAAATAATAATTATAATTTATAAAGAAAAAGATTGTTAATAAGAATGAAGTAAGTAAAAAAAGTTTTATTAAAAAAATCGATATGTTTATAGAATGTATATTTTTTTGAACGAAGTCAAGAACTATTTTTTAATATAATAAGTGGTAAATTTGTAATTTAGATACATTGTATATATAACTATTAATCATTTTAATCTTTGATATGTGAAGCACACTTTATGAGTTTTATATAAACTTCAATGTCTTTTTGATACTTTTCACACCTTTGAAGTCATTTTGTAGAATGTCATACATTGTACTGTATCGGAGACACAGAAATGATTTTGATTTGGTACAAGCTTTTAGCAAAAGCTGGTTTTGATTAAAAAACACCCCACACAAGGCAAAGAGGGAGATGGAATGTTCTGATGAGTGTGTGTACGAAATGAAATGCATTCTATAGATGTTACAAAGCATCGACATACTCACTATGTATTTTTAGATTCTTTATAAATTTACCAATTTAATATCTTAAAGAATTTTTAATCCTTAATAAGTATTCTCATTTATTGCATTTAATTATCCTGAACAGTTGCTGTTCTTGAATGTTATCTTGTGCTATTTTAATTGCTGTATGTTTTTCTAATAAATCTTAATATCACTTTATACTATAATATAATAATGGTTCTAAAAGTATACAGAAGCAAATGAACTTTATGTCAAAAAATAAATTAATTTATTATAGAGAATGTTTTTCTTTACAATTCTAGCGAAAAGATGTGAGGAAGTTTATATAAAAGACAAATAACATTAGAAAATAATTGTTAAAGCAAGGGTTGTTAAAGGTCGTTTGTTTGATTTAAACCAGTTTTAGGAATTAGAGACGTGAAGATTTTGGTTTATATATATCAAGTAAGGACTAGACTAATGATATTGCTTCCAGACGAGACAGTTATATAAATAGATGTAAAATTTTTTTTGGGGGTTTAAAATAATAACAAAACAATAAATATGTAAGTGTTAAAGTAAAGTAAAGTAAAGTAAATTTAAAGTATTTTAATGTACCACCCAAATGACAGCAACTCTACAATTTCATTTTTAAGAATAATAAAACCCCATTATTAAAAAATTAAGCCGTGTGGTGGCGGCGTAAGAATACCATTTCCACCACCCCTTCTCTTCTTGTGGGTGTCGTAAGAGACGACAGAGAGAATATACCGGTTCAATTGCCGAGGGAGGAACGGGCAGCAGCGTTCCTTCTCATTTTATTACAGTCCATCTGTACTGCGCTCGCCAACCCGCCTGCCCAGCGTGGCGAGTACGGGCAATTCCCCTTAATGATACGACTACTAAAAACCAGGCCCCTAGTCCCCGGCAGCCCTACTATTCCTGGCTCCGGTAGCAGTCATGGTAACGGCGGGGCAGGGGGTGCTAAGAATCTCCGGAAGAGATTCGGCTACCACATCAAACGGAAACTGGCCCTGGTAAAACACAACATCCGCACTTTGAAGACAGACGAGAAGCTTGTGGAGCTGGAAGAAGAACTGAGTAAGTTGAACTGGGACATAATTGGGTTATCGGAAGTCCGAAGAGAGGGTGAGGACACCGTGACCTTGAGTTCCGGCAACTTATTCTTCTACCGGGAGGGTGAACACCAATCTCAGGGTGGTGTCGGATTCTCGTCCATAAGTCCCTTGTAAAGAACATAGCGACCATAGGAAGTGTGTCGAGTAGGGTGGCATACCTGATACTCAGAATATCTGAAAGATATTCGTTGAAGGTCATCCAGGGATACGCACCGACCTCGTCACACACTGATGATGAAGTTGAGGTTATGTATGAGGACGTAAGTAGAGCCATACATACCTCCAAAACTCACTTCACTGTTGTTATGGGGGACTTTAATGCAAAACTCGGCAATAGAAGCGATTCAGAGATGAGAGTGGGGCAATTTGGATATGGACAAAGGAACCCAAGGGGCCAGAGGCTGGGCGAATTTCTGGAAAAGGAGGGACTCTTTATGATGAACTCCTTTTTCCAGAAGCCGCCTCAGAGGAAGTGGACCTGGATGAGCCCCGACGGTGTGGTCAAAAATGAGATAGACTTCATCTTGACCAACAAGAGACACGTCTTCAATGATGTCTCCGTGATTCACAGGGTGAAAACCGGCAGTGATCACCGAAAGGTAAGAGGCGTATTGAAGATTGACTTCAAGCTCGAAAGGGCTAAACTAATGAAGTCTACGCTCCGACCATCTAATGCTCATATCCAAAACCCCGAAAGCTTTCAACTCGAATTGCAGAATCGCTTCAGTTGCTTAGAAGATTGCGTTACAGTGGACGATGTAAACAACAGGTTTGTAGAAACTGTCCATGAAGTGGGGTCAAAGTTCTTTACACCACTTCGTAAAGGTAGACCTCAAAAACTTTCCACCCATACTCTCGAACTCATGGCAGGTCGGCGCTCAATGGTGTTGCAGTCATCCTATGACGCAGAGTCATATAGGCAGCTCAATAGAAAGATAAAAACTTCCTTGCGATACGACATCCGTGCTTTCAATACTAAATGTATTGAAGACACGATCGAGCGAAACCAAGGCTCCAAAGTATTCGCTAGGAAATATGATGAAAAAATAAAACATTACGTAACAAGTATCATATATCTCACATATTTATATGATATTTGTTACGTTAAGGCACGAAACTATACTGATACAAGTTACCTATAAAAATTATACATTGTTAACTTCAGTCCTAACCATCAATAGCGGTGTGATTAATTAATATGAGATGACGAAACGATGATTACATGAGACCACCAGTTTGATAACTGTCGCATCAGATTTAAGACTTCAAGTGTTTGTATTACATTATTATACTACTATTTTTATTATTAAAATATAAAAGTAATTAATTTAAGATTATTGAACTTAGATATACTAAAATTCAAAGCTTTCAGAAAAGTGGTATGTTCCATAATATTCTCTCATTTACCTTTAAAAACTCATAAATTAAAATGAAAAGAACATACGGTTAAGAAGCCATCTGTAAGCGAGCACTCTTAAATCAAAAGCAAATTGGTAGTTAGATATCGGTCCTGCATTCTGGAATTTATAGCGAGCTGTTATGCAATTACAATATTTTTCTCCTGCATTTCCGTTCGATTACTATAAACTTTGGTTTATAAGAAAGGAATAATATGATACTAAATATATATTCTAAGGAAATTCTATTTATATGTTCTAAAATTCATTTATTGCTAGCTCATTATTACTTCGATCTAACAATCAGTTAATATTGATAAGAAATATATTTTTTTAATAGACTCACAATGCTGGACGTCTCTTTTAAAAACAATATTTCTGGTTTAAGATATTGACCATTTAAGATAACGTTCTCTATTCTAATGTCATGCATTTTTATATTACACATGAATATGAACTGGAATATATGTTCTGCATTGAAATGCGAGTGGAGTAATTTAATTATCTATAGATACGCAGTAATCGACTCTGATCATAAAACAATAGTAATAATTGTTTTGTCTGTTTATGTTTTATATTCGCCTACCAATTATAACAAAATATATTTAAATTTATTTATATATATATAAATATATATGTATAATTTACATTTGATCTGTAAAATAAATTTGACTCAGTAGTAATAATATTAATAGTGTGTACGAGTATTTAGCATCCTATTTACCTGAGTAACACGACACATGTATGTGTATGACTGATACACGAAAGATACGAGCAGCTGTATTTCGTCTAAATTATATAGTTATTCTTAGTTTCTCATTTACCTAACACAGCGTCTTATCAAGATCCTCAAAGGGATCTGTAATAAACATGTTTTGATACGTAACCTTAAGGTATTAAATCCCAGCTTTATGACAATGACTCAAATTATTACTCTGGGTTCGGTCGGTTCCGGATTCGATCCCCGTGGCAACTTATGTTTGGCCTTAATGTTATCTTAATGTTTTAATTATAGTTATCAGTTGTTCTTTTTTAAGATTAAAGATAAATCAATCATAATATACACTTTAATATCTTCGAAAATTTTAGTGGAGTGTTTATTTAACAACAAACATTATAAAGGTGTAAATAATAATGTTCTGGTACATTACAGTATTTATCCATGTATATTTTAATGTAATTACGTAGTTACAATTCAATTCAGTAACTTCTGTTCGTACTCTAACAAACCCAGTACAATATCTAAACAGGATAAAGTTAGGTGAATATTGTTTTGAAAGCTTTATAGCTTCAGAGAATTTTAAAACTTTTTTTCT
Organism: Melinaea marsaeus rileyi; assembly: GCA_918358865.1. Classification (NCBI taxonomy): domain Eukaryota; kingdom Metazoa; phylum Arthropoda; class Insecta; order Lepidoptera; family Nymphalidae; genus Melinaea; species Melinaea marsaeus. The sequence continues at coordinate 37,761,763 of OU911089.1, forward strand.
TCTAATATTTTTTGAAAATTTGTATATTTCTGTACAATTAAATACCTGACCTGCTGTTTATCTCATTATTATTAATTGTTATGATATAATATGGATCATTGTTATACATATATTGTTGTTAACAGAATTAAAAAAAAAATAACTATATAATTTTTTATCAACAAGCCGTTTGAACTCAGTCGTAATTGAAATATTGTCACTTAGTATTCTGATATAATCAGAGCTATTTTTTCATTGATTCCACATTATTTTAGGTCGAGTGATGTGATGATGAAGATCTTTCTTCTTCACATCACTCGACCCAAACTAATGTGTAATTTATCACAACAGAATATATTTCAAAATTTAGTACTAAATTACTTTGAGAAGGTACTTTTTATTGTTTATAGCAAGTTAAGTATAAATATAATAATAAAAATTTAGAAAAATCAATGGATTACAAGTTTGAAGGTTATGAAGAAAGTCACCAAAACTTTGTTCTAAGTCGTAACTTTTATTCAAATCTAGACCAGCAACAACACTAATACAAAAAACATTGTTGTAGTTTAGATAAATGAAAGTTCAAAGATAATGTTGTTAAGGAATCTTACATTTTATTAATACACCCTTCCCATCCCAGAGGCATTTTTGTTTTTATTTTATTAGATTGATCAAGGCAATTTGGTAACGTTCCGAACACATTCACATTTTTTGTTTGTATTTTTTTTGTTTGTTTTTTGTTTGTTTGTTTGTTTGGCAACGTTCCGCACACATTCAAATTTTTTTGTGTTTGTTTACGTTTGTGAATAAAAATGTTCGTGGTTTTTTTCGTCGCAAAATTCATATCAGGAGTTTTGTCAGTGGATTCGCTTTCGTCACTCGGTATTTACTTCGTTGAGAAGTTTTTGTTTTGATATCAATAGTTTTGTAAAAGGATTGGAAACAAAATGCTGTGCGATTATTTTTCATGCAAATATATACTCATTTATTTGACCAACACATGGAACTATCTATAATGACATGAGGGACTCTCGTAGGGCCTTTAAAAACAAACTTAAATGGTGCCAAGACAATTCAGAACAGATTAAAATAGACATACTGGCTACGTCATATAGACACAAACATTTTGGAAAATTCTGGCAACAAACAGACAAACTGAATACAAGATCGAATATTCCGGCTGAAGTAGGGGGAGTGAGCGGTTGCCGTAACATAGCAAATATGTTTAAAACACAATTTACAGTGGATCCCTGTGAGATCAATTTCACCGAGGCTGGCAGGGGGGATATCATAAATAATGGGGAAAGCTTTGTACGTTTCACGTCTAGCGAAGTAGTAGATACAATAATGGGTATGAATCGTGGAAAGTCGCCTGGACATGATGGCCTGAGTGTTGAGCATCTGCGACACGCTGGTGTGCACCTTCCTAGAGTCCTAGTTTTGTTGTACAATATTTGTATAAGCCACGGCTTTCTGCCGGACTCGATGACAAGGACAATAGTCGTGCCTATAATCAAGAATAGGGCGGGGGATGCGGCGGACAGAACCAACTACAGACCGATATCTCTTGCTACCATCATAGCCTAAGTGCTTGACGGCTTGCTTGATACTCAACTTAGCAGAACAATTAACATACACGATGCGCAGTTCGGTTTTAGATCAGAGCTGTCAACTGAGAGCGCAGTATTGTGTCTTAAGCAAGCTACACACGCAAGCAAGTACACGGATAGAAAGACCCATGTGTTTGCGTGTTTTTTGGATCTGTCGAAGGCATTTGACCTCGTATCCTATAAAATTTTATGGCAGAAGCTTGAAAAGGATAGCAGTTTAAGACCGGAGTTGATATCACTATTAAAGTACTGGTATGGTACCCAAAGTAATGTGGTAAGATGGGGTGATGCACTTAGTGAACCATATAAATTAGGGTGTGGAGTAAGACAGGGGGGCCTGACGTCACCCAGATTGTTCAATCTTTACATGAACGGGCTCATAGAGAGGCTTAGCGGGGCAGGCGTCGGTTGTTCGATAGATGGCGTAATGATGAACTATTTTAGTTACGCAGACGATATGGTTCTGTTGAGCCAGTCGGTCAGTGGTCTTCGAAGACTGATAAAAATCTGTGAGGAATATGCAAAGGAGAATGGACTGAGGTATAACGCTAAAAAGAGCGAAATTTTAATTTTTCGAGGAATAAACACAGTTAAATTTCATTCCTAAAATACATCTGTGTGGAACTTCTCTGAAACTAGTATCTGAATTTAAATACCTTGGTCATATTGTGAATGAACGCCTGGGTGATGATAGTGATATCGAGCGGGAGCGCAGGGCTCTGTCGGTTAGAGGCAATATGTTGGCCCGTAGGTTTGCACGGTGTTCGACACAGGTAAAATTAATATTATTTAAAGCCTATTGCCAGTCCTTTTACACGTGCAGCCTATGGGAGAACTATACGCTGCGGACATATAGCGCACTGCGTGTTCAGTACAACAATGTGCTGAGGGCTTTGTTGAGGAAGCCTCGATACTGCAGTGCATCGGCAATGTTGCGATAATACGAAAGCGGACCGCGTCCGCAATGACAAGATCACTGAACAGCTCCAACAGTCTTCTCAGCATATTGGCGTTAAAGCTAGACGCTCCCCTCTGGAGGTCCTGGGATAGTGTACACGTAGCATCGAAGCGTAGCGTATACTGACTGTAGGAGTATAGCGTTGGGTTATTTGTAGAATTAAAAAAAAAAAATAATAATTAGAACGATGATTTCCATGAATTTTATTTTATTTAATTTCTTTAATAGTATTTTATGATTTTAATTATATTTGATTTGAATTTAATTTATATTTATTTGAATTGAATTTATATTTAATTTTAATAATTTTATGAATTTTGTGCATTTTATTAATTTTATTTTTCTGTATAATTTGAGATTGTTATGTTGAATACTAACTACGAGTACTATTATAACATTAGTTACTTAAGTTAAAATGTTACTAACACTTATGGATGAATTATCTGAAATAAATTGATTTATTATTATTATTATTATTATTATTATTTGGAATAGTTGCCTGTGACAAAATGAGAGTGTTTTGGCTTAGAGGATGAGCGTTGAAATGACAAAGACGAGACCTCGAGTTCGATTCCCACAGGTGCCCGATTTTTTTTTCATTTGATTTTTTCAGTTTCCATTTATTTTTTTAATTCATTGCTTCAAAACAGAATTTCTTCAGAATTCGGATTTTTTTCTGTAAATTTTGTTTTATTGTTACAGACGGCAATGCGTTAGTGAGTTTATTCACTGTGCAACTAGCATTGAATTTTAACCGTGTTGTGAGTACGATTCTGGCTTTAAAAGTCATTTTTTGGCAATTTTTGGTCATTATTCATGATTTTTTGAACTTCTCACGGCCATATCTCAAAATAACGAGTTTTCCCAGATATATGCTATATATCAAATTTTAGCTCTAATTTGGGGCTACGAATGAGGAAATTTTCGAAAAAATCGTTGGCGCCGTTTTCGAGAAAATGGCCGATCTGTCCCCGGCCAGTTGGCCATTTTTTGCCTTTTGACACAAAATGTCACGCCAACAAATGTTTTTGCAATTAAAATGGACATTATTCAAAAGATAAGCTTGAGAGCTTTCCAATGATGCCCAATTTGTCAATGTACGTCAACTGGTTTGGCCACAGTCCCTGTACGAAAAATGGCTATTTTTGGCCTTTCGAGGGCTGGCCACGGCCAACATGGCGACCAAATCGAAATGTCGTAGAACAAAAAAGTCTTAGTTTTTGATGTACTTCAATCCCTGAAAGTTTGAACAAAATCAGTTGAAACTACGAATATACCCACACACAGACAAAGTAATCATCGATGGAGGCGCCAGTCAAAATTTTCAAAATGTCATATCTCATCAACCGGTGGTCGCATTTTGGCGTTTTTGGGCTTGTTGAAAAGGTCTCGATAAGGACCTTTAGGAAAATCTTTTTCAAGGTGGAAATAAGTGATTTTATACTGGTGCGGAGCCAAAAACTAAATTTTAGTCTCATTTTTCAAACGGCCGTAGAGGTGAGGCAGTAGGTATATTGCTAAGTGTAAATGCATTTTCTGGGTCTATGGGCCAAGGGCTTTCTAAACATACCACACTCATACCAGAAGGTCTCATGTATAAAAAAATCGATATTGCGCGTATATATACAGAGTTAGACTTTCAGCACTATGAGTGCTTTCGTCACTCTGAGCTAGCTAACGCCCGCTTTGATTCTTAAAATTTCTTCTACATTGTCCTATACGAATCTACTTTGTAATAAAATAATATTTAAAGGGTTTTTTAACAAATAAGAACCAACATGAAACTAAAACTAACAATAAAACACGGTATTGACTATAACTATTAATCTGGATAAGTGAGATGACGTGACGAAGCAGACATTATCTAAGACTTCTACCGTGTCATAGTGTGTGTGTGTGTGTGTGTAGTCTAATAGAAACTCTATGTCTTTGCAGTACGTGTTAAAATAAAACAGGAACAACTAGGAACACAATCTTGAACATTGCAACAGCTGTCGAGAAGCTCAGCGGAGATTAAGATGAGACAATGTGATTTAGACTAGTGTTATATTCATATATACATTTTACACACACATACAACATAGTACCATACTATATAACCAACGGAGTGTTTATACATACATTAGTTTTGAATTAAACATGTTAATTAAAGTTTTATCCCCAATTTTGTAACACATTGATATAGCCAAAGATATTTCAATACAAGATCTTATATTTTATTGTTGTGTTATTGTCATAAAAATAATAATTGTCTAATATTTATTAAAAATTGTATTTAAGATAAAATAATAGAAATACAAGTTATATTATATGTATGTGTTTATATTGACGGGGAGCAGTGTACATATAGTGGTAATATAATATCAGTGAGTTGGAATCTCTTATTCAACCACACTGATTACAATCGTGTCCTTTTCTATTTTTATTATATATTCTAGTTGTTGTCCACAACTACGTACGCGTAGGCTATAGTTACGTGTTCAGTAATTATAATATTTAGAAAGCATAAATTTAATCTTAAAATTTTATATGTACATTGTTTTGGTTTATTAATTTAATCCTTATTGACTATGAGCTTAGACTGCTACTGTATTTATTTTCCTTAAAATCCATCCGATCATTTTATTTCTTTTCAAAATCAGTTTTCTGTTTTCTTATGCTTTCATGAGTTAACAAGTCATCGGATCATCGTGAATTTTGCACAGAAAATGACAGAGGACATGAGATACCGATATACTTTTCATCCCGATTAAAGTACTGTTTATTTATTTATTTATTTATACTTTATTGTTCCAAAAACAAAATTTTACAATGGGCGGACTTAATGCTAAATAGCATTATCTGACAGTCAACCTTGGGAATGTGCAGAGACCTTAAAAGACGGTACAATAAAGCAGTATTTCCAGAGTATTAATTATTATTATTTCAATTTTAAGAAAAGGCTATACACAGATTATAAATATATAACAAATATAGAGAGATACAAAAATAAAAACAGATAATATAAAGGACAACACTAATAAAAAGAAAAAATAAAAAATAAAATAGAAATATTAGTATTCAATTTTAATATAAAAGTTTCTCACTAAAGTGTCTGTAGACTCTTCTTTTAAACACAAGCTTTGTGCTAGATTTCTTGACATCATTGGGTAGAGAATTCCAAAGTGTAATACATTGAAGTGTGAAAGAATGGGATACAAAACTGTTCCCGAGGGATAGAAAATTTTGCTTTTATATAGCCATCTGATATACTAAGACTATTTTTGCCTATGGAGTGCGGCCTGAATCGCTGCCAAAAACTAATAATTCCATCAATATGATTGAATTCTAGGAAAAAATATTCCTAAAATTTTCTTGAACACTTGCCAATACATTGCCAATGCATTGACCAAATAAATTACTCTAATTAAATACGGAAATACGTAGTTTTTATACTGATTTTACATACCTGTTTTTTTTAGAAGCATTATTTATTTAACTATGTCTTAGTTAAGTCAATCTAAAGCCGTTGTTTGAAAATAACAGATCACAGATCAAGCCACAGGCATACCTAGTATTAGATAATAATCTGTCCTGTCGTCTCCGAGTTAACTGTAACAAGATAAGTTTAAAACTCATTACGCTGTCACTTTATGTTATGAAATAGCTTTTAGAGACACACTGACACATTGTAGTGGATATTCAGTGTTATAATATTAAATATTATTTAATATTATAATTGCTCTTTTTTATATAGATAATTTCAATTCTATTCATACTTAGTGAAACTTGTGCCTTACAAAAGATGTATTGAGTTAGGTTTATTTAATGTCCAACATTTATTAAGTGAACAGAGTTTCTTATAAAGTTAATTCGGTGCTTCGAACTGTGAAGTAATTAATTAGTTTGTCGCAATTGATACATACTTTTGTAAAACATTTGATTGGAACTGTATCCAAGTTTAACCCTTAATTTGAATTAATAAATTGTTTAATATATTTAAAGTAAGTAACCTAAATTAATATTTCTGTTATGTGTAATTCTATTACCAGAACTGACATTTCCTAAAACATATTGATATCAGTAAGTTTCTACGTAAGTTTGAAAATAAGTAACAACTTCTTTCTTCCTTTTAGTTAAAGTAATATCGATTGGAATAAATCAATAATGTTTAATATTGTGTATTTATAAAAAAAAAATATATATGATAAGATCTTAAAAGTTTTTAAAACTATCGTAGTCTTTTTCACAATAAATATAAATCTATTTTTCCTCATTGGATCGCTGGCAGTGAGTGACAGTGAGTGAGTGAGAGCACGGTCACGAGTGATATACATTACTTTTAATATATTCAGTGCTGTTCAGTTGCACCTGTATCAAAGTAAATATTATTCCTATAATAGTGGGAGAATACTAAATAAAAAAAAATCTCTTACAGATTTTTTATTATTATCAAAGATTTATTTAATTGAAATATGACTTATTGATTAGTATTTTATTATTACAGAGGGAAGAAAAATAATAGAATGCCTTCTCAATGGCTTGTAGTAAAACATTGTTTACTCTACAGATAGTTCGTCCTGAGATTTGTTTCAAAAAGTATACAGTTAAGACAAAAAACAAATTTCAACTATGGTATTCATCTTATCCTTAGTGAACTCAACAATGCATTCAAATAAAAAGTATACCTATATCTGAACTCATCGAACGTACTCAGGATACAAATGAAAATATTTACATTTGGAAAAACGAAATGGATGAAATCACCAAGAAACAGTTTACATTATAAAGCTATAAAAGCTCTTTGCGGGGCCAGGACTAGTTTCGTATTATATAATTTCTAACTTACAGCATATATACTATACTTTACAGCTTACTAACAACACTATATAGCTACTATAACAGCACAACATTTTTATAATTATTGCTTTGTTAGACAATTGAAAAGTTACCGGTCATATCTAACATAATACATTAATATGTAATAGTAAACAAAAACTCCAGCTATAAACACAACACTCACAATATTCTATCTACGAGTACCATGTGTACTGTCTTAGCAAAACTATAAAAATGAATACATAATTATAGAACAGACGTAAACTACGCAAAACAAAAATATTAGTTTCGTTAGAAAACTTCAACTGGTTCTTGTTCCAGTTAGCTTTGACTATTTTTTTAGTGTCTAGATTTAGTTAAATATTTAAATAAAACTAGGGATACGAAACGTCCTGAAAATATTTCCAGGATGTTGTTAGTAATTAAAAAATGGTGTTTTTAAATTATTTATATTTACAGCAATCGCCCTAACAATGTACTAAATCTATAGCGATTTTAGAACAGTGCAGACAACAAATTGCTCACATCAACTTAATGACACTCAAGGACCCACATTCTAGAGTAAGCTTAAGTTGTATTGTTTGGTTCCCAAGTTGTTATAAAGGTACTTCCACATTAACACAATACATTAACCTACAATACTACACTGTACAATGGAAAGCTTCTACAACTACAAGCTACAAAGTTTTTTGAACAGCATAAAACAGCACAATACAGTACAGTACAGTACAGTACAGTACAGTACAGTACAGTACAGTACAGTACAGTACAGTACAGTACAGTACAGTACAGTACAGTACAGTACAGTACAGTACAGTACAGTAGTAATATGTTTTGTGTTGAATGTTTTATCTGTATGTTGTCAACATTTTATGAATAATCGGATATATAAATTCATTCTTAACAACGAATATAACATTGTTGGTCTATTGTTTATCAAATTATAATTTTACATAGTAAATTGTTCATATTTTAATAAATATAATACTTAAAAATAACCTAAATGTATGTGTAAATTAATTTTATTATCAAATTATTGTAACCTTAAATCAATTTGTATTTCAAAGTAATGATATGTTTATCATTATTGTTCTATTTTAATATTTTCAAGACAAAATGAGATATGACATAATTATCATATATTGATATAAGAGAATATTCCAGATCTTAGATGTCAGTCCCAAGTAAAAAATAAATACTAACCACCATTTTTTGTCAAATCTGAATAGTCTAATTTGGACCAAGAAGGAGGGACTGTATTAATATCTATAAATATACCCTCAGGACTTACAAGTCCTTGAAATTGGCTCTATTTAAAGATATATTATTGATAAAGGTTTATTAAGCATTAAATTCAGTCATCCCTCTTATATTGACATTACGTAAACTGATAAGACTAAAGTTCACGTTTTGGAACTTATTTATAACTTGTCTTCCAAGAGGTTAATAAACTACATCAGACTGCTTTATCTTAATGAAGAAACCACAGTAACAATGTACGATTTTTTTTAATTTTATCTTTAAAATATTTATGGCTTTCATTTAATACTTTTTCTTTGATTATTTTTTTTATTTTAAGAATATCACACAGTACTTTCATATACTATTCACTTGTTTCACCGAGAATATACAACATTGTAGTGACAATTACATCAAAGATGAACTCCTGACAGATCTATATTGAATGAAGCTTTTATTAAATTAAGCATACCATATAAATTTTATAAATATTGTTATAATTTATTTTCTATTTTCAATGAAAGTCTGAAGAGTTGATATTCAGGCACCAACTCGTCAATGATTGCTTATCATATGCGATTGTCATCGAGGTCAGACTTGTCCTGAATATCAATATTTTGCTGAGCTCTGAAGCATATCTATTCGCTTAGTATTATCATTATTATTTAATCATATCAAGATAAATCTCTACAAGACTCAAACCTTTCGCAAATGGTTGAGAAATCATTTGTAATATTAAAAGTATGTAGGTTATTTTTATTTTTCTTCTATCCTTTTATAATGATAGAAGCAATCTCGGGTCATACTATGTATCCTGTTCTCAGCGAATCACTTATAAGAACTCCAATCAAGTAATAAAACTTTCTCTTATCCAAAAGGCGCCACTGTACATACAAAAGATAAGGGAATGTAATCAATAAATATCGGTCAGTGTTAGTGGAGAACTTATTTAGTATAAATTTTACGTCTCAAAACACTATCTGTTAGTTTAAGATCATACCTTAACATTTGGTGATTTATAATATACAAATGAAATACATTTAAATATAGCTAATAATATTTTAGCTCAATCAAGAGATTCCTATAAAATAATGAAATATATACAATATTAGCACCAGTTTGAGCAAACAAATCACGTACGATATATATCCAGGATATAACTGAAAACTCATGGTGCATTCAAAACATTGGGTGTTTGTAAAAGGAGTTTATCTTTTATCTTTTTCCTGAACATGAAATAAATAATGATCTTTGGTCACATTATGATTTTGAATTAAAGCGAAACCCAGTAATAAGTAGAATAATTATATATTTAATATAATTGAAATTGGAAGTATTTTTTTCCTCAGAAGAATATTATAAAACAATTTGTTCACAGTTAGTTTCAGTCCAAAAATGTTAGACCTTATTTTTTTTTGTTATTACACTCAGATCTAAATCATTCATATTTTCGAAAGAAAATTGCATTTCATAACTAGTGATAAAATAAAAATAATTAGTTTTCTTTTCTTCTTTAATTGAAATTATTTTATATACATTATATTTGTAAAGATAATATAAAAAGTTCCTGTCAATTTCTTCAACATTGTATAAGTTAATAATATTGTTAGCTTAAAACCTTTGTTTATAATGTCAGCAAAAATATTAATAGAAGTTTTACTCTGTACTGTATAGTTTTTTATGGGATGTGAGAACAAACAAACAGACATGATCTTAAAATATTAGCGACCTATACATTTTTCGCCAATGAATAATTTTAAGTTTAAAGATATCAGATTTGGTGAATAATTTAGTGTGTACAAAATTAAAATTACATATTATTATTATATCTACTATAACGAGTGTGACTATAACTATATACCTCTTCCGCTCTCCATCATTGAAGAGGAATGTAATAATTAAAGCAATATCACCTAGAAGTTTGTTGTTTTATGGCTTTATTACTACCTAATACCTCTTAAAATGTAAATACATAACATTGATATATCAGAAATCATATCGAGGATTAGGATAAGAGTGTACGTAGTACAGTAGTGGTGTGGAAGGCGGTTTTATTTACATACAAAATGAAACACATACAAAAAAAAAATAAAACATAAAATATAGTAATAGAAAATTATTCTTTGCATATAAGCAAAAATTTTACTAAAAAAAGCTTTACATAGCAGAAGTGTTTTTGTATGATGAACTTTGCTGGTTTTCAAGAGTTAAGAATATGTATATAAGAGTACAATATATTGTGATGGTTTTTAATAAACAAACCTATATTGGAAAGCAACTAACGTCAACAATTCGAAATATGAAATTTCAAAACAAGTAATTTATATGAAAGTTAGTAAAGTACCGCATTGGTTTACCGCACAATTATAATATTCTTTGAACTCTGAGGAACGCTTTTACATCTAAAGAGCGATTTAGAACTAGAACTAGAGTGATTAAACTTTTGAATTTAATCAATCGCTTTAAACCTGTTAGAAATTCTTACAACAATTATATCGGATCTCTCATCAACCACCACCCAGAAAGTATGTTGGCATTTTGCTAATAACATATACACGTGTCTTTAGTAAACAATTATTGTTACTTATCCTTATATCTTGATAATTAATGTAAAAAACTAATAATGATTTTACTTATTAAATATGTTAAAGATTAATGTGTTTTTCTTATATGTATTTACAAAAGTTTGGTACACTGCGTTTAAGTAACATTAAATACTCTTCCAACATTCATTAAAATTTTAATGAGATATTTGTAATTTGTAATAAATAATTATTTTTTTTGTCTCAGTATTTTATATAAAAGTTTTAAAATGTTGACCGTCGACTTTTTAATTATAAATAATTGGATTCTATACCTCATTTTATTTAATTATTTTAGTATATTATCATAACATATCTATAGTATTTTTTAATTGAAAGGTATTGAAAGGTATTATAAAATGTCAATTTTATTAATTAATATGCTAAATTGTATCAACATATATGTGTAGCTTGACCCTCGCATATCAAAATCATTTCATTTGTAAAGATATATATCAAAATGTTATATAAAGTCGGTTTGTAGTTATGTGATTTTAGTAACAGGTGTTCGTTATATTAAATCAAGGAACAGAGAATACCTAAGGGAAATTTATGAAGTGATTAAAATTTTAGAATTAAAAAGATATTTTACGATTCGATACTGATAAAGATTTAATAATTTATTGGTTTTTGGAGTTGATGTTGTTTGTTGTTGTATTTATTTTATTTTATAATTTAAACAAGTATCCTACTTGTATACATATATGAATATATAAAAACTCTCCACGAATAAAACAAAGGCTAAAAACCTAATTAGCATTCTGGTTCATTATTAATATAATGGTATGAGTGAAAAAAATGTTACCTTATTTTATCACATTGTAGTTTTGTTCCTATTAGTCGATATTGCTTGATTGAAAATCCTACCATGTTATTCTCTGAGCCTTAAAACTCTCACTGGGTCCCGGTCGGTGATATACCACACATTTTTAACTTCCTTTCTATTAATATAATCATAAGTTATAAGGAGGAAATTTTTTTATACAAGATCTTTAACTTAAATATGTGTGAGTAGAATCAAATTTTCAAAAGTAACTAAATTTACAGATAGGACTATAACCAACTCCCGTATCAAGACTTTGGAAGTCTATTTATCATTTTATTATAACTCCGGTGTAAAACTTTTACCACGTTATGTATATTGTTAAAATTTGCAAACTTTTGACGTTACATCATGTATTACATTAACACTTCTTAAACTGCAACAGTTTTCTTTATTTTAAACTAAAAAATATGGGACACGAATAAAAGTCCTTCGTATATAAAAATAGAATCAAATGTTAATAACCGGTGCAAAAAACTATTCTCTGTCAGTTAAATTGAAATTGTCAGGTCTATTTTACTATACCTTGATAAAAATTACAAAATAGAGAAATCAAAAAGATAACCCATCAAACCATGGGCCAGTGACATACGAACAAAATGGAAGAAAAATCTGGATAGTATTAAAAAAGATAGAAATTAAAAATGAGGAGGACTTAACCCAAGAAATAGAATCTTTCTATTGAAACAATTAGATTAATAGGAAGATACATTTAGTAATAGATTTTTTTAGTTTTTAATGATAGAAAATAATTATTTTGATAATATATATAGTAAATATATAGAAAGATTTTGTATTATAAAGGTTACACTATTTCATTTTATAAATATTCATATAATTTATATAGTATATTTTTAAAATATAAATATCTAATAATATTTGTGGATTCACCAATTACATTTAGAACCTTAAGAATGAAAGTTTCTACGCCACGTTCACATTTTCAGTATAAGTAGTCATGAGAATAGAAAAGAAGTAAAAGTCATTTTCAAAAAGTTTGATAATTCTAAAATCCTATAATTTATTATTCAGAGATATATTGTTTGGTACAAAATTGTAACCCTGAAATGGAATAAACAACCAAAGCTTCTTTCATAACTTCGATAATATTTTTGATTACTGATTATTTTTCTAGAAGTCTGATTCGAAACATCAAAAGATAGAATGAAATGAACGGTTCTTATTTGCGACGAGTTTTTATGAATAAGTAAATTAACTCCGACAACAAAATATCTACAAAAACCAGTGATTCTGTTGTAAGTTACATTATACTCACCATTGAGTTTTCTGTTACAAACTGTCTTCACTTTATTCGCTAAATGTATTATCTATGAGATAAGAGATATTAGACACATAAATATTGGATTTGGGATCACTTTTAACGAAAAACTTATAAATTAACCTATCTCTATAGGAAAAGTTTTAGATATGTTTACTAAGAATTCTTTATGAAATAGAGTTATTTTGTTCAAACAAATTTCTTATATCTCAAGATCAGTAAAGATAAAATTGTTCTGAGCTGATAAAGTGAAGTGATCTAACTGATTGGAACCATTCTTGAAAACTCCTTATTTATGGAGAAAATATTTTTCATATTAATATTTTTAGTTTATGCTCTTATTATAATTAAATATTTCTCATTTAAAATAATGTACTAAGTTATCCAGCTCCTTTACCTTCTCCGTCTACTCAAAAACGTAATCTTTAAATGTAAAGAATGTGAGACGAAGCTTCTTAGCATTCCATGGATTCACCGTGCGGGTGCCGGGCCCATCGCGTTGCAGGAAAAGGAGCGCAAACAATGCCTGGGACTTGCGACCCAGGTGTAGGTTTAAGGGGCCCCTTTACTATGCGCATACACGCTCACCTTCACTGTTCACGCTCCTCTCCCTACCTAACCAAAATATCGTAAGAACCTACTAAAGCCGCCTTTGAAATACGTTCCAGAAATGAACTGATGATCGTTCTAGAAAGGCCGAGATCCTTAAATAAATTGTAGAGAGATTTTGCTGTTATACCTCTCGCTCCTACTTCTACAGCGTACAAATTAACTATAAATTTATTCCTGATCAGTTCGTTACACAGTTCGTAATACTTGTTAAGCTTAAATGTATGATCTTTGGGTATGTTTGTTTCCCAGGGTACAGTAAGCTCCACAAGTATAACGCGCCTTAGTTGTTTTGAATACAGGAATAAGTCCGGCCTAGATGACGAAACACAAACATCCCCGGGGATTTTGTATTGCCTTTCATACGTGTCCATCATGAGAGTCCAATCAGGAGACGCGTCCAAGATGGAATAAGGTTTTAATTTAGATTTTTTGGACGAACCTGCCTTTACGAACTCTACTGATTTTTGGTGGTTGTTATACCCCTCTGCGCTCTTGCTACAGAAAGACTAACCGCTTCTCGTATGATTACTAATACTTTATCGTGGCGACGCGAGTATTTACCTCTATTTAATAGTACCCTACACCCTACTAGCAAGTGTTTCGCGGTTCCTACTGCCTCCCCGCAGATGTTGCAAGATTTTTCGGTGGCTTTGTCCCATCTTACTAAGTTACTTTGATCTGGGAGAGTCATTTGAAATGCATTAAGATAAAATTTTAATAATGCTGGGGACCAATCATGAAGCAGGGTGCGCCATCTCAAAGCTAGCGGAATACAAAAATCTCCTATGGTCACCCATTCATTTTGCAATTCTAGGCTCATCGCGTGCAACCGGTAATTATCGTTTTCGTCTTGCCGAATAAAGGATTTTGTGATTTCTAAGTCTTGTTGTTTCCTACTTGATCTTAACCCTGCTTTATTTGTTTGAGCACCTATCATAAATTGTTTATAGAATTGAAGTCGTGACTCTAGTTCTGCGGCAATTTTATCTTTTGGGAGAGACGTTATAGTATCATCATTCAATTTTAAGATGATATGTCTTTTGGTCCCTCTTAGGTGTTTATAGAGTTCCGATGGTTTCATTAATTTTAACCCAAAATTGTGTCGGTCTCTAAATAAGGTAGAAGAGTCCGCTGGATGCGCTAACCCGAGCCATGACTTCAATGTCCTTATGACGCTTGCATCTAACTTTAACAAAAGGGTCTTATTAATATCGTAAACGAGGAAAGGCCAATTTAAACGTGATGTTAAATAATTATCATATATCCAAGCCTTTTTGATGTTACTTATTGGCTGATTGTCTACCTTTTTAAGATCATTCAAAAAGCTATCGACTATTATATCTAAAGATGGAGTACGCCCTTGGTAATCGATTTTTTTGCCTAAGAATTTGAACGGAGCTGCGTCGGTAATAGTAGTAACGCACTTACCGCCTATTATAAGACCCGGATCGTAAGAGGTATATCTGGTGTTCCGCCTACCCAGACACAGACTGTAGCATTTATTGGGTTTTGTCCTCAATCCGTCCGTCCAAACACAGAAATCCTCCACAACATTTAAAAGTAGCTGACATTGTTTTGGATTACGTGTCAGTATCGCGAGATCATCTGCGAATGCTAGTATGGTAGTTCTGTATATTTATTGTTAAACTTGAACCGATAACCCCATTTCTTTTCGATTTTAATTAATTTATCTATTAAAATATTGATTACTATGTTAAATATTATTGGAGAAATACAACAGCCTAGAAATAAACCAATATTGTAATTTAAGGGTTTGGAATGATTTTCATTTGTGATTATGGAAAATTTTAATTTTGAATAATATGATGCAATCATGTTACTAACTAACGTTGGAAAGTTATACCACCTTAGCGCGAACATCATCAGTTCATGTCGTACCGACCCGAAAGCGTTTTCTAAGTCTATCCAACATACCGTTATTTGTCTTTCACCAGTTCTGGCATCTTTAAGGCTTTCCGATAGTAACGTGTTATGTTCGAGGCATCCAGAAATGCCAGGCAAAAACCCTTTCTGGTGATTAGGCCCGGAATATTTGTTATTTATCATGAATTGCGTCATTTTCGTTTGTAAAAAGGAAAAAAATATTTTTGATATTGTGTTTGTAAGAGCTATCGGTCTAGTGTCCCTAGGATCCGAGACATTGTCACGTTTGGGAATGAGGACTAAAAGAGCATTTCCGAAAGTTTCCGGTGTTTGTCCTCTTGACCAGATTTTACCGAATATATTCAATAGATGTTTATGAATCGACGGACATTTTTTATAAACTATATAAGGGATACCATCCGGACCTGGTGCTGACTTAGATGGTTTCTTTTTAAATATTTTATTGATTTCCTCCAAAGTTGGAGGGTTGGCATGAAAATCTATGGAAGGAATCTCAGGTTTTCGTTCGTTGGGATCCCCATACAGCCTTTGATTTTTTGGCACTTCGTATGTGCTTTTATAATAATCAAAAATTTGCTCGTTGGTCAAGAGAAGCTTACCTTTTTCGTCTTTGAAAATGTTTTTGGAGTACTTAAAAGGATTTTTGTCAAAGTCTACTTCGTGTTTTGCCAGGTCAAAGCTATCACGGTTTTTTGTTACTTGTTGTGATATGCCTTGTATTCATTTAAGAATTGACCTTAATGCCCTAGACAGTATTATAAATATTATTACTTTGATTCCATATTTAACAATGAAATCTGTAAAATCATGTTGCTATGAGGTTACAAAACTACAGAAAAAAATCACATACAAAACATGCGGAAAGCTTTCCTTGAACTGTTGCCTTGTATCATCTGTTGGTTAAATTGGAATAAGAATTTGTTTTTCATATCAACTATTTGCAACAAGCCAGCTAGTTAACTTTTACTAGATACATAAAATAAATCAATCCACGCAATCTGCCAAGTCGTAAAAATTAAACCTTACTCTGGTCCCGAGTGATTCTCGGACGCGTGATTGACATTCTTATTTAATTTCAGTAATGAATAAATGTAAGTTTTTTTTTCAGATTCTTAGGACTAGTTGTAATTGTTCCTATCCCGTGAGAAATGGTAGGGCTTTGAAATAAATATTCTAATCAATTAACCAATTTTAAGGTTTTGCAGATGTTAACCTATAAATTAATATGAATATATTAAGATTGTATTTATTCCTAAATAAACTGAAGACTGTAAATCGGAAGATTTTGCAAAGAATATATAAACTAATATCTTGCTAAATGATGTTAATGTGAGTCACGTTTATTCTCCAAAGTTGTAGTTGGTTGTTTATTAAATTGTAAACGAAGTTATCTCATTGAGATATATCTGGGTTATTGAGGCTGTAAAAAGATTTGATATTAACATACTTTTATATTATATTATTTTGTGATGTTCATAAAATATTCTTAATGGGAAATAATAAGGTCGACTATTTGAATATATATTATACTTCAATGAATGTTATAAAGCCGATGTAATGTGTATTATTTAAAATATATAACATGAAAATACCGATATGGTATGTATATATGTATGTATGTATATTGTATATGTGTATGTAAATAAATTTATATATATTTTTTACCCGTACATTTTTGCATTAAAGTAAATGGAGTGGATGTTATTATTTATTGTAATAACGGGAACAAAACCGTATCTCTCCTCATTTCATATGTCACTTACATTGCCTTTACCACCTTGATTTGACCGTCTTATATATTTTATATTGTATGAAAACCGGACTGTGCTCAAATATGACGCACAACGCACAATCTTTTACAAAACAGAAACGTAATAATGTATATATTTTTTAAATGAAGGCTGAATCTGTTTATTATGTCAGCTCTATCAGTAAAGGCTTATTTACACACTGAGAACACTTTGTCGTCACTGATACTGACTGACATGGAAGCGATTTCATTTATTTTGTAATACCAAAAAAATAATGATATGTAATGTCTGTCACAAAAATATATTTTCTCTTATTGTGCGAAGCAAACAAAGTGAGCGGAGCGTTCTACTGGAGATTTTTTCACATTCATTGTCACGGCTAGACTCGAAAACTACTTGACGAAAAAATTATGAAATTTTTAAATCAAAAAGATATACATTAGGTGATGGTTTAAAAGAAAAAACTTTTGAAAAATGTGGCCAAAAAAACTGATATCCCATTGAAGTCAATGGGTGATGAACGATGAACGATGAGTCATTACACTGGGCTCGCTTCGATCAAAATGCAAACGGCATATTATATACGTCTGTTGGAGCCCCTAGTTTAGTTTTAACTTTGCTTTAGCTTTCTGATTTAATTTTAACTTTGAACACCAAGTTTAAGATTTCTTTGAATTAGAGGATTATTCCTTATCTATAGAATTAATATCTAGTAAAGTAACAGAGTGGAAATATTATATTTATTTTTCAAAATTGTTCAAAGAAATTTTAAAATTATTACACAAAATAAGGAGATAAGGGAAGAGTTTGTAGAAAAAACATCAAATTATTTTTGTCTTAAATATTACACTGAACCATTCACTTATATAATGCTATTGAATAACTACAGTAATTAATAAATACAATTACTTTATTCATCTCGCTCAAACAACTTCCTACTCTATTAAAACGACAAAGAGTTTGTTTTATCTTGTTGTCACTTGGTAATCGTTGTTGCGTACAGAAACACTAATCATGTCTAAAAAATATGATTGATGAACATTCAAACATGGTGAAGGCGGAGAATGTGTTGAGTAATAGAAGAGCATTAGAGGCCTTAAGGATACTGAAACATACTTCCAAATAGTCCGAAAAAAGATTTTAATAATAAAGTTCTTTACGGTTCCTAAATAAAATGTAAATACACAGCCAATAATTGTTCTATTCTTTACTTCAATAAACGTTTAGGTCATTGTATTGAGTATTTCCGTCACGACCTTCATCGGGTCAACTTAAAGGCGACACAAGGTCCTAAGGCCGGCATCTTACTACCTGAACTGAATAAAATATGACTAGCCTAGTACTGTAGGATATATATGTATGGTAGCAGATATTGGTAATTGTGATATTAAAGGATATTTATTAATAATTAAAAAGAATGTAAAGATAAGGTTATGTTTCATTACGTGGTCCTTGAGATAAAATAAATTATCTACAACTATTATAATAAATTTTATGATGAGTTTGTAATATTTGATTCATAGAGCAAACAATTGTTTGTTATAATCTAATTTGCTTAAATATATAAATAAAGGTAAGATATATATAAATACTTAAAAGATTTTTGTAAATATTCTTCTAATATAATTTGTTTATTTATTCTTCATTATGCCTCATATTTTTCGATATGATATTCCAAGTCCTCCATACTAAGATAATAAAATGATAAATGATATTAAGTAATACGTAAATATTTGAAGCACGAACTCGTCTTAATGTAATAAAGAAATGTGAGTTATGAACTACAAAAGTCCCTTCACATTTTAATTATGTTTGGTCCTCGGTACTTGCTCTTGTATAATTAAGGTAATATATTAATTTAATAACTTGATGTGTTTTTAGTAAATTATATTATATATTGTAAATATATAAATATTTTAAATATTAATTCTTAATACCGAGTCAATCGTAGTTACCTGCTTCGTAGGTAATTGTAATATTTTTATTGATTAAATATAACTGTTATATAAAATAAATCAGGCTATTAACTCTTATTATGTGTCTTGTTATGTAAATTACATTAAAATAATAGCACTTACATAGTGAACGAGTAGCAATATTTTGTTTCACAGACATGCTTGTTTCAAATAATTAATATACACACATATATATATATATATATATATATATATATATATATATATATGTATTGCGTGTCGTGACATTATTTGTTCCGTTTGCGGCCAGTCGCCTAAGTATCTTATTTTTATTACCAACAATTACAATTCTTAAAACTTAATACAATGTGATATTCTGAAATGATTTGTATTGTATTATATTGACATTTTTATGAACAATTGTATTTGTTTATCTTTGTTGTAAAAAAATATTTAGGTTACACATGAACAGGGCTTGTTCCAGTTCATCTTTAAAACGGCTGGACCGATTTTAACAGAACTGTCGCTGACTGATAGCTGATGTTTTAAGAAGTAACTTAGCTACTTTTATTTGTAAAAACATATTCCGCCCAAAGGAAGTTATGGACACATTATAAACAATATATAATAGTATATAAACATAATTATATTTAAACTTTCATGATCCATAATTATTATTATACATATGTGACCGACTGTACTCACATTAACTGATAACTTAACACTTATGATATTAACACTTTGCGGGTCCTTAGTCGTGAGTTTGGAGCGTGGCGGAACCTGTATCCCAGCTCCTGTAACCAAGAATAATAGTTATAAAATTATTTTAATACTTTCGGATAATTTATTACACTTACAATGTAAGTTAGCCTGCAGTTATTTACAATAGTTTCCTTCATACGAGTACTTAAAAGACACTTAACTTTAAAGTTGTCTCTTTGAACTTTCTTGTTTGTTGAATAAATTTTCTTTTCTTTTCTGCACCTCACCTAATTATTTAAATAAGCACTGAATATTTTATTTACCTTCACTATATATTCCCCGTATCTACGTCAAAATAATGAAATAATGTACGATAACTCAGCTATAAACGATAACGAAATAAACGAAGAACTATAAAATGTAATAAGGTACTGAAATGAGTATACACGGTGAGAAAACGCTTTACAGCTTTATTAAAATATACCAATATTACTTACTAAAGGAACTTTATGGATAAAAATATAAAGGGATACAACATAATAGAAATTATATTAAGTTAAAACTTCCACGATAAAAACAGAGACTACAGAAGAGTGTAGCTTTATAAAACACTTTTTTTTGGATAAAACCTCCTTACTCGTGATAAAATAAAGACTATTTTGCAAAAAAACCCTATTTTCATATATATTTTCAACGATAATAATATATTAGTAATAAATAATATATGAAATGCGTAAAGTGATTGCTATTTTCATTTATACTATGTTATATATTTTAAAATAAGTTCCGACCGGACGTATTATATTTACTACAGTCTTCGACTTCGTTTGTTCAAAATTGTAAACCATCAGTTTGTATTTGAAAAATGCTTTACAAACAGACAGAAATCATTATTTTTTTTAGTTTTAATGCACAACACAACCCATTAAATCCTTACACAACCTAAAAATGAATAGTAGAACTCTCACCGCCATCTATTGGAAACTTATAGAACTTAGAAGTGTTATTCAAACCTAATGTTTAAAAAAATCGGAATAAAAAATGAAGATTGTATATGGAGATAAAAAGTATTCTATCTTTTAAGTTGGACCATACAACTGATCATACAACATATTGAAGTGGTGTTGCAGATTAAAGGAAATGAATTCGAGACACGGGATGTCTATATACTAAAATATCTACTATATATGTACTATATACGTATGAAGTACAAGAATGAAACATTTTGGTATCAAACAATTAACTATAGTTATACCATACATTATAACATTGATTTTATTATAACTCAGCTTCTCCTTCCCAAGTACCTACTTATGAAGTATCTAAGTTAAATTAAACGTTATTCATAATTTTTGACCATATTCATTTATTACCTTTATATATTCATCCATTTCATTTAAAATTTCATTTCATATAAAATTATTGGCCTAGGAAATTATTTCAAATTTAATTACCAATGTCTGTAATGATTACGGCTACTTAACAATACAGTTGTAGCTTACATTTAAATAAATATTTTACATCCTTTTAGCAGTCGTGGATAGCAACCGACAGTTTATGATAATTACTTCATATTTACAAACTTTTACCTATAAATAAAATAAATTTACTTACCATCTGGACAATTTCTCATGATATAAAGTAAAATATATTACGGGTCACCAGACAGTCTCCGGGTTACATATGTTACATTTTTTTAGAGCTACGGAGGTAGAGTACTACAAATAACAGTAATCCCGTGCATGTGTATGTATCTTACTTCACTGACAATGGGGTCGAGATGTTAATGAATGACAAGTTTAAGAGATTTTGAGTTTTACAATATTTCGTTTTTTGACAAAAAAAATCTAAAATGTATAATATTGTAGATCAACATTCATTAAAATATCTTATAGAGTGCTTAATAGTACACTTCTTATACACATACAATATCTAACTTGATGAATAGTTTCAAAATCAAATTATCAAGAAATTATTTACAATTATTTTGAGTAAATATTTAGATTCTTAGGAGTAAGAAATTCGACTTAATTACTAAAATGCATTATTGTATACTTTAATATAAACAATTACATTAAGCAAAGTCTCTGTGGAATGTGATTCATTGTAGTTGAAAGAGATTTATTACTTTCTATATTGATTTAGACTACAAGTGATAATAAATTAATACAATGTAGATGTAGGCTTTGGCATCCTGAGTTCTCTAAGGCCTATCTGAATAGACCGGGAGACCTGTCTGTTATAAATCAGACACTGACAGATTGATGCACTCTCGGAACCAAAGTCATGAATACCTTAACTGTATTTACAGTCAGAATCTGTGTGAATACAGACTGCCTTCAGCCACAACTAGGAGATGAATTATCTCGTGACAATTTAGTCTCTTTAAGGACACGATTATACTGTGTCGATCAACAATAATATTTAATATAAGTGAAAACTAAATTGGATAAATCAATATATACACGAGTCATACATAACTTGCAAGTTAGAAAACACAAATCATTGAAATTTAAATGTTCTTCACAGATTATATTTACGGATGATTGTGATTTATTTAAAATTGTTTTAGATATTTACCAAACTAAATAAAATACTTTTAATAAATAAGAAAAGAACAATAATGCAGGTGTTCTTGACCACCATCTGTGTTCAGTGCAGTGGTATTACAACGAGTTACCCCTAATTCACTCAGTTCAGTACACCTGCCACCCACCCCTATTACTTAATTATAATCGAGGAGTGTAATATGTGTTGTTTGGGATAAGGGTTGCATTATATCATCATCTTTCATTTAATATTACGGTTTCGAGAACCACATATATTATACTTAAGATATAATAAATGAAACTCGTAAGTCAAACCAATATAAAATTAAATACTCTGATAAACAAAATATTATTAGTGCTGTGATTTGATAAACAGCGTCGATAATAATTAAAGATAATTAATAAGATTCGTGGCGGAAAAAGATATTTCCTGAAATCAATAGGTCGTTAACTTTATAACCGTTAATAAATACTCAATTGAATATTAATTTAATTAATAAAGGCTTGAAACATTCATCTAAATAGTTAAATTACAGTAACATGGTGTAAATCATCAAATTACGCAGTTGCTCGACCAGATCATTATACTTGTTCCTTTGGGACTCCAAACTTGATAAACAAGTGTACTAAGTTAATAGATCTTAATTTACTTTATATATACTTAATGTTGGCAGCGACTTTGTCTACTCTCTTTCAAAGCGTAACAAATATGGTAATATCGGTAATTACCAAATCTACTTTTATTTAAAATAATGAAGTTGTAACATAGTATTGACTGAAATGTTATTTTTAGATTTTCTGTTAAGTTTTAGACTTTAATTTAAGTTTCACGTAATCTTATATAATGAAACACTTATCTGTTATGATTATTATTAGCTGCCGTTGTTTTTATATGTATTTAAGGAAGCCTCGTCAGCTGCTTTTGCATAGTGCTAAAAAAGTAAAAATAAAAATAAAGAAATAAAAGCCCTCCTCAAGACTCTTTATCCTCTGGTCTTATGAAAGGAAAGCTATAAATCTAATATAATACAATGAAGGGAATAAAGCTTTCAAGTACCAAGTCTTTTTTTTCATACTAAAATAAGAATATATAAAACTCCCAAGAAACTACAGAGTCTATCTAATAGTGTTTAAATCATTCGGGATTTATAGTAACTACACAAACAACTAAATAACATATTTACGGCTTAACCTATTTTGGAGATTGCCTGGTTTTATGTAAGAGATAAAAGTTTACAAGGGGGCTTGATTAATTGGCAAAGATAGTAAATACTCAGGGATATTTTGATTTGGACGCATTGCAATCGATGAACCACAATTGACGATCAATTGAATTCAGTAGCAAGTATATAATTCAATAATTAATGCACGCAAAGTCCACTGAACCGCTGTGCCGCTTGTAAATATAAATTGTATATTCATTGCAAATATGTTCATAATCATTTGATTTTTTATTGTTTATTGGCGAGAAAAATAGGATATGTTTATTACTGTAACAATGGTACAAGATATACCCTCTCGCTTCGCTGGCTATACCATTAATTTGATTAATTTGGATGTGAACTTACGTTGCTATGGTAATCTTTGTCATATTATCTGTTACCTTAGTAACTCCTACCACTGCGTTAAGTGTATAGCTCCTACAGGTGTAAAACTTGGCGAAATGCAAAAAGTTGAAATCCGTTGGGATAGAATAAAATCCGTTCTTAGTGGACATCTACGTCACAAAAGGAGTAACTATGTAACATTTTAAGTAAATGGAACAGATAGTTTTGGAGATTTTGTGATGAGTCAGTAAGTGATAAATCGCTTATATATATAAGCGATTTATCACTCTTGATTTATATTCTTGATTTAACTCCGCATCGCCGAACTATTAATCTGATGTTATAAGGAGTGACTTGGCCCCTTTTATAAAGAAAAACATATTCCGCGCGAAGTCGTGAGCAAAAGTAGTATTATTATATATATAAGAGTATATATACTTTTAATATATAAAGGGATATACTACATTTAAATTTATATAAGACAAACTCAATGTATCTTTCGAAGCGGGACTATCAATAAATCGAGCTGACGTTCCGTGAAACAAAACCCTTATCAAACGTAAACTTCCCTTTATAATGGATTCCTCGAGTACTAGTAAAATAAACTTCATATTATTTGATATCCATCCGCATTAGTTGTGTTATAATTTTAAACACTAAAAGATATTACAATTAACTTATATTACTCGCTCTGAACACGACTTCGTTCGCACAGAATATGTTTTATTAAATAAAGTTACTCCTAATAACGTCAACTATTCACCAGTGAATGTCCTGTTAAAATCGATCCACTCGTTTCAGAAATTAGACGGACCAAACAGAGAGACAGAGATAAATAAAAAAAAACTGCCTTATATAAATTAAATTTGCATTCAGTGTTAATTTAGAATTACAAACAGACACTTCTATTTTAATTATATTTACAAATTAATAACATCCATTAGTTAATATTAATATATTTATTGGCATTGAAATATCTTTACACATATGTTAAGATTTAGTGTCATTTATTATGACAAGGGCTTTATTTGCCCACGTGATGCGGGTTATTTAGATAAAAGAGAATTAATATACCCGGGAGATGTTAGTACTGTAACACACTGGAAATACTTCAAATTCTCGTTTTGATTACACTTTATAAAATGGAGGCATGCAATAGTTACGTAGCCTTGTGTCAAACATATATCTGACACTTCGACAAGCGTCAATGACACTTGTCTAGACCCGGACTACAATTACAATAGTTAATCAGATATGGATACTTACTTTAATATCTAAAACTTATTTAGTTTATCAAGACTAATCTCTATAACTTTTCACTTAAGTGTTTAAATTGAATATTTTTTTTAGTTTTAAAGTTACATTAATTTTTATTACGAATTTTCCGTGAGTTAAATAAAAAAATATATTTTACGAATATCAAAATATAAATTTAAAATTTAACAGTTATTGCCAACAGGCAATTAATTATAAGAAACCAATAATTTGAGTACTTGAGTGATTTATTGAAGAATCAAGGAACAGATATAATTGTTAGTTATTTTCGTTATAATTATTTCTCTTGTATATAATAATAAATGCTTCTTTGGGGCAATAATAATTAGGATTCCGTAAGAAAATAGAAATGAAATATACATCAGTCAATATTTAATGTTTATTTATACACTTCCTATTACAATCAGACGTACAACAAACTGAACAAACGAACCAATGTCGTTAACATATTATAACTAAAACTACTTTTTGCGACATTATGTCTACTAGCTGCAAAAGTATTAAGCACTCAAGATTACAGAACACGTGAACTAAACACTCCAACACACAACTTATACTACAACCTTACAGTTAAAGATCCATTTGATAATAAGTATTTTACGAACAAACAAACACAATATCCATACATATATTTCTTACTCAACGGTTATTTGACATTCAGTCTTAACTATTTTATTTTAATATACTTTATAAAATAGTATTACATTGTACAATTACATAATATTTGTACAATAAAATACTATTACAATACTAATACTTAAGATATAAATCATTTTTAATTAGATAACGCACGTAAGATTGTGGAGCACATACGCACGGAACAATTCTTTATATGTTTGTTAGAAATATACAGATTGTGGTTTCTTATCTGAGTGTAGTGTGCCTGTTGTTTCTATTATATCACAGATAAATACATTCTATTCACTGATAAATACATTCTATTCTATTGTAATCCAGCTGTCATTAGAGTTGAGTACATACTTAAACTGAACATTAGGTACCTCATAAGATAAGGCAATATACAAGCTGTAGATAAGGTTTAAGCGGAAGTATAAGTCTAAAGTATTTACTTTTGTATGTAATAATACTAACTGCATTATATAGTCTATACACATAGTATTAAACGAGTACAGTAACAGACAACACTCAACATAAATAGAATAACAGTTATGTCAAAGTATTAAAATACAGCAGAGATACTGTTTTTATTTTATATGGCGTTATTTATTTTACTTTATAACGAATAATAATATTATGATTATATTTATTATTAATAGCAGTTAATAATAACCTTATGTATCATTATATTATTACGAGGGAACTTCCCGGCCCACGGGGCCGGGAAGGGTCAAAGGACACGTATGAGGTTGAAACCCACCCTATTTAGTAGCCTGATTCAATAGCTTTTTTTTGATGTATTACACATTATTGTGTGATTTGCGGGTGATAAGTGATGCGCGTGCATACAGAGTCAATTAGCTCGTTATTATATAGTAAGGATAGTTCAATAATGTAAAATAATAGATATATTAAAAGACGAGTTAAGAGATTTTTAAACTTATCGGCGCCTTATGCGAATTATAGAAATGTCGGTACAAACGGGCCTTAGTATTATTTATGTCAATCTTTATACACTTCATACAAGTTTCTGATCACAAGTCGTAAACAAAATCTGAATTTGTTATTCTAGGATTGGATCAGATGAGGTTTGTAAATGCCCTGATTTTTAATTCTTTATTAACAATGCCTATTAACAAATAAACTTTTGTTGTTTTGTATGTAGTCACTAAAGTAAAACTATCAAATAAATTTTACAGTTGAAAAAAAATGTTTCACATTTCACATTCAGTAGTCTTATGAATATCTCGGATAATATCATGGAACCTTTATTTTATGAGTCTATCTTTAGGTCCTAACAGATGAAACTGGTGTTATATATTTATGTTTCTATGTATAAAAGAAACCTAGCTAGTAATGAAAATTGTTTTAAATGAAATATAAACAAACCAATTTAATTATCGAAGATCATCTGGCGTAGGAAGAAAGATGTTTTATATCCGGACGTTGTATTTATCCGGATCGGATAGATAGTAACTGGCCACGTTCATATACCTGCCATTCGATTTGTCTGATCGGTGTAACCTTCACTAATGGTTTAATTAAACAAGAAGAGATTAAGTAACAGGTGTTGATTCAGTGACGTAAATTAGAGGATCACTGATTATGGTATTAATAAAAATATATAACATAGCTGCGCTATATAAAACATACATAAAACTGTAAACACTTTAAAAAACTTTTTTAAATATAAGCTACAGCGAAAAGAAAAATTAAAGAATATGTAAATGCAAATAATTTTACACATTCAAATGTTAAATGGGAGTTGTTTTTCGAATCTTCGTTTTATACCGAAAATACTTTTAAAGAATCTATTATAGTTGTCCAAAACCCCTCCGACTTAAACCTTCAGTGATATGTAAGTGCCCTACTTCTCTAATCTCTACAAACAAAGTAAAGCGAGTAAGTTTATGAGACGCGCGTACAGAATTATATCACACGACACTAACGTTGACTCAATTCTGTAGTGTTTATTGGACATATATTTGTAATATATTATAACTGTGTAATATATTAAGTTTACCTTAATTTATAAAGAGAAATAATACATATACAATAATACGGACGTACACCATTACCGTAACAATATGTATTATAATAGCGTATTTAACTTCCTAAAAATTCGTTAAACTTATCTAAATATTCTATCATTGACAATTAAACATATCGTTAAATATGTTAAATACTTTACTTAATTCAGATTGTTGATCAACATTTAAGATTTATCTTAATTTGTGAAGTAAAAATGTAACCTCAAGGACACTGTCTCCGTCTCTCTAATATCTGAGCGAATGTACCGCAACTACACTTGATAATTTTATTTCTTTTTCATATTTCATAGCATAAATAAAATATAATATTATCTAAAATATCCTTCAATCTAGTTTTACATCTTTTTTTATAATAAAAAAAACGTAACTGATTATAGACTTTGTCAGAGAAATTTGCTAGAAAAGTTTATTGTTCTCTTTTCTCTAAGTTATTTGAATTAAGAATAATAAATCTTCAATGTCTGCCTTCAAGACTGAACAAAATACTCGTTTTTACACAACACAACCAAGTAAATAAACAGACACGAATAAACGTACGTAATATGGTGATCACTGGCACTACAACAATATAGTTATATACAAACTTTAATACAATTTACTATATACATTTTTGTACACTAAAAAGATCTCATGAAATGAACGCAACTTTATTGATAATAAAGATAATGTAAAAGTAAATAAAGCTTATCTTACCTTTGGGAAGTATATTATTTATTTTTTTATTTAATGGCCTATTATTTTCTGGATCTGGAAATTTATCAGTTTTTATAGATTTTTTTGTATTACCTTTAAATTTAAATAAAATCTAAGCAAATGTAAGCAAAAACATTTTAATTTAAGCAACGAGTAGAACTTATAGACAAGAATGGGGGTTCACATAATGCTTTTCTTTCTTTTACAATATCCTTATGCATAATTAGAAGATGTTTCTTCAGCATAGATTTAGATGTAATAATAATAATTTTTAAATAGATATGTCACAATTATTGAGGGAGTATAAAATTATATATCTATACTTTCTGTGTATCATCAATTAAATATGCTTACTCTCTTATTTTGGTGCCCTAAAACGCTGGCGTACCTATAGCTAACATTCTTAAAAATATATATTTTATTTTTAATATTAACCTATATTCAAAATTAAATAACAATGAAATATATTAGCGATAAAAATAAAACTTCAATAGAAAAAACCAGTGGAAAGGATTTCAATTTGTGGCTCATACCATTGTAACACTACTAATATTATGTAACTTTAAAACGCTAAAATTGGAATTTTGATATAAACACTTTCTGTAATTCTTAAATGAATATAAAACTAACTTGTGTAATTTTAGACAAGTCATACTAATAATACGCGCTTACTTTTTTGAATGAAAGTCTTGAATGAGTAAGAGAAACAAAAAATTCTAAATGTTAGGAGACCTCCATAATTAATTTCAAAATCATTTTTCTACGACATAAAAAAGGAGAAGTTTTTTTTAAATATAATTGATACACTTAGGCTCTTTTAGTGATAGAGACATATTTCAAAATAGGAAATGCTTTCCACATTCATTTAAAATGTTTCAAACTATAGGATGATAAATATATTAAATATACAAGAAACTACGGTCCACGGATGTGGTAGATAAGTTATTTATTAGAATTATTTGTTTAATTAAGATTTAACTTAAAACAATATTTTAAATATTATATGGGTATTAGAAATTATAGTATCATATTGCTTAAGCTTGATTATTTTAGATCACTGTTCAGTCCTCCGGGTTCATATAAACTTAAAGAATATTTCGCTTCACATATTGAATATATTTTGTATAGCCAAATATCCATTAACGAAGGACAAATATGAGTTTACCATTATCATAATGCAAATATATATATTTTAACAAGTTATAGCATAGTTTTAGGCTTAATTGGTTAGTTTACTTCTTTGAATATATATCATATAATCAGATGTCAGGAATTTGATTTATCTGTGTGTTAAATGTATTGTGTTTAAAGATATTAACTTGAACATATTTCCAAGTTGAGTTTTACCTTAAATACCTTTAGCACCGTTATGAAATTTTTCGATCACGGCTTAGGAGGTTAACATTTTTAGAATATTGTCTGAAACAATTGTATATAATAAATTTGAATTTTAATCAGATATTGGTAGGAAATAAAAGGAACAAAGATATTTTTTAACAATATCAAACAATAATCAATGTTTAATGTAAATAATAAAGTTGTAGGGATTTTTATTGACTTCTTGGACATCTCAATTACATCAATTATATTAAAATCTAAATCTTGTAATTCAAAAGTAGATAATTTAACTTTCTTCCAATCATTTTTATTTATTCTCAATGAAATTTTAGTAACTTGTTAAGTACAAGTAAAACTTGTAATTAAATTTTAATTAAGTGAAAAGTCAAAAGGTTAAAAGGTTAACCTAATCGTAACCTAATATAATGAAAGCATAATAACTTTAAAACCAATTACGTAGTAGTACTTTTTAATACTCTGTTTTATCAATATATAGAAACTGTTCCGCCACTTCTTATGTAAAACATTTTAGACTCCTACATAATCGTAATATATATAAGAAGTACGGTTTTATATTATACATTTTATAATAATATAAATCTATATCTTAATTAATATAAGACATTATAAGCATTCAGGATTAAAAACAGAAAACATTTTTTGTGTCCTATTTTTTCTTAAATGTTTTAATTTTTATTACCGGCACCGAAGATTTAAAATGAAATTGCCCGAACCATTTTAATTAAAATATAACAACATTTTAGGGACCTTAATTTAGATGTAACAGTTTCTTTATTACATTAAATTGTTGATTTTTTTATCCCTGACCCGTTTAGGTGCTGTTTATTTTTATTTTCCCTCGCTATAATTCAAGTTATAAAAAAAATTACAAACTCTTATACGATCATCGGGTGTACCGTCATTAAATATGAATTAATTTTCTTGAAACATAAGAAAAAACTGTGTATATATATTTATAACTGTCGTATATTTATTATATTTTATATTAACCCCTTTCAGATGTTTTACAGTAAGCATGTTCGCGGAAAGAAGAGATGTAGGGGTCTTTTAACAATATCAATGTTTTCATCTACCTGCATGTTTACTTATTTTATGGATATAGTGTATGTATGTTGCACACAAAATATACTTACTGTATTTCTGGGCCTGCTATTGTGTTTACATACGTGGGTTTAAGTCAATTATATTCTGTATTAAATTTAAGATATTTTTTAATTTCAATAGTCTTTCAAATATTTATATATGATGTCGTCTATCGGTTACACAAACAATGGTTACATTAGGAAACATATTTCAGAAGTCAAAATAGGCGGACTTTAAAGTTTTGAATCTGTGAAGATTAAACGATGAATGAACAAACCCTATCATTATCTCTGATTTTCTGAAATATCACTTAAAGTTAAATTTATTTAATATAGCTTAAAATTATTTTATTTGTATTATATTTTAAGTACCTTATTTTGGTGTCGTGAGGATATACTTTATTACTTATACCTGTGATTTTTTCGTACGTCATCAATCTTTCTCAAAAGTCATGACTCATCTTACTGAAGACCAAAAGCAGATATTTAGATTAATTTTAACACGAGTTAATTCCCCTCACTATAAGCCATAATGATATTTAAAATTAATTATATTTGTAATAGATGTATTATATATATGTAAAAAAAGTAACCTTATAAAATTTTTAATGTTAATCCAAACATTTGCATTTTGCAACAAAGTACCAAATTTTACAATAATGGCATAGACATAAAAGAAAAATTTAAGGAACATTTCCTTCATACTCCAAGTCTAACTCCTACGGTTTTACAGCGTATGATAAAATAGCTCGCAGATGGTAGTTTTCTTCCACTTACTTGACACTTATCGTTATGTAACATAACATAAATGATGTTAAATAATGCATACAATATCTAGTTAATGATAGGCTGTGTATTATTCTGAAACATGAGCTTTTACTGTAAAGTTTTATTATTGTCTTTTTACTAGTATCAGTAATAAATGTTTACATTATTTTAGTGTTAAATTTATATTAGGTTTGTGTTTAATATTTTATTTTAATTGTCTTGGCTATTTTATGTACAGTACAAATGATGTAATAAATAATACCAGAAATATTCAGTTACAATAAAGACACTTAAAGGATTTTTATGCTATATGCGATTAAAAACTGTGTTAAAATGTCTATACTTATTCCGATGTAGAATAAGAGCAGTTTTGAAATATAAAAAACTATTGCTAATAATTATATAAAAACGAGTTAATAATACTTTCATAGACAAATTAACGAATTTTTAGGACCCTTTTAAAATTAAATAAGCATGATAAAAACTTAATATTAAGATACTAATTAAAAATATTAAATGTAAGTCCAGTGCAGCATCTTAAACTTCTTGTATATCTAATTAACTTAAAGTCTTTGCACAGAAGTCGTCGTTTCGTTATTTAAATGAGTTAGTTTTGACTAAGTTTTTCTACTAATAAATTTTGTCTTGATTGTATAAATGTTTGGAAATAAGTATTTAGTTTTATGGATATAACCACCTTCTTCTATTATACGTCATCGCATTGGAGATTTACTGATTTGTAATTGTACAACCTTTTCACGTGGTGAGTAAGACAGGCGTGAACTCATCTCAACTCATCTTCTTTGCCGTCGCGCGACTTCCTCTCCATCTGTCCATTATACCATCTACAAGAATACAAAACAAGACTGAGTATGTACCTATTTCTATATATATAGAGGTGTATAGATAATGGTGAATATTTTTAATCAGTTTTCAACTCTTCTTTATCGTTAACAACAGGATTAAATTAATTTACATTTTATTTTCTAATGGCGTATGAATCGTCTTTACAATTTAATACTGTGTTGTCTGGTCATGCTCACATTATCTTTTATTAGTAGATGCTTCGTGAAAAAAAATTGCATTAAA
Source organism: Melinaea marsaeus rileyi (assembly GCA_918358865.1). Classification (NCBI taxonomy): domain Eukaryota; kingdom Metazoa; phylum Arthropoda; class Insecta; order Lepidoptera; family Nymphalidae; genus Melinaea; species Melinaea marsaeus. The sequence goes on from OU911089.1 coordinate 37,794,968, forward strand.
ATATAATGTATTTAAGAAATAAGTTATATATATTTTAAATCATAAAATAAGACTTCATGTAGATGTTGTTCATAACAATATTTCTGCACGTTATATTTTTAAAATATACTTTTATCCGTAATAAAGTCTTTTTGGTCTTCTGTAAATTTTTATCATATTAAAAACAATACTGCCGTCTTCCAGTATGAATCTGATGACCCATCACGATCACAACGGCAGGATACGTTGTAAATTTATGATTGATGGGCCTCTGCAATGTAGTGCGTACAATGGCTAGCATACTTTTTTTCTAATATATTGCATTGGTTAAAACAATCTCTCTCGCTTTTTCCTTACGATTAAACGACTTATTGTTTTTGAGAGGTTAAAAATAAAATCCAGAAGTCTCTAATTCTTTCACCTACTCACTTATTACCTAAACAAGATTGAATTACTAAAATTTACTTAATTAAAAAATGCTCGCTCGCTCTTTGATATTTAAACTCGCTCTTTGATATTTAAATGAACTTTAATTTCTAAATAATAATAGCATCACGTTCAAATAAAATACTTATACCGTATATATGCGATGAATTCGTCCATGACTATGCATTATAAAGCAAAATGCCTTTGTTGTGAACCGACACTGAATAATAAATAAAGGGATCGAAATGAGACGAGGAGGAAAGAATCCTCAAATTTAATGCTTGGCCTCAGGAAATAGTCAAACATTATCTAATAATTTCTCTTCAGATATCAGAAACATAAATATCTCATGTCATCATAAATTTTGAGCTCGTTTTTTAACATGTTTTTATTAACATTGTTAACTATATAGGTCTTATAAGATATAATATTTTAAGTCACTATGCTTTTTTCGCAAGCTAATTTAGGGCAAAACTATAAAATCGACTCAAATATAACAAAAACAGTCAAAGATTTAAGTGAATATAAAAATAGATAAAATATAGTGTATCAAATGTAAAAGCAATCGTTTCAACATGCAATCTTTTTATGTCATATTTCAAAATATATATTAGTTTTCTTATAGTTTATTTACTGATTTTTTTTATTTGTTCATATGATTTATATTTCTCACTTTATTTATGTCAATTGTCTTATCAATGATCACTGTCCAAAAAATAATAATATGAACAAAACCTTCATATTAGCTTTATGTATGAAGAAACTTAACAGGTAAAAATATTCAGATGTTTGAAATTTAAAGGAAATAAATTTAGTATACAATTTATGATATTAATTAATGATGACGACCCTTCATATACACACTTATATTGCATTCCTGTATTCTTAGTCTTAGTTTTTATAAAGTGTATTTGAAAGGAATATGTGAAGCTATATTAATTAACTTACCCAGCGCTAAAAGAGGACATACTTTGTTCCGTAAAGAATATTTCCCTTTTAAGTCTTTTACTATTATTATACTAACAATTGATTTAAGTATTTTATATACACACACACATATACATATATATATATATATATATATATATATATATATAACATACAGAGTTTAAGTATACATATATAATATATATATATATAATATATTATATATGTATACTTGAACTCTGAAATATTTGAATTGAGAGAAATACTTTAATAATTGATATTTCAAACAAGGAATTACTTTTTTATTTGACGTATAATTCTCAAAGAGTAAAATGATAAAAAAAACTATTTCATTTCTTACTTAAATCTTATCTGAATATTGAAACATCGGCTCTTAAGATGTAGATCTGTCTCGTTCGTTTCGTTCTATAGAACGTACAGGCACTGTTTATTGTCTACTTTAAGTTGGGACCATAATGGTATTCATATTAAAATATTTCAATCTATACTATTATAAATTTAGCTGAGCTTAGCTTAAGATTACAAAGTGAGAAATTTCTGAAAACCTTTAGGTTATTTTAGACAAACAAAAGAAATATAAATTATATTGAAAATGGAAATGAAAAATGAAGATCTTATTTACGGATTTGTGGTATGTTAGACAAATATGTCTGATATCAATTGAATATTTCGTGCTGATTTGAAATATTTTATTTTATCTATATTTTTATTTAATTATCAATAAATAATTTATTTAAAAGTAAAAAAAAATGTATTATATATTTTCAGTACAATATGTATCAGTATTATATTCAATAATTCCATACAATGTCATTAAGTGCAGCTTAGCTGTATTTTAATAAATTAAGTCCAAGTGAAGTCCGTTTAAAGTCTAATTGGACTCAGATTTTTATTTACATTCGTCGCCTATATAAAACATAACTCTATTAATTAAAAAGGGAATTAAAGAATTTGCTATCCAGTTTATTTATTTAGAATATATCTAAGCCTTCATATTCGTCATCAAAGTGAAATTGTCTAAATTTTCCTCATGTGAAAAGTTTTCTGTAAGTAGCAGTAGATCTAATTTAGATAGACTGTCGTTATTTTTTTATATACGACTCTAACTCTAACTTTTTGCTTTAATGTTGAACAAGTCCTGATGTTATATCAACGTAAATGTCCATTATATATATTATAAATATTATGTACGCCTTTATGTCATACGATATATCCAATATAACAAGAGCACAAAACTTATTTGCGATCTCTGGGAATCTGCAATCGGCTTTACCCTCTGTACCATCTGGGTGAGCGCATCATTTCAGGCTTTTCTGAATTAAAAAATGATAATCTTGATGATGACGGATAAAACTAATGCTTTATATTGTATAGTTGCTCATAAACAAGACTTTTATTAACATTCATCTTTTATTGCCATAAATGGTAAAAAGTTATATATTTTACATAATATATAAACTGTAATTAAACTCAGAAATCAGACTACTAAGTATTTCAATATTGTGCATTTTGCAGACTTTCAATATTTTGCATTTATTTATTTACACTAAGTTGAGACAGAATTTCGTGTGATTGTCCATTGCCAAGTCCAAGTATTTTGGTGTTCCTTTAAGCGCTGAAACTTTCTAGAATCACTTGTGATAACCAGTAAATTTATAAGACTATCGTTTTTTGTTTTGCAAAGGAACCAAATTAAAATTGAGGTATTTTAATTACTACTTTGTAAATTTTAAAATAAAAAAATAAAGATTTGCAATTCTGATTCCGATTTAATTAGGGTACAGTCGGTTAAATGTACATATTTCTTGAAATACTTTTAAAACCGAATAAAGAATGTTGCAGGCATTTTATAAAACTCATATAACTGTAATATGATAATCATATATGGAGTGTATATATATATATATACACTCCATTCTAATTCCATAAACAAAAATTGTTTATAAATGTTTATAATACAGTTATTTATGTTTTATCTTCTATCCAATTAAAATTAAAGACGAATAATTAAACAAAAAAAGGGTTAATTGAAACTATATTAATTCATATTAAAAATAAATTATTTTCCATGTTCTTTTAATTTATTTGGTCATTGTTAGTTAAAAAAGTTTTATGAGGAGAAATTTGTGAAAATATATAATTTATGCCTTCATATCAAGCAAAAGACTGAGATGCAATATGCATATACATATATACATTAGCAATTTAAATAGTGTATGAGGATCCCATAGCAGTAGACGCTCCACTTTAAATGCATAAAACGAGATTTTGTATTCTAACTAATAGTAAACAATATACATAAGTGTATTGATTTAATAAACATAAATGTTTTGATGTTTAATATCTTTTTTTTTGCTATCTTTCATTGTTTCTTTTAAAAAGATATGTATTAATAGAAAAAAATATATAGCCCCTTCAATTTATTTCAAACTTTACGTCCACACGAATTAGAAAAAAAAATCGGGGACCAATTTTTATCGCTCTAATTAATAGTAATCTAAATTGAGGTCTGTAAACCTTTTTCCTCATTATAGTTGTTAATTATATTGAGATTTTATAATGTTGCGAATATACTAACTTAATATCTACATTAATGGAAATGATAATTAAAATAATTAGTTAATTTGAATTTAAATGTTTCTATTCTAATATGAGTCCTTTATAAGAAGCTTACATTACAAATGAAATATAATGCTATAAGATTACTGCATGTGTTGTGAATATAGCAACTTAAGAATTGTTTATAATTTAGTAAAACGTTTCTAGATATATAAATTGTGAGGATACAGATTCATCGCCTTACTTTTGTGCATAGTAGACGTGTGTTCCTTACTTCCTCAAATTAGTAAATAAGTGTCTTGCAATTGTATTCTTTGAGTGTATTACACCTATCATCAAAACTGCATAAACTATCATTAAGAAAAAATATTATCGGAGTGCATGTGCAGCAAGAGGACCCACCTACCTCACACCCGCGAAAGCAGAGCGGTTGCTATTTTTTGACTCGCTCGCACACTGACCCTGCGTTTGGCAAGAGGCACAAGTAAGTCTTTACATCGGCTGGTACTACGTAAATATCGTCTTTATTGACATTATTTTAAAAACTTATTACGATTGTCGATTGTTTGACTCATTCTTATAAATAATGAGCGTAACACGATCACCTCCTACCGTCACTGGTGGTGGTTCACAGCCTGATCTATCAAAGCTGAATATTCCCAGCTCGCAGATAACATTTCGTAATAAACGAAAACAGCCAGCTGATCGGGAATGTGAGTGCTCGGAAGATATTAAATTGATACGCAGTGAATTAAACCGCATTAGTACCTTACTGGAAACATATATTACGACTAATTCGCAAATGATGTTAAAAATGAATGACTGTATTACAACAATAAAAACCGAAATTTCCAGTTTAAAGGTTTCTCATGGTGAAATTAAAAATTCTTTTGATATAAATTTAACTAAAATCAGCTCAGAAATACAGGATATTAAATCATCTACTTCAAAAATCTCGTTAGAACACAACAATGTAAAATCGCAATTAACTCAATTAGAAACTACACTAAATATTGATAAGAAGAAAATCGAATTACTAGAAACCAACATGCGCGAATTAAAATCAATCCCCATTCCCACGATCCAGAACACCGACATATACACAAATGAAAAAATGATTCTTGAAATTCAAGATCGCAAGAAGAGAGCAAATAATATTATTATTATGGGAATTGATGAAAACGAGTCCAATAACACGAAAGAGAGAAATTCTCAGGATGAGACTAAAGTACTTAAAATATTACAACAGTTAGTTACGGACATACCAAAGCCAAAAACAATTTTTCGCATTGGTAAATACAATCCAGGAAAAGCACGTAAAATTAAAATCTGCTTTGAGAAGCCAGAGACAGCATTATTAATTCTTAAAAGCCGTACAAAATTGCCTGACAATTTGAAAATATTTTCTGATCAAACCCCGGCCCAACATAAATACTATTTACTTATAAAAGATGAGTTTAATAAGCGTATATCCAATGGCGAGACCGATATAACAATTAAATACGTGAACGGAGTACCGGCTATCGTAAAAACTCCTACAAAAAACTCCAACCATCATCAATAGACGTAAATACCATTGACAATATAAATTACCAAATAGTAAATGATCACCGAGAATTAAGCACTGAAAAGTCGCGATTATCTTTCTTATACCTTAATGCCCGTAGTATTAAGAAAAAAGGGAAACTAGACGAATTAAAATGTATTTTAAAATCCATACCGACGACCGTTCATGTCGTCCTACTCTCTGAAACCTGGATAGTATCAGATGACCAAGCCTCACGACTACAGATAGAAAATTACACACATTACTACAATTTCAGGACAGATGCCAGGGGAGGTGGAGTATCAACGTATGTACATAACAATTTACAGCACAGACTCATTGAATCAGTTTATCAAGGTGGGAATAACTACCTTTGGGTACACATTGAAAAATGCGCAGTGGATGTTGGTTTGGTCTATAAGCCTGGTGATACAAATTTTGAACAATTTCTTAAAGACTATGACAGACAACTACAACAACGAAAAAGATCAATAGTATTTGGGGATTTCAATATCAACCTGTTGGAAAAAAACAAACGATTAAGCGAATATAAACAAATAATTCAAGAATCAGGACATAGACTGCTAAACAAAATAAATGTATCACACAGCACAAGAGACGCGGCTACAAAAAAATCAATCATAGATCACGTAAGCACAAATTTAAAAACGAATAAGTTTAACTTTGCTATTATTAATTCGTCATTATCAGATCACAAAAATATATATGTACAATTTAATAAATTTAAAACTCCGAGAAAAATACGTACCACCTATGAGTCAATAGATTACGCAATGTTATATAAGTCATTCGAGTCTTCACAAATTATTAATATAATCGAGAACTATACAGAACTCGAAAACTTAATAAAGCAACATGTTAATGACTGCAAAGAAATTAAAACCAAAATTCTGAACAATATAAGAGATGACTGGATAAATAAAAACATTATCGATTGGATAAGCCACAGGAACTTTCTATGGACGCAGTATAGGAATAATCCTAATAACGAGAATATAAAAAATATTTTTTATTCAAAGAGAACTGAAACAGCTAAGTTAATACAAGATACAAAAGATTTGTACTATTACAAACTATTTACAAACAATATAAAGAACTCTAAAAAGACCTGGACTTTATTAAATAAGTTATCTAGTAATAAAATAAGTGGTGCTCCCTCTAAATTAATAGTAGAATCTCAAATAATTTCCGACACGAACGACATCTGTAATGTTTTTAACGAATATTTCACAACTATAGGTTCCCTCTTAGCAAAAAGAATACCAGCAAAATACCATGACATCTTACACCCATTTCATACAACCAACGAACAAAACAATCATGAACTTCGAACATTTAAACCATGCGATTCCGATGAGATTGAAAGACTGATAAGGGATTTAGATTCAAATGCAAGTACCGGTATTGACAAAATTAGCACAAAATCAATAAAATGTTTATGCAATTTATTATCAAGAAATTTGGCACTATGTTTTAACAAGCTTATGTCTGAAGGAATATTCCCAGACACCTTGAAGATAGCAAAAATAACACCCATACATAAATCTGGTTCTTTAACAAACCCAGAAAACTATCGACCAATTTCTATACTACCCGTCCTCTCAAAAATTTTAGAAAAGTTAATTCACAACCGCTTGGCTATGTATTTGGATTCATTTAATTTCATATCTGAACGACAGTATGGTTTTAGAGCGCGAAGTAATACTACTGCTGCAATTGTAGATCTAGTAACAAAAATAAGACGGAACCTAGACAAAAGGAACATAGCTTTGGGCGTATTTATTGATTTAAAAAAGGCATTTGACACCGTAAGCCATAAACTCTTATTGCATAAACTTCGGAACATTGGTTTCAAGGGTGCTGTACTCGAAATGTTAAAATCATACTTAACAAACAGGTTGCAGGTCGTTAAAATCGAAAACAGCCAAAGTGGTGCGCTGCCTGTGACATGCGGAGTCCCACAGGGCTCAATTCTAGGGCCACTTCTGTTCTTAATTTATGTGAATGATATTGCGTCTTTGAAACTAAATGGTCATCTGACTTTGTACGCAGATGACACCTGTTTATTTTATTTTGGTAGTAACATAAATGAAATAATTTCTCAAGCTCAACAAGATCTAGATGTTTTACATAAATGGTTCTATCAAAATCTTCTAACTATTAATGCTTCCAAAACTTGTTATATTATATTTAAAACAAAAAACAAAATTATTGCCCCGCATGACCCATTAACGGTTGACAACTTTCCAATCGAGCAGAAAACTTATGAAAAATACTTAGGTTTACGAATAGACAATTATATAACTTTCAAATATCAAATAGACTATATAAGTAAAAAACTTTCTTCTTTAATTAGTTCATTTATTAATATTTCAAAATGCATACCTGAGAAATTAAAGTATAACATTTACAATTCCTTAGTGAAATCACATTTATTATATTTAATAGAAATATGGGGTAATATTGGCAAAACAAAACTACAAAAAATCCAAAGAAAACAAAATAAATTAATTAAAATACTCTTTCGATATTCACCTTTGACACTAACTACTACACTTTATAAGAACACAAATATTATGAACTTACGACAACTTTATATATATAATTCCTGTATTTTTATTAGAAAAATTATTAGTGGATCAATACACTCAAATTTAATTTTAATAAAAAAAAACAATAAACGTAGCACCCGTAGACCAGGTTTACTAGTTCTTCCAAAGGTTAGAACTAAATTTGCAAAAAAAAATATTGATTTCGATGGAGCACAACTTTACAACAATTTACCTACTTCTATAAAAAATGTAAACTCAGTTAATGGTTTTAAGACCCAACTCTCAAAATATATTCTAGAGAATACCCCTTTCTAGAATATCTAAAACATATAAAGCAACTTAATAACATTATATTCCTTTAACTGAGTACTTGTACTTGTATGGCGACCATTTTAATTATTACTTTATTATATTGTTCTCATGTAAGTGAATCTGTCTTTTTGAGAATAAATTCTTTAAACCTAAGTATTCTTATATTGAAAATAACCAACAGTGACAAATTGCAAGTGAAGTTTAATTCTTGTTCAAATACTTTTTACAAACTTACTATCCGTTAAGTTATTAGTTTTTAATGTCTTATTATTTTCTAGGTTGTACAATTATTGCAATTATTGTAATTTTATTGTAATCATGGTAGTAAATAATTAACTTAATCAAATAATTTGCTATATTAGATCGTTTGCTGTTATGATACATCAAATCTAAGTTCTTAATAGGTGCCCATGTTTGTTTTAAGTAAAGGAGATTTTGAAGAATGTGGAATATTTTCAGTAATAAAATTATATTATTAATTCTATTACTATTACCATTTTGTGAATAAAAAACAAATAAATAAAAAAAAAAATATTTTAAGACACTTATAGCTTGCTTGCTGTGAGATATTAACAATATATCGCGTTTACCGACTGCCTGTTGTCGTTCTTAATAGTGTGTGTTCGAGAGACTAAAAAGAGTGTAAGTTAAGGCAAGAAGGAAATTAAAACAGTTTTATTATCACTTGAAAAGAAAACTACACGTGATTATTGTGTATCCAGTTACAGGCGACAGCAATATTATATAATTATAAAATATAGGCTTTGAATGAATATTTTGTTCTTCCAATTAATTATATTATTCTATTATAGTACCTTAAATAATGTTAGGAACATTTGCTATATTACGAGTATTTTATAACATCCACAACACACGATGTTATTCGGTAAAATAAATAATACTAAAACCATTTGAAGTGCTTTTAGAGTATACTTTTAGGACTCATAGAAAAATGTGATATGATTTCTTATATAAAATATAATACATGATAAAATAATCTTCAATTTAAATTCAGCACCCGCTAGCATTCCAACTTATTTAATTTTTTTTTTTTTTTATACATTAGATAGTGAAAATCTTAGAGTTTTCTCGAGTTTCTCAGTCCTATCGAAGTCTGACCTTGTAAATATAATAGGTTTTTTGGGATATTCGTTTGTCATTCACATTAAACTACTGAATAAATTTCTATGTTTCAAAATCTATCTATCACTATCCTGGCAAACCACATGATTTTCCTCATTGCACTATGGTAAATAGTTAAATAACTTTTACAAACAATCGAAATTACTACACGATGCTAAATCACCCGCAATTATTAATTAACTGTAAATAAAATAATAAATGTCATAAGTATAATTATTTTATTTTTCAACACTTTATTAAAAAATATGGAGTGCTTCAAAAATTTTGACCTCGCATTTCAAATATACAACGGAGCATGCAACGTCCTGGAGAATGAAGATAAATACATCCATTTATCGCTATCCACTGCCACTGTTGCCTGTCTGAAGGCTGTCAGATGTGTTGCGACCTTATTCCTAGGTTTAAATGAAACTAGTACACAAATGTTTGTTGAACGAGCTAGAGGTAGATAGCGTAAACAAATTTTGAATAGAGCTGCACTTAGGTACCTTAGCGTCAAAAGTAATAGATATTTATTGGATTCGGTTCAAACAGATAGATACTTGTATATTAATGATTGAATTGAAATAGACATACACATATTAATAAAAAACCCTTTACCAAAGGTAAGTTTAGCTAGAAAGATTAGATAAATTATGGTGTTAGAGTTTTAACCGACTGTAACGTATTTTAAATTCACACATCAAAGGTATACTATTAAGTATATGACAACATTTTTATGAAATAGGGTGTCAGAACCAAAGCATACAACTTTTTGTGCTGAATTATAATGTTATTACTTTGATGTAGCTTTATTATTTTAATTTTCATTTTTTTCTGCTGTAGTATAGGAAAGTGTTGCAGAACCAAGGACATTAAATAATAGTACTATTTAAAACAATCAAGTTACTTTAGATACAATGTACAAAACGAATTTATACAATATTTATAAAAAGAGTTAAAGTAGTTTTCGATTGATAATTTAAAAAGGTATATTCTTTTTTCATAAGATACATAAATTAACGAACTAGATATCTACACATCTGGGTCCTTACTTCGAATATTTCAGCTTTAACTTGATAATTTTACTAACAATGGTACCGTTATTGATGCATTTTTTAACGATTTTTGAATAATTAATAATCGAAATCATAGTATTCATATTAATAGGTAATTTCATTTCAACTTTTTCCTCATTTAAATTTAACGGTAATAACTGTCTTGGAAGAAAGGCATTTCTTAGAGCATCCAACATAAATATAAATAGTAACTTCTTGCCCGTTACAAGTAAATAATTGTATAGTTACATTATATTGTATTTTTTTGTTACTTTTAATAAAGTGGTACTTAATAATAATCTTTGTGTATTTTAAATATACTTACCCGTTATACCTGACGTGGATGACTCCTGTGGAAATTTAGCAAAGGAATAGCAATAACATAGGAAAAGCATCATGGTGAAATCAATCCCTACGGAGATATTAAAATACATATTTCTAAAATATGTATTAAATGAAAGTATCTTATAATATTGCTCTTCTATTATTCCCTTAGAAGTATGTTAACAAATCCTTAGATATTAACAGTTAATCTCAAACATGGCTAGTATTAATGAGATCTGTTTCAATTAACCTTGCAGTATAATTTAATTAACAGTAGAAAAGTTACAAAACGTTATAAAAATGCATGTCAGATGTACAGAAAGTTTAAGTTTTTTATTCTAAAATGAAAATATCGAGCTAAAAATATTTTATAATAAATACTATTTAAATACTGACATACGTATTTCTCTTCCTATAATTTTTTTTATAATATATAATTAAAATTCAATAGAAACTCAAAATAGTTTTTTTATTTGAAGAAATATTATAAAGATAAGGTTATTATATATATTATAAGTTAAAAATTTATTTACCAATTGGGAAATAGTATTATTAGGCAAAGGGAAAAAATGTAATAAATATTGGACTAACATAATATAACATTTTATTTCCACAATTCATTACATGTCAAATAGAAAAATTTAATTATTCTATGAATATGATTGGTTCATAAATTTAAATTTATTAACCTAAAAATATTCCTCTGGATATTATAATAAACATTTAATTATAGAAAACTTATATAATAAAAGAAAAAATATTTATGAACGTGACTAGTAGTGGTGTTAATGACGTCATTTTAGTTTTTTTTCTAATATTGAAGTTCAAAGAATGTGTACATACAGGAGTGCCTTATGAGGATCTCTGATAATGTCATGGAACCACATTTTATGAGGGTACCTTTACGTCCTAATGGCACCTTAGGGATAAAACTCATATTATACTTATGTTTCATGGTGTAAAAGAAAAATAGCTAATAATGTAAAATATCTTGTATTAAATAGAAACAAACATTGTTAATTAACGAAGACCACTTGGCGTAGGTATAAAGAAGTTTTATATTCGGACGTTATATTTATCCGGATCGGATAGGCCACCGTTCAGTAGGAACGACCCAGGTTCAGTTCCCGGTCATTCCACTTGTCCGGTCGGTGAAAACCTTTCATTAGGGGTTTAATTAAAGGTTTTAGCCGATATTACTATACCTTACTTATACCAAGAGATTAAACAACAGGTGTTGTTAAGTGAAGTATATTAAGTAAATTAAAGGTTTTTATTGTGATATTAATAAAAAAAATTATAACATAGTGAAATAAAAAGAAATTTATAAAATTATAAGTATTGTGTATACAAAATGCTTATAATTCATATGCCTCAAATGCAAATAATTTTACATATTCAAATATTTATAATTGGAAGTTATTTTCCAAATCTTCTTTTCGTAGAGCGAATCCCTTTAAAGGTGCTATCATAGTGGTCATAACCTCTCAGTCTTAACCTTTTAGTGATACTTAAGTGGCGTACCCACTTCTGTAACGCAAACAAAGTAAAGCAAGCATACACTTAGTATGAGACGCACGTACAGAATTTGAATTGGTAATTTGTTAACAGTATGCCATGCCATTAATGTGACATTAATGTCGACCTAATTCTCTAGTTGTAAATTGACATATAGTTTTTGTATGTCGGAAGTGTATGTATGTCAAGTTTAACTTTATTTATCTACAACAATGATAATATGTACATATGCTATTATCATAATAACAAATATTGGTCAAGTTACTAAATATTCTATCCATATTAATATATAAATAAAGCTGTAAAAATATAAAACAAGGTTGACATACAAATATCTCAATTAATTGATATTGTTTATCAATATTTTAAGGCTCATATAATTTTTAAGTACATATAGACTTAATAATTCATCATCTGGGCATGACTTGAATCTGTGACCTCCCGTTACCTACTCTGTGATACCGTTCCCATCGCTCTATCACCAGACACCATACTGCAACTTTATTTTTTCCGTATTTCATAATGACAAAAATTAAATAGGATACCATCTAAAATAGCCTTCAATCTAGTCTCTACATCTAAACTTAAAAAAAAAACATTACTAATACTTAATAGAAATTTGTCAAAGAAATTTGCTAGAAGAATTTATTGTTTTGTTTACTCTAAGTTATTTGAATCACGTAAAATGTATCTCCGATGTCTAGACTAAACAAAAGACTCGTTTGTGAAAAAAAAATCGTGAACGCAACAAACAAAACCTTGAAAATAAGCCTATTTGTGTAGCTTATAATAATAAATATTTTACATTAAATATGGTAAAGTGTTTCTCGAATTTTTCGAGAGTCCCGCTTCGTCCTGTCCTTGATGGCGATGCACATTTGTGTAGTATATTTTTTTTATATCATTTTCTATTTTCATGATTAGCGCATCACTAAATAAGAGGTTTGAGAAGTTGAAATAATAAATGTATACAACAGTATCAATATAAAAACTGGTCTTTTTTGCCCAGTATCTATGTTATTTTTTTATTTCTACTAATATATATTATATCATATAATAATACTTCGTTCTTTTATGATAAAATTAGTTGGTTAAATACTACCTATCAGTGCTTAACGTAATTTTGTGATGCTGCTATCGAAGACGATTATATGGCTTTATTGATTCAGTAAGACCTTAAAATTATTAGAAGATATAATTATAATAAAAAATATAGATTTTGTTTCAAAATTACACTTAAGAAATCTTTTATATACTCTGTTTAAAAACTACTTCCTCTGTAACAGTTATTATTATAGTTTGTAATGAAAAGCATGTTGTTTTATAATAAAAAAATACTACATGAGAGTGTTATTTTATTTGGATAAAAAAGCACTGTTTTATATAACTATGAAATTTATACAAATCTGTTTCTTCTGTGATTAGCCAATACTAAGAATACTAACTGAAAAATATCGTTATTAACGATAAAATAGGGTACATATTAACAGGCGACAACACTAATTTGTGTCTGATATATTTCGTGTATACAACATATTTATGACTGCATCGTGATAATAAATTAACAATTAATATTCTAAATATAAGTTACGTTAATGGCTAAATTAATTAATTCAATTTTAATTTTATTATTAATTTTAATTTTCAAATTACTTATTGAAGTTTGTTGTGTTAAAAATATAATATCCAAATTAATACTTATTTTATTATTTCGAAATCGGTTCTAAGTTGAGTTCAATTTATAATGTGATGGGTTTAGGATTCATAAAATAATTCATTTTTTTTTAAATATTATATGAGTAAATTTTCAGAGATAATCACCGATTTAATGACATATTAATTGATTATGGATGATACTTAACAAACTCTTAAAGTTATGACTTTAAGAGACAAATTATGTATTCTTTAAACAATTTAACTTATCTTTAAACAAGATGGTATTAGTATATGATAAGTATCATACTTGTATCATAAGAAGAAAGTCAAATTCTGAATGATTTTGTTCTCAGTCTTATTATTTATTATTCTTTTAGAAATTCGCTTCCAATAAAAGTAATGAAATCTTATTTGTTTCCAGCCTTTGTTATTTCCAAGCAAACTAAAAAAAAAATATAATTAGCTTAGCCGTCGCATAAGAAATGCAATTCAACTATAAAATAGAAAACTGTATTTTATTTGTATTTAACATAAAATAAATTATGCTTGAGGTCTATCAACCTTCGATTTTAGTAACTTTTTGTAAAATTATTAGTTTCATTAATTGAAAGTAATACTAAGTAATAAATAAAGGAAAATTTAACATGTTCTCTTATGTTCAAGTTCAACTTAATATGCAAGAGGTTTAATTTGAGAAAATTGTGATTGGTGATTACAACAATACAACAGTCAAAAAATATTTTTTTTATAAAATATTTTTCATTTTTATATTCCAGTACTTATTTTAAAACACACAATCACATTTTTTACAAAAGATCTGTCGAAATTAGAGTGTTTATTTTATTTCGAGAAAACAAGATTATTTTTAGAAATTTTTAAAATGATGTATTATTTTTGTAACTGTTTTATTTAACATCAAAACTATGTTACACCTAAGAACACCACTTAATTGTATTTGCGTGTTAGAATAATTATGCAACAACCTAATTAGGTAACACTGCAATATATTAGCAAACAAAATAAAACTAAAATAGAAAAGATGGTGTATAGGATTTCAATTCGTAGTATACACGATTGCAATATCCCCAATGCTGCGATTGCAATATGTTTGAATTTGATCTAAGCTTCCCTTTAATTCGTAAATTAATACAATACTAATTGGTTTGTAATTTTACAGAAGTCATACTTATATTACCTGCTTAGTTTTTTTGTGGCTTTCTCCAAATAGTAACATTTAAAGCCAACGTTCATATAAACATAATATAAGATACTTTACTATTATATAATATACAATATTACTCTTGTGTTTTATATTTATTTATTTGATTCCATTCAAGTGGTGCAAGAGCTCGATCACAATGCAAGTTATCCGAAGTTGAATACGAAATACAGGACTCGGCGAAACTTCATAGATAGATGGTATTTATTACCATATTCAAACAATACCGTTTAAGAATTGCAAGCCATAAGTGAAATGAAGTAAAGGAACAAAATACTCTAAATATTAGAAGATCTCCATTATTCATTTCAGAAACCAGAGATAATAGGCAGTATTTTATATTACAACGATACCCATAGGCTTCTATCGTGACGGGAAAATATATCAAAATAGAAAAATGAATTCTGCTTTTATTGTAAAAGTTACAACATATGATAAACACATTAAAATAGAATAAACCGCAATCACAGCCGTCCACGGATGTGACTCAGCTAGCTGAATTAATATGCAACAATACTTTGTTTAAAATTTAAATTGACTGAAAATTCAATGTGAAAATTTTAAACTTTTATTTATTTTTTAAAAGTTGTTTTCACATTATTTATTCAATTAAAGTTTAAATAAAATTCTATTAGTATGTTTAAAATGCGTGGGTTATATTTGTTTCAATTCTTTTAGATTAGTATGCATTCCTCTGGGTTTATATCTACTTAAAGAATATTTCACTTAAAATATGGATATAATTTGTAAAACCAAATGTTATTATAGATGTTATTATATATATATATATATATTCCATTGATAATATAGTACAAATATTCTGCTATGAGTTTTATATTATCATAATGCAAACATAATTTTGAACACGGCGTTTTAGGCTTAATCGGATTATTTAATTTACGCAGTTTATTAGATATCATGAAATTTATATATTTATGTATCTTAAATATATTTAGTATTTTACGATATGACCTTCAGCTTATACTTTAAATACTTTTACCTCCGTTTTGGAGAATTCAATAAATTAATTTTTTAACAAATTTTATTTATAAGGACACATTTTGGAATTTATGACATAGTCGTACATATTTTATAGTAATAGTAATTAGATATTTGTAAGAAACAATAATGGACAGAATAAACAATAGTCAATACTGATTTTCAATAAAAAGATAAAGGATTTTTTATCGATTTCCTGAACATTGCAATTACATTAACTTTAATGAAATCAAAATTTAAACGTAATTAATATTTTATTTTTTCTTTACATTTTTTCTTAGATTAATAATATTTTTTCTATAAGGCATATTTTTTAATAATATAACTACATATCTCAATAGGTGTAATGTAATATTTCCAAAAGAAGGTCTATCAAATTTTTAAGTAATAAGATTTTTTGTTATACCTTATATAGTGTACGGTTTTGGAAACAGTCTTCTAAGTCCTGTACCAACGTCTTACTTTAAAAACTTCATAAGCATTTAGGATCAAAGGCAAAAATGTTCATTAAATGTTCAATTCATTCAAAATTCGTTTAACGTTTTATTTTTATTAAATGTTTATATACAATAATGACTTACACATAAAATATATTTATGTGCTGTAACTGAAATTTTTGTAAGAGTGTTTAAGAAACATTTCTAATATATATATTATATTCTACTATACGATATATTCTACTCTAATTCTAACTCTTACGGCTTTATACCGAACGCCAAAATAACTCGCACATGGCAGTTTCCTTCGACTTACTTTACATTATACAAACAATTATAAAAAATGCACAACTTATCTTTATAAATTATAGCATATGTATTATTATAATATTTGAACTATTGCTGTAAATATTCATTCATATATTAAATATTCAAACGTGTTATGTTAGTGGTATATTTATGTTAGCTGAGTGTTTTGTTTTTCTTTATGTCTTCATGATTATTTTGAATACAGTGAAAATTATTTTACAAATTGAACCTGATAGAGATTTGCCACTGTTAGTAATAAATGGTTTAAATGTGTAAATGAAGATATTTAAAGAAAAAGTGTAATTTATTACTGTAAAACTTCCAAGGACGTTGTAAAATTTTTAATCTATACTTACTCCGATGTAGAATTAAAGCAGTTATTTTATTCCTTATATAAAAAACTATTCCAATTAATTTAATAACAACGAGTTAATTTTACTTTCATAGATAAATTAACTATTTAAAGTTTAATAAGTATCAATATAAACCTTAAACTTAAGAGTAGATTCTAATTAAAATTATTAAATATAAATGAAGTCGTCTAGTGTACAATTTTGTATATCTTAATTATATTAACTTAAATTCTTATTCCAGAAGTCATATTTTCCTTATTTCAATGAGTTATTTTTTTTTACTTTCGTTAAGCTTTCTGTCTTGATCCTTTGTACTGTTTTGAATTAACTAAAATAGTTATTTTAACTAACTTAATAATTGCAATAGAATTCACCCATTTTCCATCTCTCCTTATTCCAATTATTTGGGATTGTCGAAATATGTTAATTTCTGACACGCTCTTCTATTATACATCCTCTCAATGGAAACTAGCTTGTTTGCCATTATAAAATCAATCACGAGATAAAATAACACATCCCGCGTAAATTTATGTTCTTTGTCGGCATCTTGTCTAACTACCCTTTATACCATTCTGTTCCACCCTTCTATCCTTATACAACTTTGTGTCTATCACTTTTTATGTTTATACATGTACATTTTTAATTAGTTTTCTGCTCTTCTTTATCATCATCATCAGGGTTTTACCACTATTTCTAATGACGTATAAATCGTCTTTACTATTTAATACGATGTTGTCGAGTTATGCTCGGCTCGTTGCTTTGTTTACACGATTCGTTATGAATATAGCTTTAATGTAACGTTTTTTACACGTAAGTTATTTCAAATAATATTAAAGTGGTCGTCTTCTGTATTTTGTCTGATAGTAAAAACAATATTGAAACAATAAACAATATGGTTTTATTTAAATTTAATTAATTAAATGAATCTCACTCACTTTTTAATATTAAATGGAATCCTATTTCTACATAAGTATATAAACGACGAATTCAACCATGACCATGCTTTGTAATGCAATAGGCCTTTTGTGTTAAACCGACACTGAATTATAAATAAAGGGACCGAAATAAGCGGAGGAGGAAAGAATCCTCAAATTGAAGGCTTGTAAGTAGTCAGTAAATACTTAAACATTATTTAATAATATGACTTGGGACATCAAAAATATATCAATATATAAATATCTCAAAAATCATAAATTTGCTAACCGTTTTTGTGTGGATATTAATATTATTTAGGCATTTTTGGAGACAATATATTAACTATAATTTATTCGCTAACTTAATTTAGATAAAGGTATAAAAACAACTCAAATATAATAAAACCTCTCAAAGATTTTCATGAAGATAAAAATGGATGTAATAAGCGCATTAGTATATAATCTATGATATTCAATTTTGATGACGACCCCTCACAAGCCTTATTTGTTCCTAGTTTCTATAGAATATATTTCATGGCCTGAAACTACATGATAGAGGAAAAAGGTCAAAAACTATATTATTTAACTTAACAGCCTCAAGAATAGGACGTATTTTGTTTCATAAAGAATATTTCGAATTCAAGTCGTTTACTATATTGTCAACTGTTTTTTAATATTTTGACGGTGGCTTATAAGAATGTAATATTTAATAACAAATATTAATTTTAAATATGAAGATTGAGAGAAATACCTAAATGTTCAATATTACAAACACGAAATAACTTTTACTCAGGTAAAAGTTTGTCAGCATAATATTCAAACAAAAATATACTTAATATCAATTTCATTTCTCTCTTAAAACTTATCTGAGGATTGAAATATCGGTTCTTAGGGTGTATAAAACGTGCAGGAACTTTATTGTTTACTTTTGAATTCAAACAATATTAGTATTAAAATATTTATTTCTGTACTATAACGATAAAATATATAATTTAGCTGAGGTTAGGTTAGCTTAAGTTCACAAACTCAGAGATCAAAGTTATCAAACGATCAAACGAAAACCTTAGATTATTTTATGTAAACAAAAATGTTTTAGTTTAAAACTATGTTAATTTAACTATTTAGTTGACGTTTAGTTTTTTAATATCTCTTTTAATATGTTATGGTTTATTCAAATAGAAGCTCTTATTTACAGAGTTTTGTATCTTATTAGACAAACGATATCAGACGTCTGATATCAAATGTATACTTCTTACTCTTGCAAAATTATTCTGTTTAATCATAAATAAGATACATTTAAAATTTTAAAAACATTGCATTATATGCTCAGTACAATATGTATCAATACAATAATACAAACGTGTAGTACAATAAGTTAGAAACCTGAGAAATATGCTTATGTTTATTTTTCATCTTTGCAAATTAAATCTAAATGAAATCCGACCGTTTTTCAATAACGATTTAATGATTTTAGCGTTGCTCAGCTTTGGACTTAAATTTAACTCCAATGTTCATAAACCGAACTGACTAATTCTTTACAGACTACTGTATCGATTTTGTACAACTTCATCGTTATATTAACAAAAGAAGTAAAGACTTTTCTCTCCAGTTGAGTTTCAATTAAAATACGTATAAAACGGCGCATTACTTGTTTCAGGGAAGTCATGTCAAGATTTTTCTCATTTAAAAATGTTTTTGTGCACGACAACCTTGCTTAAGAAGACTTATTAATTTATTGAAATATTCAAGACGTATTGATGTTATATGGACGTAAATAAGTATGACTTAAATTAAAAATGGTTATGTTTAGTTTCAGATAACCGTTACAAGGCTTTAGGATTTGCATAACATTTAATATTTTAAACAAACGTCTTTTTCAAGATATATAGGTATATGTAACCTCGGGGTATTTGGATCCGGCTATGCCACCTGAGTGATAGCATCGTATCACGCTTTATAGAATTTATATAATATAAAATAGTCTTAATCGGGTCAAATGTCGAACGAATGTTTTTTTTCTAGTATTTGTCCGTTTAACCAATATTAATCATTTTAAATGGCAAACAGTTAAAAACCTACTTGTTTTAACTTTAATTTATTTACTTATTGCCCAAAAAGGTACAATGGACGTAATTAAATCTAGAATCATTCATACACTGAATACATCATACATAAATAGAATATCTGTGCAATGATTTTCATTTCCTATGCAGTAATCAAAAGCTTAAATTAATCTCCTTTAGCCGTGGGCTGTGTTTTCATTAATACCGACTTTTGCTTAAAAGCTTACACTAAACAAAAATCATTTTTATATTTACAATTTAGTAAGATGAGGATATATTTAAAAATTTACTTGATATTTTAATGACACAATCGAAAATTATTGAAAAAAGAAAAATTGATCCCAAAAGTATCATCCGTATACAGATTGCTACAAAACTAAAGACAAATTTAAATTTTTGAGATGTTAGTTTTCATTTTTTTAAACAACAGAAGTAAGCTATTTTATGACATTCCTAAATCAATAAACAATAAATAATAAAAATGTTTAAAAAATTCAAATGATATGTCTATACGAACAAAGACTAACATTCGTGAGCCTGAAAGTTTGAATTAATAGGTGGTGTTTAAGACGAGTTTCTCTTTGATTAACCATCCTTATTAGATTATAATTTAACTAAAGTGCTGTTCTGAATCGACAATATTTACTTTGTGAAGCGAAACAGAGAGTATCTATTCAATGGGCGTCAGATCGCGAGGAGGCTTCAGCGGGTTAGGTTACTTTAAATTATTTGAATATTTGATGAGACTTACATTTAACATTATTCCTTTATAAAAGCATGACATCGTGCTTATAACTTTTTTTTAATTGGTAGATAAAATTATTATAAATCTAAGTCAATTCGTATCTTTGTATAATTAAATAAATTAAAAATAATTTCTTATCCCAAATTAATACAAGTTGTCACGGAGGGTCACACATCGTGGTTCAACAATTCGTTATATATATTTCGGAACACTATTATATTATGAAATTTTTCGGAGTACTTAATAGTTGTATCTCTTTCATCATGTATCGGCAAAATATTTTATATTATTAACAGCATACAAAATAAACATGCAGTATTCAGATGATAAATTAGTATTTTCTCAGAACTGTATTTATATTAATTATTGCAGTAATTTTAAATCAATCATATCATGATATGATTTATCTCTACAGAGAAAATAGTGTTAGTACTTTTTAAATTTTCGTCACGGAGCCTCGCTATTAAATATTATCGGGGAACATTTGGCACAGATCTAAGAGGAATCGTCAGCGGGACGCGGTTCATTATCGTGAATATTTCTCATTACCTCATACCTCCATTATAATACTATGTTATAGTATTTCATTAAATATTATATAAAAACAAAAATTAACAAAATGTGCTTTGACGTTAAATCACATTACAAAGCGTTAAAAAAGGTGAAGCCTCATTTACAACGTTGTTTCGTTTACGGTTACATATTATTGAATTCTATTGAGATAAATAAATGCGGGTGATGCGACAGACGTTTCTTTAGTTCTTACGTTGTTGTAACCTTTTTTCCTATCCCAACGGGTGAGAAGCATGAAGTCTAATATACCCTTTTTTGATAAGTTTTTTCTCAGATATTTTGCTCTAAAGAAAGGCCTTTGACAAATATAAGTAGTAACGGCTGGCCATTAAACCTGAAGGCCTTAAATAACAAGCTATAAATAGTGCTTTATAAGATGATAATGCTAAACTTGTTTAATCATGGTTAATTTTAAATGTCGGATGGAATATAAAATTTTATTGCAAATTAAGTTTGTATAGAAGTAGTAAAGAATTTATTCAAAATTTTTTCATTCGATGGAATCATAAGATAATAAATTATACATCTATATGTTAAGTATATAAATATTCATAGTTATATAATACATATGTGTTTCCTGCTAAAATAAGAATTTTAAGAGGTAGGATAAACTAAGAAATGGGTATGTAAGAGGTAGTTGGAAACTAGTTTCGCTGATAGAGAAGATAAGAAGTAATCGATGTTCACGCAATGAGAAAAAATGAAAAGCATATAACAATAACTATCAACGTTCATAGTTAAGACTTATTCTTAGTTATATTATAAAAAAAACGTTTTTATACGATAAATTATACCCTTCATACATAGTAATAAGAACCCATTACATGTTAAAATTTAAAATATAGTAATTATAATATATATATAATAGTCGTTTAGAATTTTTAAAAGATATAATTAAAATATATACAATATAAATAATCAATAATCAATGTCAAACGTAGTAGAGGTTGAACTAAATTATATACGTTATTAAAATTCTTTTTTCCGAACAAATTAGAGGAATTGGTTGGTGCGTCATTTGTGTTTAGACTTGGTTGAATAATTTCTGAAGCTTATCCATTTCTATCTGTTAATGTTGTGCGTATAACGAAACGTAATTACGTGAACGCTGTTTTTTTTGTTAAGGTGGTAAATTTATCTATGATTGGCGTTGTTGGCAGACAGATGACAGATAACTTTAGAAGTCACTCAGTTTTCTTGATTTATAATAGTCTTTGACAGTTTATATTTCATTCGCTCATATTATTGCACTGGAAAAGACAATATTTACGTGGTTATTGAATTAAAACAACAGTTTCGTAGGACTACGTGTTTACTTTTATTCTCAAGGAGCATTTAAGTAACAATATACTTGCGAAAATCTTGATAAAAATAACTTTTTTTTTGCATTGTATAAAAAATCTATCGAAATTACTGAATAACTTTTTCCCAAGAGCAAAAAAAATCGCTCAGCCGATTACCGTAGACTGTTTTCCTTTATTTGATGATACAGATGAGAAATTTTGGTAGTATAACGCGTAAATTCAGAAGCTCGTTATACTTGGATACGACGAAACAGAAAAGGTTTTTTAAATATAAGTTTACGATGGCGTGTTTAGCAAACATTTAAAAATCAGCTTTATGAAGCTTGAAGGTAAGAATTTTTTAATAATGAACTAAGTCAATATGATGTAATAATTGAAATAAAACTAAACCTTTAAGATTTATTCAGTTATCTAGAAAAAGTATACATTTTAAGATAAATATATAATAACTTGATTATTATGATAAACTAAAACAATAAAGTATGTATAGGTATTTATTTCAGATCAAAATCTTAATTATGTCTAAACTCATCCATCTCTTTATTTCAAATAATTAGCTTACCCGTATTCTGTAAGACATGGTAACTTTGTTCCTTGACAAAAAAAAAATCACAAAAAAATCTGTTTATTTTATTTTACTAATGACATAAATGTATATAATATGTTTTATAATTTTTTTCATATATTAGTGTTTATTTTATATGTTATAATAAAATAATTTTGTTTATTGATATTTAATATGACTCTAACTCATTATATTCAAGACAATGTATGTGTACAACCTCAACCAGTTCATAGATATTTGAAATTTCTTTTATGGAGAATACTTTAGGTTTGAATAAACGAAAAAATAAAATTAAACTTTGAAGCTTAAGTAAGACGTGAAGTTAAAGTTAAGTAACATAAAAAAATATAACAAATTTTTTGTATTACTAAAATACATTCCAAAAGCGTTTTTTATTTGCACTGTACATACATTTACTTAAAATATATACTTAAAAAAAAAAGTTTTTCTATACTTCATGCTATCTGCGTCCATATAAAAAACAGATAATTTGAATAATATCACGAAATAAATAGGACAATTAGTTATTTTAAAAATAATTGTGGTGTTTCTTTATTTTTCATTCATTATCTTTATTAAATATTAACCTTAAAGCGTTTTAAAACAATCTGAATTCCAAAACCCGTGATTCGAACACAAATTGTCTTTAAATCGTTCTGAATGACAGAATTGACGTCATTGCGCTGCGAAATGGGCAATTATACTTTTGGTCGTTTAGTTATAAGCGAATATAAGTTACGGAGATAGATGCTTATTTTATGGCATTTTGAATTCAGTAATGTTTATAAACTTTACGTATTAAAATATTTAAAGGTTCCGTAGAACTTTGCATTAATCTAATCAATAAGAGAACACAAGAAGATATTTTAATTTATTTTATCTTTTATCCCATCTCGTAACATCGGCTGGATGTGTTTATTGGAATGTCGTATAATTTCTCTCCCGGTCAACATATCATATTTTTATTCTGGTAAGTTCTGGGCCATAATAATAGTACTATAAAGTTATAGAAAACATTTACTAACTTGATATCCAAAGTATTGCATAAAAAAAGGAAAACGAAATAAAAATAAAAAAATAAGCGTTTTTGTTTATTTTAGGGCAATTTGCGAAATTATTATACTAAAATCACTAATATTCTTATTAACTGTAGGTAACTTTGTCTACAAAATGGTAATTTTTTTTCTCTATAACCTATGTTGTGGTGATCACCAAGTTCTTTTCAATATTTTTTGAGAACTTCATTGCTATATAAAGGTTAATCTTATATTAATAACGATCATTTTTAGAAAATAGTTTTTATATTTGCATATATTTGCATATATATATATATATTGAATATATATAGATATATATATTCATTATTCTATATACCCACTAGAATTTAGAATCTCACAGAAAAGCCTACGATAATATGGTGCCCATTATTCATGACATGGGAAACATAACAAGGGAGTAAACCCTATTAAGCTTTAAAATCAAGTGAATTTAAATATTAAACTCCTAAAAGCGATAAGGAACCCTGAGATCCTTTTGTAGACACAATATCTTTTGCAAAAGATTTTTATTCAAAAAACATTTGAAATCGTATTTAATAATTGTCTGTTATGCCCAGGTTCTCTTAGATATAGGTGACAGACGTAGCGTGCATTATACATACACTAATAGTATGAGGATGAAACCTTGTTGTATTCATCTATTTATTTTTAAAGCCAAATTTCATAAAACTCGTACACGTGTAAATTCGTCATAAGGTAATCATAACTATGAATTTAGAATAATTACTTTAATGTTTCTCTTGTAATAATGTATTATTCTCTCTATATATGTATTCGCGAGTGTGTATATACGTATTTCTGTATGTGGGATAGAATTTTCCAGGTTTATAAATATTTCTCCTCTACGACGTTTTTATACATTTTTAACTTAAATTTATGACGTAGAATATCTAAACACGGTTTTATGTTCTCCGCCATACCCCGGAACTGGAGTCCATAATATTTTTATTTCATACAAAAACTAAAAATGTTAGGGACTCTAGTTCCAGGGTATTGTGGAGAACATAAGATCGTGTTTCATAAATATAATTTATAGACTCCTGTAATATGATTTTAATAATTAAACTTGTAAAAACCGATAAGCTATAAAGACAGTTTACAACATTATATTAAAACAATAATAATACTTATGTATATATATAATTACTAAAATTTCAGTGTATATAATAGATACTGAGAAAATATCGATTCTAATTCGTAACATTTTTACCAATAAAAATAATGATTTTATTTGAAAACTTCAAATAAACTGCGCTCTTGTAAAACAA
Source organism: Melinaea marsaeus rileyi (assembly GCA_918358865.1). NCBI lineage: Eukaryota > Metazoa > Arthropoda > Insecta > Lepidoptera > Nymphalidae > Melinaea > Melinaea marsaeus. Next base: position 37,820,796 of record OU911089.1, read on the forward strand.
AACTACCGAAACTTTTGCTGTAGGATTTATCAATAAAATTTAAATTATCACTAATTTCCTTTTTGATATGGTTATGTTCAGATGTTTTGCTAATATTCAAATTATTTTAAAGCCAAAATACAAATGTAATTTTTTTCTACAATATGAAGTACATTTGTAGATTATTCAAATTATAAAATAGGTTATTTCGATGTGTTTATTTTACATTTTCTTTACTTTTTATTAACTTAATATTTAACAATTGAATCAATAAATCAACGAAGTTAAAAGTTTCTGAATTAAAAATATATATATTTTTGTTTTTTTTTTTTATTAAATAAATCTTTGATGTTGTTAGTTTATATTTCACTTACCTGCTATCCAATAATATAATATTCAATATTATTATTAGATAACATATAGACAAATCAGATTGAATACTGACAAAGAGATACATAGAAATCATTCAATATTAATGCTTATATTGTTGTAGCTAAAATTAAAATAATGTTTATATTAATATATATTGTTGTTATAGCAAATAAATATCAAAATTACAAGTCCTTAAAGTATTACGTCTGAATATAATATTATTCTGTTGTTTTATTATAGTTACTTACTATTATTATTATATATACGTATTTCTATATTATTTTTTTCTATTTTTATATCTAAACCAGAAAGTTTTCATATATTAACAGTTATAAGCAACCATGTTAGTTTTTTTTTTAATTTAACATTACATGGTAGATTAGTAAATAATAACGTTTATATTAGTCAATTTACCCACTTGCTTTTCAATATACGCCCAAATTGGGCAACTATTATGACGATTAATATGAAAAAAAACATTAATTTTTTATGCTAAATGTTAACCACATAAAATAAGAAAATTTTAATATCCATTTATAATCTAGAATACACCTAAAATATTCATTTATACCAAGACGTTATTTTAAATATACTTAATATGAAAATATTTCAATGATTGTAGTGATGATTTCTACTTAATAAACTATTTGTAGTTTAAATTTAAATAAATATTTTATATCCTAGTTTTGCGGATAGCCACCAACATTTTATGATAATCACTTTATATTTCCAAAACTCTTTCTCTCCGGGGACAATTTGTCTGCCATCCGAGATACAAAGTAAAATTATATGGGTCACCTAGGCACTTTCCCGGTGTAATATCCTAAATTCCTACATTCTGTCTTATATTTTACATTCAATTTAAATAAGAGTTACAGAGGTCGGGTACAATAAATAACAGTTAACCTGACGTATGTCGTATGTAAACAAAAATTTAATAAATTTTTGCCAAACTTTGTGCAAAAGACGGCTTCATTGAAAATAAATAATTAATGGATCTAAAGATGAAGAGTTTTTACTTATTATGTAATATATGCAATATTAATATTTGAATACTTTTTTATCTTTTAAGAAAACGTTTAATAATATAATAATTGCAGCGAGCCAAGTGACTATATTATTTACAACTTAAAAAACGTAACTTATATCAATGGATATCTAGTTTGTTGTAAAAATAAACAATCTAAATATAAGACGAAAAACGGTAAAAGGAAATTAAAGGCAGTGAAAGCTCTTATCTGATCCGATGTAGTTAGCGTTGTGTGCGAAAATGTAAAAAAAAATGTGACAAATTTGATTTCATTAAAATAGATCTTCAACGAAAATATAACACGTACGATTATCTTAGATACAATATATAAAATAATAGATTTATTTTATACAGGTTCTATATCACAAAGTCATAATATTTATTGTTTCCCAAGAGAATTGATTTCAATGAAGTTTTCATAAGAAAACCTATTTTCAAAAGAAGCAAGTTCGTTCAAAATTTCTTATGCTGCCGCATCGGAGTTATAAAAGCAGATTCCATTCTGTTATTTTATAATAACAGGAGTTATCCATAATCTAAAAATAAAAGCAATATAACATGATCAAATTTATTCAAAGAATCATACCCTAGATAAGAAACGGATTCACCCATGGTACTGGGCATACATAAAACCTACTATTTTCAAAAACCGATTAACATGATAAGAAGTTATGATTTCATTATAAAAGTGTTTAATAATCATATGAATAATATTCTCATAATATATTTTATCTTTAATAATATTCTAAAGAAATATCTTTAGAATATAATGTCATTTAAAGGATATATTTAAACATACACTTCAACGAAACAATACAACATTTTTGTTTAAAAAATAAACATATAATGAAATATTTTATTTCATTTAATTGTGTTTCTAAATAATACCGCCCTGTAAACGAATGAATTAGGATTTTTTTTTCTTTATTATCTTATATATGTTTTATGTCGCACTTATTCTTATTATTCTGTTTTTACATTACATTGTTTTAAGTTTTTCATGTAGTACAATATAATATTTTGAAAAGGTTTTAATAAAAAAAACTTTTTTATCTACAAAGTATCATAATTAAAACTCAAAGCATAATTTAAAGTAATTTTGCCATAAAACTCAAGTAAACTATGTAACAGGTTAGTACTTCGCAACAAGCTTTTAAATTTAACTCTTCAGTGACAATTTAGTCTCACACGAAGACGCAATTACGTTGTAATAATTAAACAGTCTTATCTTGTGTACATTATTAGCAAACAACAACGCCTTAATATCCACTAGTTAATACTAGTTATACATAATTTAAATGGACAAGGAGAAAAATACTACTTCAATGTGATTACATTTTAATGAATTTCACGTAAATCAAAATATATAAAAATCTGAACTATTTGTAATGTTTTAATTGATAATTACTTGCAAACTAAATGAAACAAATTTATATCTGCCACAAAAAATAAAATAATAGATAAATGCAGCGGCTTTTGTCCACCGGCTGCGTTGAATATATTGTCCATTTTATGAATATTATAATGAGGTAACCGCTAATTTACTCCGTTCAGAACACCTGCTTCATATTGCTTAATTATAATCAAGGTATGTAATATGTTTATTTCGTTCGGGTTAATATTACAGGGTCTGCTTTTATGTAAAAATGCGGATAAGTATACGATACATGCCGTGTTGTTATAAATAAAATATACTCAAACAAGCAGCTTTACTATACTCTTTTTAACCAAATACTAAGTGCTGGCTTCGTTGTTAGTAAAATAATAAGAGGATTCATTTTTAAAACTTAAACCTAAACTTAAACCACGACCCAAATGTAATGAAGATTTAATTTTTAATCAAAACTGGGCGCGTATACAAAGGCAATCTTGTAATACTGGTTATTCGTTTGCGTGGAAACCTAAACCTTGTAATACCTAAGTGTATTCCTTAATTCGTTAATATTTTATAATAGAACATGTTTGTTTTCATACTCTTTCTTTACCTTTTTAATTTGAACAGAAATTATGAAATAAAATATTTATGTTTAAGTCTGAGTACAAGCTCTGTCAATTTAACTCATCATTTATTTCTCAGAGCACGTATCATTCGCAGCTCTCAACAATTTAAATATTATTTTGCACTGAATATTGGATATATTTTGAATATCAAAAATAGACATATTTAAATTCGTTCTGCGTTATCGGTAAAGTGTTGGCTCACTATAAAGTACTCACATTTATTTTATAGTTATAGTTTTAAGGTATAAGATTAGATAATAAGTATAAATACTTAAAAACTAACCTTACTAAAAGTATAATATATATACTTTTATACAACGTAGGTTGGGTTGTTTAAAAAAATTACAAACAAGGTTTTTATAATAATAAATTAGATCTCATATGTAAAACCCATTAACGTACTATCAATTAGTTAATTAACAGACAATTAATTCAGAAGGCTTAAAATATTTAAATCCATTGCAATGTTTCAGATATAAATTGCCTGTATTTATAAAATTTGTATATGTAGAGATACTATTATTAATTTACTCTTTTAAAGCTTTAACATTTCTCAAATAAATCATTAGTGAACTATTACCAAGGCCATGGACTTAATTCACTTGGTCAATGTCTTTATGGATTTATTTAATAATAATGTGAACGCTATTGATATACTTGTACCTGAAATTGACCTTTAATAACATTTTCATAACTTGATTCATTTTGAACCTGAACACAAATTGAGACTTGAATTAAGTTTCTGTATAAAATTATACACACTTTTATTTTTCCCTTTGTTATCCATAACTTCATATTGAAAGTTGAATACATATTTGGCTTAGCTTCATATTATATAGTTATATAAACTAATAAAAGTGATTTTATCCGAAGGCAAAAAAAAAACTGAGATTGTTTTAATTAATGCAATATTTCAGAAAAAAAAAATTGTGTTAGGCGTATAATACCTGCACAGATCATACATTCACAACGAATGATTGATCGTCAGATTGCGTGGCATTGGCTGATATCAATAATGTTTTTACGGAAAATAAAAAAGTATTTATTATACATTATGTTACTTCTGATAATGTAACGTACGAATATATTATTTTTGAATTACATCTTCAAGAAGTCCTATATTTTTGTTATTTATTTGTAATTAAAGATATAACTAAATAGTTACATATATCTAAAATTCGTTACATAAATACTATTTTTTTACACGAAGGGTGTGAGCTTGACTCGATAACGAGTATTAAATTCAAAAGACGATTTATACGCTGTTAGAAAAGAAAACGTGAATTGTGGTAAAACACTGATGTTGACGATAAAGAAGAGCGGAAAACTAATTCAAAATGTATTGCTCCTGTACGTGTATAAACATAAAAAGCGGTATATACAAAGTTGATTTATATCCTTGTAGAATAGAATAGCATAAAGGTTAGATAGACAGGATGCTGGCAAAAGAAAATAAATTGAAATGTGTATGTATATGTTATTGTGTTGTATGTTCTCTTACCACGTGAAATAATTATATAATGGCAAAGAAGCATGTCTCCATTGAGATGACCTATAATAGAAAAGCTCGGCGGAAATTGACATATTTTGACAATCATGATATGATAAAATGATAGGGATAAAGACAGTTGGATAATGAGTGAATGCTATTGCAATTGTTATATTAATTAAAATTACTATTTATTTATTTTCAAAACATTACATAGGTTCAAGATCAAAATTAACTTCTATAAATAACAAAAATATGACGACTTCTGGAATAAGACTAGTTAATTAGTTATATAAGTTCAAGGTGGTGAACTAGACGGCTTAATAAAAATTATTTTGTTTTAAATATTTTGTAAATGTTTTTAAAAATTCAATGATTTGTTTATGAAACTAAGACTATTTCGTTTTTATTTAATCAATAACAATTGTCTTTAATATGAACAAAAAAGGATTAGTGCTTTAACCCTACATCGGAATATATATAGATAGAAGTATTATAATTTTTTACAACGTCTTTTTCACCTTTCTTAATTACACTCTATAGTATAAAAATCCTTTCAATATCTTCATTCCTTTTATGTAATGTAATGTAACATTTATAGCAAAATATTGCTCATAATGGCCAGTCCCTAATAGGATATATTTATTGCAAAATTTTTACTGTATACAAAATAAATAAGAAAACAAAAATGAAAAACAAAACACTAAGGTAAGATAACAGTTAAATCGAAGAAAACTGCCATTTGCTAGCTATTTTTCTACCTAAAGGCGTGGCGATCCTCCACTGTGTGGTTCTCAAGGACCTTTTTTCTACGTTCCACTCGCTTATGGAACGAACTCCCTTCGGCAATATTTCCAGATCGGTACGACATGGGTACCTTCAAAAAAGGTGTTTACTCTTACCTTCAAGACCGGCAACACTCTTGTGAATCCTCGGATGTTGCAGGAGTTCATGGGCGGCGGTGATCACGTCCATCTGTGACCTGCCAGGTCGTTTGCGCTCCTCCTAAATAAAAAAAATTAGAGAGCAAGTAAGAATATTATAATATATGTTGAAAATGTTCTCTTAAATAAATCAACAAAAATGTCAAATACTGTACATATCTATAGTTTATTTGCAAGCCATTACAAAAATAGCGAACCATAAATACAATAACATTTAATACTATATCACCAATACAAATTTTACATTAAAATATTAATTTTTGTATGGTTAATACTTTTCAATATATATAATGTTTCGTAAGATGAATTATGAATTTTGAGAAAGATTGACGCATATAAAAATGACTGCAAGGTAATACTAGTTAAAAGCTTTCACGAGACAAAAATAAGATGATTAAAAACCATGATGGTAATTCAAATGAAACAGATTATGTGACAAAAGTTGTAATAAAATAAATTTTTGGATTTGTATGTTTTCAGAGAAACTCCAAATCAGAGCTAATATTTGGGCTCGTCTATCTTATTTTTACAGATTGCAAACTTTAAGGTTCGCCTATTTTCACATTAGATAATATGTCCCTAATTTTAGAATTATTTCAGTGACTGATAGTTGACATCGTTGGGTTGATATTTCTAGAATTCTTTTCTAGACTATTGAAATTAAAAATAAAATTTTGGACTATTACAATTATAGAATCTCACACCCGCTCACGAAAATTATAAAATTCCACGTATGTAAAAACAATGCGAGAGTCACAGATACTGTTGGTGTATTTTGTGCGCGTCCCACACTTTATATCTGGAAAGTAAGAAATCGTTGCAGATAGATGGCAAATATATTGATTTGCTGAAAGACACCGACATTACTTCTTTCAACAAATCACGAACTCGTTTGCTGCAAAAGATCTGAAAGGAGTTAAATTAAAATATACTAAATATACACAAATTATAAATATATATAACAAGAAAATAAATTTATGTAATCGATCATAATAAGAAATCCGTGAATAAATATATTATCAAGTAGCTCATGTAAGCAATAGAATAACCTATCAAATATATACATATTAGTCAGTGGGTAATTATAACGCAATTATTCAATTTACTAATTACTATTTTTTTCAATTATTAAACTTGAATTAAAGGGAGGCAAAATAAAAATAAACAGTAATTAAATGGGGTCCGAGACCAAAAAAGCAAGAACTTAATTAATGTAATAAAGAAAATGTTACGTCTTTGTTAAAGTCCCTAAAATGTTGTTACATTTTAATTAAAATTGTTCGGGCAATTTCATTTTGACTCTTCGGTATTGGTAATTGCAAATTTTTTTGACTTTAAGCAAAAAAATGGACATTAAATGACTAGTTTTTATCTTTGATGTGGAACGTTTATAAGTTTTTTGTAATAGGTTTTTAATAATGAAATTTGTTTTTTTATGGTATAAAATTAAAAATAGTATATATATTTTTGTCTCTTTCTGTTTCCTACCAATATTCGATTATTTTATTCTATAAAATAAATGAACCCAAAATTCCTAAAACTATACGTTAAAGAAATATATATATATAATAATGTTGTAACTCATAACAAGTTATATTCAATATTTGAAGTGAAATATTCTTTAAGTTGATTAGAATTCGCAGAAACGAATAATGTTCTAAAATAATATCAAGCAAATCTAACACGTGATTTTTAAATGTACATATAAAACTTCAATCTTTTCGTTGTAACATACCATATTCGTAGTATACCAATTTTATTTAAGTTATAAAATATAAATTTCAACAAAATTTTAAATATAATAATATTTACTCAACTAGGTGAGTCATATCCGTGGATCACAACTAGTAATTGTAATTGTAACTTTAAAAGTAAATCTGGAGTATCATTTTTCTTTTTTAATATTGTATATTGGAGCTTGAGAGTAACATTTTTATACATAAAACTCAATTTTCTCTCTGGTTTCTTTTTCAGGTTTTTTATATTACATATTTATTGCATTTCTTTTGAGAAGATTTAACTTACCGATAGTTTACTTAGAAAAAACAAAAGATAGAAACAAAGGAAGTTGCATTACCTTTCTAGGAAGTCATTTACTGAAAAAACAATAAATATTAAGACCCTGAGTAAATAATCTTTCAGAATTTTATTTTCTTATTATTATATAAGCATTTATCTTGCCGTACTATTTAATGATAGTATAAGTTATTAATGGAATATATTATTTGTTGTTATCATAAGGATTTACCTTATATGTTTAATTAATGTGACAATAAATGCTGATTGATAATAGATGAAACTGTGATAAATATATACTGAAAGCTAATTTTAAATTAGTAAAATTAGTAATAATGTTGATATTTTTATTTTTACATTAAAATGCGCAACAAGTATATATATATATATAATTTATTTAATATATTGATATGTTTAATTCACTATTACAATGTATTAAGTTTAAAGGGGAAAACAAAAACATTGGTTTAAATTATATAAATATGGATGTCAATCCATATTTATAATTTTTTAGGGAATTAACAAATACTCTGTTATATTACATACTGTCATGATAATAGTGTATATATTTAGGTATTATTATTTTTCTACATAAATGAAGTTAAACTTAAAATACCACACAGTTAAAACATATTACAAATATAAGTTCATTCAATACTACAGAATTGGGTCGACAATAATGTTACATTAGGAGCATTGCATACTGCCAACAAGTTATCGATTCAAATTCATGCATGTGAGAAGTTGGTACGCCACTTAAGTATCACTAGAGGGTTAAGACGGAAAGGTTATAGATACAATGTCTTTAACAGTATTCTCTGCATAATACGAACATTCTAAAAAAATACCGACACCGTAATTTATACAAGCTTTGTGACTAAGCTTATCTTTGGTAAAGGGTCTTTGTTATAGTGCGTATAATTATTTTAAGTAAAACAGTAATAAAAGTGTCTATTGTATTTAAATTTGATCAAATATTTATCACGTTGTCCACCTCTAGCTCGTTGAACAAATATTTGTCTACTAGATTCATTTGTACCTACGAATGAGGGACCAACACATTTGACAGCCTACAAACAATGACAGTGGATAACGACAAATGGTTGTATTTATCTTCATTCTACAGGACCTTGCATACAACTGAGTGTATATTTGAAATGACAGCTCAGGATTTTAGAAGTACTTCATGTTATTTTGATATTGCAATGAGAATAGCCATGTTGTTTCCAAAATTTGGGTAGACAGATGTTCAAAATAAGATTTAAATATATTTAGTACTTTTGAGTGAATAACGAACGAATATATATATTATATATTTACAATATTAGACAACGATAGGAGTGAGTAGCTCGAATCTAATTTTAAACTGGGTAGTGAACTTTTATAATATTTTTCCAAAATATCACAGATACACTTGTATATATATATATACTTCACTTCACTTCACCTTGAAGTCTACTTTTGGAATTCGCGTAATCTTTTCGAGTGGTCGAGGCACAAATGCTGAATATTAACGTTGTATTCAGAGTTAATTTCACAATAGTGAAATTTAAGATTCAAATACCTTAACAGTTAAATATATTAGGAGAAGAATGCAGTCCTTTTCTGAACCCTACCCATGGGGACCGATGTGTCCCTTCCAATGATCCTAGTGACTGCGCTGCGGTTGTAGCTGATGTGATATCTCAGGGCATGGAACTATTTGTACCAAGCTCCGTGGTATCACTTGGTGGCAGATCGCGGCCTTGGTTTGATGCTTATGTCAGGGCTGCTACTTACATTTTACAAACCCTTATGGGTTTTATAAAACGGTTGCCACATTCTTTATCCGTATTTTTTTATATATTTGTCAATTATGTATAATAAATAATCTGTATTCACATTGATTATATCGGAATTGATATTGTGAAATTAAAACAGATTAAAAAAAGTAACGAATAGTATTTTTTTCAAAATATATTTTTGTATACAGGTGAAACACGCTAAACACAAACAAAATGTGCTATGCACACAATACGAGACAACACATGCTTTATATTAAAAGGTATTTAAACAGATTTAATATAAAAATAGCAATAACAATTAATATTGATAAATAGCTTTCACGAATCCGAGTATGTTTCTGCTAGTAATAAACAAATATTTTCTATATCCAACTATTTTACTGCATGTATGACCAAGAGTTTACCGTTATAAATAATTTGAACTCAATTTAAAATATACATAAAATGTATGTATATCAGTTTTCATATTAACGGTATTTCTTTAAACTCTTTAAAGAAAAGATAATAATTAAAAAAACAGAAAGAAGTAAAATGCTTTAAAAAAAGTACATGAAATTATACAAAATATTAAAAATAACATATTTATAAATTACATTTTTTTTGTGACATTCTGATAGCGACAACTTTTTTTATTTATTATATTTTACTTAGATCTTAAACAATTAATTAAAAAATTAAAAAAGTAGTAATAAAACTTGTACTTCATAAATCTTTCGCTAGTATTAAATTAACGTTCTTAAATTCTATCATTTTCTATGCAAAATAAATTACAAGTATTGATGTTGTTAAGTCTGATCTTCGAGATCAAGAGCACCGGTATTCAAATACTATATTTAGAATTCACTTACAGGTTATATATTATGTAAACAAATATTTTATGATTTGGATCTATGTATTCAGAGATGTTTTTTATACATTTAAAATATTTTACTATTTATTTTAGTATTTTTAAACTCCCAGTATATTTATTTTGGTTAATGGTATTTTTATCTTACTTATTGCTGTGATGGCCAGGTTTAAAGTCGTTTTATAGTCGTTTGTAAAATGAATATAAATATATTCTACAATTTATACAAATTTTACATTGTTATAGTTTTAATAACATTGCATTTAATTTAATTATACACTGTTTTTAAATGTGATCTATCAAACTACAAACGGTTGAAAAGAAACATGGCGATATTTTGAAACATAAATCCTGAATCTAAAGTAGTCAACAAATGTTGATTGCATGTTAAAGCTCTAACTGTGTTGATAAATAAAGAATAAATCCAAATAGATCGATGGAATAGACTACGATATTCAGGACCGTAGATTGGAAAAGCTAGACAAATGGCTTTCTTATCGCGTTAACACTTTTAACAACTATCATTTTCCTGGCCATTTATTTTCTTTGAAAATTATTTTACCTTGCTTTTAGTGGAGAGTATACTTATATTGATCTCGTATCAGCTAGGAAACAGGTATAATAATTTTACTCCCAGCTGTTTTCTTCATAGAAATGAAGTAGTCATTTATAACAGGGTTTTAAAAAATACAAATAAAATATACGCTTTTATGCCATCCTGATAAAATCTTAAATCTTTATCTACTAGCCTCTTAAAAAACTTACCTGTAAACTATCAATAAATCAAGCTCCACGGAGGATGGAGTGCTGTCCATAAGACTGACCTTAATTTTTTTTACACTTTTGAGTATACAGGAAACAATAATATTATTACACTTATTTTTTATATTTTAACATTTGTGTTTAAATTTATTTTTTGCATTAAATAATTTTTTTAAGTAATTTTTTTTGTTTAAAAAATATAAATTATTCTCAGTTCAAAAAGAAATATAAATTCTTCATCTTTGTACTCGTATTTTAAAGAAAACCTTGTGTAAAGTTACTGTAGTTTACAATTGAATTGTTATAAAAAAATATATATTTTAATATATAAATAAAGATTGATTCAAACAAATTGAAATTAAATTATTAAAAAGTTTATTGGATTTATTAATTTGAGAAGTAATATTTATCATGTTAGAGTCAGGTAAACAGCTGTTAAACACCCTTTGTCCATTAAAACAAGAATTCATTACTGAGCCCATTCCCTTTCCAATATTATCACTATACATATAAGTGTCATATACCATATTTGATTTGAAGGAACTATTACTATTTGAAACAGGGATATCAAGCCTGTCACACAATTTTTCTGGTGCAGTAGGAGATGATTTTATTATTGGACTGAAAACAGCAGCAAAACAGCAGGAACAATACAAAAACAATAATAATAATAAGAAAATATATAATAAAAAAAATAAATAAAAGAGTTATTTCTCTCGTGGTAATCAAAGCATTATTAGTTAATAAATGCTTAGTAATATTTTTCAAATTGTCAGTAGACATAATTTTAGTGAAATAAAGCGTTACTTAAAACCCGTGAAACTCAAACAAAACTCTTCATTTCATGTTGTCATTTAATTGGTGCGTACAATGTTATTTATCTTAAATAATAAAATACTTTTGAATCCTTTTATAGTATACTAGTTTTTCCAATGAACGTCTAAAAAATCGAAATGGGTTGGTAAGATTCAATTGTAATTCATATTTCTTTCTTTCACTCATTTTCCACGAATTCCGCCCGCAGAGATAGCGTTCCGAGGAGGAGATGGATTTTTCCGACTTATATGATATTTATCGTTGTTAAGACGCAATTACACAAAATCTTAATAATTTGTATTAAATATATTAATGTAACGTATCATCTTAATCGTGACAGTGTAACAAGCATATATAATATGCGAATTATCCTCATCAGCCTTTATAAAATTATTAATAGGTTGTTATGCCTGCCTGTATGTACCTGCCTGTATGCCTCGTATATATACTTCACATATCTTTATTGTAATAGAAACACTTATAGGATATTTTTTCTTTCTATAATTTTATTCGGGCAGAAAAAACATCGTAATAAGTATAATATATTAGTACACCAGACTTTTATTAACTTAAATGCTTGACTGAAATGCAATTTGTTTCATCAGTTTTATTAACATTCATATATAAAAATATCCTTAAAAATAATTACGAAACACATTACGACAATTTATTAACGCTTTTGATGTACTTACTTTACCACATCATAATATCCAATACATATATTAATGTTTCAAATCACTTATTTTTTTAATTATACGTAGTAGCGAAATTAACTTATAGTAGTAGTTAAAAGTGAAGTGAATTAACTCTTATAAACAAATTTGTTTGAGTGAACGATAATTTTTACAAGTAGTAGAGTTCTCACAACATCTGCACTTCGGAGAAACCTGGCGAAGTAAATTGAAATAAATAATAAATATTAATAGTAATAATATAATAATTAAATATTCAAGCATTTGTATAATTTTTACATGCATTATATACATTGAGTGCTATGTACTCAATGTATATAATGCATGTAAAAATTATTCAAACTATTGTGTAGATTAATAGTGTAATAAAACTTACAAGTCTGTATTAACATTTTCCAACTACTATGACTATACTTAAGTAAACAATTAGAAATGTTAATATTATACCTTGTTTTGTCTTGCTGTACAATATTGTACACTAATAAGTACATCATAGTCTACTGGTAGTAATAGATTAAAGTATGAATGAAATAAATCACCATTTTCATATTTAAAGGCCGCCAAATCATTCGCGTCTTCTAATATTGCAACATTCCGTGAGCGATGACAAATAGAAACAACTTTTATACCATTAAAGCCTTTTATACCATTAAAGCAAAAAATAAAAACAATAAAAAATTAGTATTATTATAATTATTTAACGTCAGATTACTATAAGATCTTGTAAACATGATAACGTTATAAAACTAGTTGTGGCATGTTTAAATATTTAAGCCTTCTTTTGGTTCCACACTTTAATCAATTCTATTCTGTTCTCGCGTCATACAAATTAAAAATATATAAATTATGATGTAAGTCAAATGATTCTCCTTGGAGTTTATTGTTGGTTAAGTAATGTAATGTTTGCTTGTTTGAAATAGGATAGTTTTTAGTGTATATATATTGTTATACAATTTTTTATTATTGTTATAAAGTTTTTTTATAGCTTATAATCCCTGTTTTACGATGTAAAATGAAATTTAAAATAGAACAACAAGAATAAATTATCAAAATATTTATCAGTTCCAAGTTATAATTCCAATTACCTGCAATTTTATATTCGCAAAATACAAAACGACGAAACAAAATATGTAGATCGATAAGTGCATTGCATATGACGGCTTCCTTTATGTTAATCAAGGAAGGACATGGATTCAATGAAAACTCTAATGTAGTGAACTATACTTATAAATCTGAAAGTTATTCATTGTTAACTCGATCCTACAACCATCAGTAGTGGTATGATTAATTAATACGGCCTGACGAAGCAGCGACGTAAGGAGATCATTAATTTGTTAATTGTCGCATACGATTTAAGACTTTATTTAATTGCAACACGTACTAAAATACCTATAAAGGTAATCTTAAAAATCATGAATACTAAGCAATGTCATGATTCGAAAAACCTGACCGATGATTAAAAGGTGATTATGGATTTCGGGTTATATTCCGAAAGTAAAACAAAATGTACTTTATGTTTTTCTTTAAAAATTAAAAAGTCTGTAGTTATGTGATTGGGAAAGTCAAGTTTCTTGATTTAAATTTTTAAAACATTGTTAAAAATTATCCGTAACTAAATTTTTATCTATATACTTTGTTTTTAATACATCATTGTATCTTTAAAATGAGTGAAAAAAAAATTAAATAATATTAATACGTTGTCTATTTTAATGTTATTCTCTTTATGTATTCATTCCATTGGGATACAAATTCAAATGTGTGAAGATTGAATATTTTGAAGAAACGTCAAGAAAATGCATTCAAATACAAATGGAATAATTAAGAATAAAGCGCTACTATCCCTTACGGCTATGAAATATGACCACTTGGCCATAAATCATTAGACAATAATAAGTGAATAGTTGAAACTTCATTGTTTTGACGGCAACAAAAATTAATTTTTCATTAACTTAGAGACAAAATTGGCTATATTTTTATACCAAGTTTTAATATATACTTAAATTTTATTAATATTCAGTTTCGACAAACGTGTCTTGTGACAATCTTCGCAGTATAAGTAATTTTATTATTTTGAATGTATTTCGTCTCGACAAACTTAACTTTAACAAATAAGCTTTTGTCTCAGTTTGTTGGCACCATTACATGGCAATATTATTTTTATATACCTTCTGTGACTATAGTGAGAACTAGAATACTAAATATAATATTTACTGATGTTTTCTTTACAAATAAGGTAAAGCTGAATATTATTCTGAATATTGCTTATCATCTATTTTAAAATTGCGAGCGATATTGCTCTCATTTCCCAGCTTTTTATATATTAATATTTGTATGAAATGTAAAATAAAGCGAAGGGCTTTGTCATGCGCTATTTTTAATAATTTCTTTGTTTGTTCTGATTATATGATAAGATTTTAATAAACGAGGCCCTTTAAATAATTTACAATACACGAATAATAGGAAAACGGTTTGTAAATTTTTAAAAGAATTTAATTAATAAATTGTATACACATATCATTATATTTTAACTATTTATTATATAAGAATAAAATTATTTTATATTATATTATTATTTATTATTTATAATATAATAATATGTATAATAAACAATAAATTAAGAAAAAAACATATTGGCCTAGGTAAATAATAATAAAATATAACAAGAGGTATATTATTTTATTTGATGACAAATAATATTCACTAACTAATATCAATTTAGTCAAATACTATATTAGAGAAATAATTATT
Source organism: Melinaea marsaeus rileyi (assembly GCA_918358865.1). Taxonomy (NCBI): domain Eukaryota; kingdom Metazoa; phylum Arthropoda; class Insecta; order Lepidoptera; family Nymphalidae; genus Melinaea; species Melinaea marsaeus. The sequence continues at coordinate 37,836,276 of OU911089.1, forward strand.
ATAAAGAATATTAATAAATCTTTACGGCAAACCCTGAGGTTTCCAAAACGGCCATAAATTGTTGATTTACCCTTAAGTTAAATTTTATTACAGGTATCTTCACTAATTTAACTCACAGTTTCCTCAGGTTAAGTGTCTTAGTCCTTAATAATTAAGTCTTTGATATTATGTTTCGTTACCCCAATTACGCTTATGTAATAGGGTTACTGAGAAACAGCTTATAAAGTTATAGTAAATTAGTAGCGGGTAAAATATCTATAAAATATGTATACGTTTTCAGTGTATGACACAGATGACCAAAAAATTGTATTTAAATCGTTGGACTCTGTCTTTTTTAATACTAGAGGAAAGCAAACTGCGGGTAACTGAAGTGATCACCACCACCATCGTACTCTTGGAACATCCGGGAAATCACAAGAGCATTGTAGGTAGAAGTATACGCCTTTTTTTAAGGTACCCGTGACGTATCGATCCGAAAATACGCCGAAGGAAATTCGTTCCGCACCTTATTAACATGTGGAAGACAAGGGCCATGAAAACCAGACAGTAGAAGATCGCCATGCATTCAAGTGGTAAGGGTGGTCTTGGAGGCGATGACTTACTGTGCTGTGATAAAATTCGGCGACAAATAAAAAAAATATGCCTATTTTAAATAAAATAAAAACTTAATCTTAATTTAATTAATCATATATATCAAAGTTTTTCTTATGTAAAATGCCCATGCCCATACATTGCGGTAATAATACTCTATTTGCACGATTGCGAAGGGTAGGCCCATGGGAAAAAAACTGCAAGAAATTTCTTCGATGCATTTGTTTTGCTTATATGTTATATGAACTAAAATTTTTGAGTAATAAAACTGCTCAAATTTATTTCTGAAATAAATAATACTTTAATCTAAGTAATCTCTTTTCGTCAAGGGATCGGTCCTGAAATTTGTCCATTTTTAATATATTGAGTTACAGTAAAAAACAACTTATTCAATAAAAATATAGGGTTGACGTATAAAATATCTAAAATATTTATTGTTCAAATGGTTTTAGAAATATTTACCTACATTTCTCGCTTTAATACGTTCAATGAAGTAAAATCCCGATGGTAAGAACAGTAAGTAATTAAGTTTTAATATTAAGAAGAGTTTAACTTATGTTATAATTTACAAAACTATTTATTGATATCAGTTATAATTCTATCTTGACATGAAATTTGGTTTGAAGGTTTATGGTCAAAAATAATTAAACAATTATTAAAATATATATATATATACTATAAGCTGAAGTCTATATAACAATAAAACAGAAAGTAAGACAATCTTCATTAACGCTTAACCAAAATAAGCACGTAACATTTTAATAAAATTTACGATATTTCTACGATAAATATTCTATTTCTTGTTTTAGTTTTCTTTATTCAATATTGATTCTCTAAAATCGTCGCACAAAATGTTTTTGTTATTAAATATTAAAGTCACATAACTGAACTCTGAGAAACTTAGTAACTTTCACTTTATCTTTCATGTTCAACTTATCTCTAACTTGTCAGTGTTTGAATGTGCATTTAAGTTTAAAAGTTTTAGATCTCTATTTATAGCAGAAAATCAAGACCTAGAATACTCACATTTGTATTTAATAATTTTATGTATATAAATCGCACATAACACTAAAATATTGTTTGTTTTGTTATTTCGCAATTTTAGGGTTTACGCAAATGTTACTGTTGGATTTAACATAAATAATATTTATTAGTCCGGAAAATCCTTTAATATACGTCATCGTTTTCAATTTATCGGTTAGAAACAGGCACTCCTGCGATATTTTAGTTATCTCCTTTTTTAGTTCTTTTTTATTGTATTATTTAATATTAATTTAAATATTTGTACAAGTATAGTATAGTATTTTATATATCGAACCTAATTGTATTATGTTAGATTTTTTATATGAGTTTTAAAATAAATAATTTCGGATTGCGAAAATCATTATAGTTTTTTTGTCAATGAACATTGTACAATTATCAAAAATAACATACGACATCGTCGGTCATTCGATGGAATAACTTAAAAATAAATTGTAATTACAATTGAAAAAAACAGGAATAAGATGGACTATGAATTTGGCTGTTAGAAATATCTAGTTAGATAAAATTCCACGAGATGTCTATTGTATATTGGGTATAAATTAAACTGTTACATAATTTCTACATTAACTGACGTCTCGGGAAATTTCAACAGCAGTGGTGACGAGTATAACATCTTTATAACTTATCTTATATTTCTTATCTTACTTCAATTGGGCCAAGGGTAAGAAGTACTAGTGTGACTGCTGAAGTCATTATTTTGTTATAAAATATGCCATATTACTTATTGGATGTTTTTGTGATTTTTTATTTTCTACAAAGTATTACTTTGGCTACAATAATATCTATAAGATAATTATGAAAATTAAAAGTAGTTTTGTTTTCAAATAAATAATGAAGTTACGACTTAAAGTACATAATAATAATATGTAATCTGTAATAATTTTGGTATTATTAATGTAGGCTAATATTTTATTATTTGGTATTAATGAAAATAATGTGCTTTTTCTGCATGCTTCAATTAGACTGCTGGAATTATTAGTTTAATATTTATTTATACGACTTTTTTTAAATATAATTGACTTGAATTTAATTGTATATTTAGCAATAGGTATCATAACTGAATACAACATTAAGAAACAAATATATTAATTCAAAAGTCACATAGCTTTTTTTGTTCATGTAGGTATGTATCTTTTGCCAACTGAATTGACAACGTTACAGCTCATGTTAAGTCATATCTGCCAAATATTTTCGTCTAAATATTCAAAAAGTTACTCACTTTTACTAACAAAAATTACAAATATTACATACTACTAGTACAAAAATTACAAATATAAGGAAGATAGAATACTAGGTTCATATACTAATCTTAAAAAAGACTTCCTTCTTTTAGTTGGAATACGAAAAAGATATAATAATAATAATTTAAATTGTCATAAAAAATTAAAACATATATTATTAATTTTATTTATAGTAATTATGTTGGAATGATATTTTAATAATCTCAATAATCATTAAACATGTGAAAAGCACAATATTGGCGATAAATTGTTCTGATAGCAGAAATGTTATGTTATGTTAGTTAATGGGTTGCACAGTAATGGACAATCACGAAGTAACTATTTACGAGAAAATATAGTTTACATTTTTGTTTTAAATGTAACAAACAATTAAGCAAAAAATATATATCTTAAGTTTTATAAATTCAAACTATTTCTAATAAAAACATAAGATATCTAATTAATTTGTTGAAAACGGCCAAACAAACTTATTTGACATTTAAATTTATGTTTATATCCATTATTCCATTTATTCTTGTCATTTTCCATTAATTTTTATCACTTCAAAAGCAAGATCAAAAATAAACAAAATAACCGTCTATTTTTTTAAATGTTTTAAATTAATATTCATAGTCATTTGTGCCTTTCATTGTGATTTTAAAACAATTTTGCTATGATTTTCATTGTGATGGTAACTTCGCAGGAAATTGCACACTTGCACAAGTTTTAGAAAGCTATTTTAGTCATTCTTTAGCAATCTATTCTTAAGCTAAAGTAACTCTATTAATTTTAAGTCAATATAAATCATAAATTTAAGCTAGGTTAATAAGTTCACTAGCTTTTTCATAGCCTCGGAGTCACGGTGAGAAACCTCAAGATGGCAAATCTTGAGGCTGTACTCTATAAGGTTTCTATCGGAGGTATCGCCGGCCCGCCTAATGAATCTCACAATGGCGTCTTCGTCGATATCCATGTAGTACGTAGATCATCTTGTGTGTCTAGATATAGCCACTGCATGTGGGACACTTGTCAGGTACAATTTTGGTTTGGATTTGGTTTGGATGATGATTAACGACTCGTATATTAATCCCTGAGTTTCGTTGATGGTGAGGATGCGCGAGTTTTCCCCTTTTCCGTACCCTAGGTTTGTAGGGTTTTTCAGTCTGTGTGTGACCCAGGTACAAGGTATTAGGGAAATCAGTTTCAATGGTAGCACCCATAAACCTGACTGTTCTCAGAAAGCGAGTCAATGAATGGGCTGAGTATATGCTGTTGTATTCCTCGTTTAGAGCATAGCTTACGTCCAGGGGACATCGGTAGGTTCTTAAGAGCTCTTGATTGGTAGACGTCACGAGGGATGGGCTAATATATTTCATTTGGAATAAATTTAGCCGGTCTATATAAGGAATTTGATTTGTGTCGCCGATTAGTGTGACTGCCTGGGTCTTTGTTATTCGGGCCGCCATTATGATTGCTCCGAAATGGTTCGTCAATGCCTCGTCAACGATAATTCGTTCAGGCTTTTCTTTAACGCCATTTATTAATATTGAAGCGATCGTTCGGACTTTGGTCTTCGCGATCTTTTGACAACTGAGGGCGAGTTTGTTCCTGAGCTCTAATGCTGCCTCAGTCGTCGTCGTTTTTATCAAGTCACGTTCAAATACGAAGTTGTTTGGTACCCAAGTCGAATTTCCACATCCAGGAATGCCGTTGACCCATTGGAAATTTGGTGCTTCTTCTCAGGACCTTGCTGTATCCTCTACGGCTTTAGCCATTGAGAGGATGTTATCTTCCAGCGAGACAGCCGTGCAGCGGGCTACCACGAGTATTGAGTCTTCAGCGGGTGTTAAATACTTTGGCGGTCCAGTTTCCGTTTTGGAAATTCAATTATTTTAACGAATCCATTTTTAGCGCTGTAAGCCGTCATGTGGAGAATTCTAAGTGTTTTAACCTCGTACATATTCAGATGTGGTGTTGTTGAAAATGACGGCTTTTTCTTCCTTGAGTAATACTTTAAGAAGACCTTCGTTTTCAAGTTTGAAGGTCCGTCTGATCTTTTCACAAATCGCAAGGTTAGTTTTGATTGTTTCCCTTATAGATGCTGTGTACTCAAGAAACGCGTTTCGCATATGTTCTTTGGCACCGCTGGCGGATGTTAAATCGGGTGCACTTGTTTGTCTCACGTCGGCTCTAGTTCTGTTCTTTTTATGATATTTTTGCTTCGGCTTAAGCATTGTAATCATCTTATTTAATCTTTTTTGGTTTTTATTTTGTCCTGTGTTATTTTGTTAGACTGAGTTTTGGTGGCAATTTTCTCTTGGAGGCGTGAGGCGCTGCTTTGTAGGCTCTGTCTGCTTGGTTAGCCCCAAATGTTTTTGGGAGTCGTAGTCCTATTTAGTGTTTTTCTTATTTTAAGGAACGTTAGGTCCAGTTTTCCTAAAATTTCTTCTAGAAAATCTAGGAAAACTGGGTGTCTTTGATCATCGGCCATGATGATTTTTAGACCGATTTTCTCCAGTTTGGTATGTGTTGAGTTTCCAGACGAAAAACGCAGACAGTCTGGTATTATGTGCCGCACTGTCTCTTCGATGGATGAGTCACACTCGCAGCCCAGAGAGTCTTTTAATTTAAGTAGGTGTATATATTTTGCTATGACTCCGTGACCCGTCAGGATTTGCACGTGTATAGGATTCCACTTGGTTTTCCTTGTAATACGAAAAACTGTGGTGACATCCGGTAGGAACTCCTCTGTGGTTTTTCCCGTGCTGGATGTTATATAACTGTCCTGCCACTTTTGTACAGATTCCTCACGGATAGTCTTCTTAACGTAAGCTACTGGTATCTCAGCGTAGTCATATTTACTGTTAATTAGCGCAGCGCTTTTGGCACGTTCATCAGCTTCTTTGTTGCCAACGGTACCTATATATGGTCGAAGCCATGTCAGTTTAACCTCTCATCATTAGGTCCTAACGTCCTTATGTTGTTTAGGGTTTAGGGATATGTTGTTTTAGGGTTCCTTAACAAATCGAGTGACGATCTTGAGTGGAGATCAATACAGTGGCTTGAAGATCGTTGCTTATTTTGATGTCTTGGGTAGCCCGTACCGAAAGCCAGCCAGACCAAAACACCGTACACGAAAGTTGCAGACTAAAGACTGCGCTTTTCTTCTCTCTTCCTTTCTCCCATTAAGTGAAGGCAGCTCCTACTTTCCCTTCTATCTTGCTGCCTTCCGTGTAAATGTGAGGCCCGGAATTCTGGCGGGAGTCTTGGACCTCCATGCTATTAGTCTATGGCTTCCGACACCTACAACCTTCTATTTATGAAATAAACTTAAATGAAAGAAAGAATAATTGTCGAGGACAACACTTAATTGAAATGTGAAGGACTTTTGTAATTAAGATGTTACATTCTTTTCTTTTATTTTAGCTAGGTTCATGGTTTGAATATTTTGCACGTAGTCTCTAGTAGTTAATAGAGATCATAAAATATATGGTATGACATTAAAAATGCATCTCATGAAATATTTCAATTTTAGTATCAAGAGCAAGCGACATAAAAGAACCAAAAATTTTTTATTACACCTATCAAATCTAAAATTCTTTAAAACAATTTTATAACTTCAATATATCAACAAAATTCATTTTGTCTTAGCGACGCAATAAAACATAAAGCTTTCTTCTCATTTTATTTATGTATCATATATAATAATCGACTCGTATATTGGCTAAGTAAAAATTTATATTTCATTATACAATATATTATTTATTTTTTATTAAAATGAATTTTATTTGATATTGTCTTGAAATATGCTTTTAACAATTTAAAACATAATAAAAATTTTAATAATTATTAAAAATAGCAGAAATCGAACCTGTGAATTTTGAGATATTGTCCCTCTTCTAAGTTTCAATTGAGCTACTTTAGCTTTTAGTTTTTTTTTATGGAAGAAGAGGGCAAACGAGCTGGTGGGTCACAGATGATTTGTGATCACCGCCGCCCATGAACTCTAGCAACATCCGAGGATTTACAGTTGCCGGCGGTAGGAGGTAGGAGAAACGCCTTTTTTGAAGGAAGGTGCGTTAGGAGCTGCTTATTGATTATGCTCTACATTACTTTGGAGAGAAGAGAGGTAATGGCGATCGGTCTGTAGTTAGCTGGGTCCGAGCTAACTACATACATTACTTTGCTCTCTATTACACTACTCGCCTTGATGTACTTATAATTTAATAATATAGAATAGTCTTTATTTGGACGTAGACTTTTGACGATGATCAGAATGATAACTTAATTTTATTCCTATGAAAGTATATTATATTACTAAATATAGGCTCATATCTTATTTTCGATTAGATAGTATTTTTCCAGCCTTTGGACCTTGTGTGTCCTTTAAGTTAGCGAGATTAAGTTAATTTCGGAAATATTGAACATAATACAATAAACATTTATTGATACAAAGAATGTAACCATAAGATAGATTTTATATGTTTACAGGTTATTGGATTTTTATCAGTTTTTAGATTGCGAAAACTGGATTACTAAACATTTTATTACACTTTATAATCAACTTCGATTACTTAACGCATTTTCCGCCTTCAACATGTTTGAATGTCCATCAATCATGCCTTTCAGACATGTCTTCGTGTTGTTACTAAATGACAAAAACAAGAACTCTATTGCTTTAAAAGCATATTAAGTCGTTTAGAAGAATTGAGTATAAATTTAACCTTTGTTGACATGAATATAATATCTTGTGCAAAATAAAATTAGTTTTACTGTTGGTAATACTTTAATACTTAATATATTATATTTTTGTTTATTTTTTAGCATAAATTTGTATTATTATACCATTTTTTTGTGTAAATTATAATATTTTCAAATGACAAAAGTGACTTAATCATTTGCATATACCTTTTTGCTGCGTCCCTTGCATGCAATTTTGCTATTTCATTCTGTTATCATTTTTTTTTTAAAGGCAGGCTTCTTAATTTACTAGCTAAAATGTGAGTAAAACAAAGAAGGAAGAGACAGATATTTATCGAATCCTAATAATTAACGTATAAAATAAAACATATGAAGTGTAATGGAAACTGTGCAGTGTTAATTCTTTGCAATTAGATACCAAATGACGCAGAAAAATCACAGAGTGGCGATTCTTTATTTTATATATGAGACATCGTACTTAGCATGTATGATAAGGTTTATATACAATTTTCTTTTTTTTTTTCTTTTTTTTCTTTCTTTTTTTTTTCGGAGGGTAGGTGTAAAATAAATAAGTCACATTTTAAATCGTTCCACAAAATTTGTTTATTTAAAATATTATACTTACCTAATATACATAAAATTATGAACCAGTGAACTGTAATACCTGCCAGCTTCATTGTGTATATAAAATCTCAGTGGTTTAAGTGTTTTCTTCAAATTGTGAGTGTAATATATCCTCTCATTAACATGGAGTCAATTAAGGGCAGCATCAACGAACTCACTGAACACTTCACTTCAAGAATGGCTGAGTTTCAAAAGGAACTAAAAGGGGCTATTCCAGCCACAAGCCCAACCTCAAATTTAAACTCACAGTTCAGTTCTTTTCGGTCATTTGTATTAGCTGCCTTGGAGAATCTACAACTGCAGGTGGAGTTACTGTCAAGACAGTATGATGAGTTGGAGATGCGCTCCAGGAAGAAAATTTTACTGGTCCATGGTGTTCGGGAAGATAAAAATGAAAACCTTGGCGTCTCCGTTACAACACTTTTGGCAAACCATCTTAAAATTCAACAAATATCTCCTGAAGTTGTAAGCTCTTGTCATCGCTTGGGTCGTTTTGTGCCTGATAAGACTCGTGCAGTTTTAATAAAATTTAGAGAAAGATCCTTGAGAGACAAAGTGTGGTCCACTAAAACTTGTTTAAAAAGCACAGGATTGACAGTCTCTGAATTTTTAACGAAAAGCCGTCACAACACATTCTTGGCGGCTCGGCATTGTTTTGGAGTTACTAATTGCTGGACCAGAGATGGTGTAATTGTAGTAAAGAATCCAGATGGTATGTTACATCGAATCACAAACATGTCGGAATTAAAGGCTATTTCCAGTGCACCTCAGGATGTGCCCATTGTTTCGACTATCCCTGGGGTGTCTGAGTCGTCGAAGAATAATAAGGCTCCTCCTTCTCGGGCGAAGAGAACGGTAAAGAACTGAAATCTGTCATTTGATGTTGTTACTTTAATTTTTCATTTCATTTAATTTTTCTTTAAGAGCTGGGTATGGCTAATCTAGATATTATTTTTTTATTCACATTATGTTTTTAATTTTTTTTTTGTGTTTTATCAATTCTTGTAATTACAATTAGCAATAAAATTAAACCTTTTTAATAGTACTAAATATTTACACATTTTGACAGCTGCCATTTGCTTGCTGTCATTAATGCTTATATATTCGTTTAGAAATCAATGTTATTGTTGCCTTTGTAATGTAATGGCCATTCAGCCTATTTTGTGTCTTAAGATTTTATCTTTAGAATTTAAGATTATTTGTTTTTTTTATTTTTTAATACTATAATTATACCGCAAAAATATTTTTAAGTTGATCTGTTATCAATAGCTGGCGGGTTAGGCAGCCACACATTGGTTAGTTAGTTAGTTAGTTAGCTTAGTTAAACAAAACTTATAGTAATAATTATAATAAATATATTATATTATATATTATATTTATTTTCATTTTATTTGTGTATACATATAAATATATATAACTTTAAATATGTCTTCAATTGATAGTAATAGTAGTAAAAACTTTTATTCAATGTCGTCTAGTGATGCATCGTGTAGTGAGGATAGTTTTCACAGTACATCAGACCAGCCTCTTAACATAACTCTCAATTCCTGTTTTTCCGATTCTCTGAAATCGTTTAATATTATTCACATTAATGCCCAAAGTATCCCGGCTCATTATCCCCATATGCTTGCGTCATTTGAATCGCGCAATATTCATGCTATTCTTATCTCTGAATCCTGGCTTAAGCCTTGTTTACCTTCAATCTCCTACTCCCTGCCAGGATTTCATCTTATACGTAACGATCGCATTGGTAAAATGGGAGGCGAAGTAGCGATATACTTACGTTCTCATATTCCTTTTAATGTTGTTAGTACATCTACTCAACCTCCAACCCATGATGCTGCTGAACATCTCATGATAGAGGTAATGTTATTGCACACTAAAATCCTCCTTGGTGTTTTTTATAATCCTCCGTCCACAACAAATTATTTTAATTCCTTTGAAATTTTACTTGAAAAATTTACCTCTCTCTACAGTCATTCCATTATAATGGGTGACTTAAATACCTGTCTAATTAAAGATGACTACCGCAAAAATAAACTCTTGTCTTTAATAGATTCCTGTAACCTACATCTATTACCTCTTTCGGTTACACATTATTTTCCTGGCTGCACTCCTTCCCTACTAGATGTAATTGTAGTTTCTTCGCCTGAATTTGTAATAAAACACGGCCAGTTCTCAGCTGATGCATTTTCATATCATGATCTTATTTATCTCTCTTACAAAGTTCGTCCTCCAAAAGCTAAATCTAATATACTTCTGCAACATAACTTTGGAGGAATTGATAAGGAACGCCTTCATGAGGATGCTTCTAAGATAGATTGGTCTGTTATTACCAATAGCGATTCTATAGACCTTAAAGTCGAATTATTAAATCAAACACTAAATCATTTATATGATACCCATGCTCCTGTCAAACCGATTAAAATGAAACATCTTCCAGCGCCGTGGTTGACAGAGGAATTGAGAAACCTAATGGAGAAAAAAATTCATGCGAAGTACAAATTTAAATTAAACAACAATGACGTACATAAAAATAATTATATAAAATCTCGAAATCGCTGCAATACATCGTGTAGAGATGCACAACGACGCCATATTCACAAATCTATCGAACACGGTGATACAGCAAAAACGTGGAAATTTCTTGAATCGCTCGGAGTCGGTAAAGCAGCCTCATCAAACACACCTTCCATCGATATTGATATTGAACTTCTCAATAAACATTTTTCGTCGTCAGAAGTCATTGACAGGTCTAATAAAGAACGAACTTTAAATATTCTTTCGTCGTTTCCGACTCCTGAGTTTTTGCCGTTTACTTTCTGTCCCTTCACTGAATGTGATGTTAAGGAGAACGTACAATCAATATCTTCTAATGCTGTTGGCGCTGACAGTATCAGCCGTAACATGATCATTCCAATCCTTGATATTATTTCTCCTACATTAACTCATATCCTAAATTACTCCATTTCAACTAGTACATTTCCCGATTCTTGGAAATGTGCTCAAGTCATTCCTCTTCCTAAAAAGTTGAAACCACTAAATATTAATGATTTCCGTCCTATTTCTATTTTACCTTTCCTCTCAAAAATCCTTGAGAAATTAATTCATAAACAGCTAAGTCGTTTCCTAAATAAAAATCTCCTTCTTAGCCCTTTTCAATCCGGTTTCCGTCCTGGTCACAGTACAGTCACAGCATTAGTTAAGGTAACGGATGACATTCGATTGGCAATGGACAATAAACAGCTTACAATTCTAGCGTTGCTAGATTTCAGTAATGCTTTTAATACTGTTGACCATGATGTCCTGTTAGGCCTGTTACGTTCTATTAACATATCTCCATCAGTGATAGACTGGTTTCGAAGTTACCTCACAGGCCGTCGGCAGCGCATTCGGACTGATAATTTGTTATCATCCTGGTGTGACGTCCCGGCTGGGGTACCTCAGGGCGGCGTGTTATCTCCCTTACTATTTGCCATTTTCATTAATTCCATCACTCAATATATCTCTTCTCTCTATCACATGTATGCAGATGATATTCAGATTTACCACCATTCACGTCTTGAAAATCTTGATAGTTCTGTTACCGCCATTAACAATGACCTTAGTTCAATTAGTAACTGGAGTAAGCAGTTTGGTCTCAAATTAAACCCTGAAAAATCACAAGCTATTGTTATTGGGAGTCCCGGTATGATATCAAGAGTGGACTGGCGAAACTTACCACCTATACAATTTAATGGCATTACTATACCGTATTGTTCATTTGTAAAAAATTTAGGCATTTATTTGGATCAGACAATGTCGTGGTCTATACAAATAAAAGAAATCAGTAGGAAAATATATTTTTTTTTTTTTATTTTTTATTTTTTATTTTTTTTTTTTTTTAAAGACCATAGACATTTGTCCATGCCTTTCATTGTGATTTTAAACAATTTTATTACGAATTTAATTGCGATGGTAACTTCGCAGGAAATTGTACACAAGTTTTCCAAAGCTATTTTAGAAATTAATAATAATAATAAATAAAGTAAATAGTAGTAGTAGTAAGCTAGGTTATTAAGTTCACTAGCTTTTTCATAGCGTCGGAGTCACGGTGAGAAATTGCCATCTTGAGGTTGTACTCTACAAGAGTTCTATCGGAGGTATCGCCGGCCCGCCTAATGAATCTCACAATGGCGTCTTCGTCGATATCCGTGTAGTACGTAGAACTTCTTGTGTGCCTAGATAAAGCCACCACTGCGTGTGGGACACTTGTCAGGTACGATTTTGGTTTGGATTTCGTTTGGATGATTATTACCGACTCGTATGTTAATCCCTGAGCTTCATTGATAGTGAGGATGCGCGAGTTTTCCCCTTTTCCGTACCCTAGGTTTGTAAGGTCCGCTTTTTCAGTCTGTGTGTGGACCAGGTACAGGGTATTAGGAAAGTCAGCTTCGATGGTAGCACCCGTAAACCTGACTGTTCTCAGAGAGCGAGTCAATGAATGGGCTGAGTATATGCCGTTGTATACCTCGTTTAGAGCATAGCTTACGTCCAGGGGACATCGGTAGGTTCTTAAGAGCTCTTGACTGATAGACGTCACGAGGTATGGGCTATTATATTTCATATGGAACAGATTTAGCCGGTCTATATAAGGAATCTGGTTTGTGTCTCCGATTAGTGTGACTGCTTTGGCCTCTGTTAGTCGGGCCGCCATAACGATCGCTCCGAAATGGTTCATCAAGGCCTCGTCAACGATAAGTCGTTCAGGCTTTTCTTTGACGCCATTTATTAATATTGAAGCGATCGTTCGGACTTTGGTCTTCCCGTCCTTTGGACAACTGAGGGCGAGTTTATTCCTGAGCTCTAATGCTGCCTCAGTCGTCGTTGTTGCTATCAAGTCACTTTCAAATACGAAGTTGTTTACTACCCAAGTCGATTTTCCACATCCAGGAACGCCGTTGACCCAGTGGAAAATTGGTGCTTCCCAGTCTTCCCAGGGTCTTGCTGAATCCTCTACGGCTGTAGCCATTTGGAGGATGTTATCTTCCAGCCAGACCTCTGTGCAGCGGGCTACTACAAGTATTGAGTCTTCAGCGGGTGTTAAATACTTGGGCGGTCCAGTTACTCCTTTGGGGGTTTCAGCTATTTTAACGAATCCATTTTTAACGCTGTAAGCCGCCATGTGGGGAATTTTAGGTGTTTTACCCCGTACATATTCAGATGTAGTGTTGTTGAAAATGGCGGCTTTTTCTTCCTTGAGTAATACTTTAAGAAGACCTTCGTTTTCAAGTTCGAAGGTCCGCCTGATCTTTTCACAGATCGCAAGGTTAGTTTTGATTGAGTAGGAAAATATTTACTACCATGAGGTCACTTCGTCGACTGCGTTTTTACCTTCCAATTCCTACCAAAATTATGTTAGCACATTCACTTCTTCTGTCCATTCTAGACTACGCCGACGCAAGCTATACTGATCTCACCGAGGACAAACTAAACAAGCTTGAGAGACTTCAAAACCTTGCTATACGGTTCATATTTAGCCTACGCAAATATGACCACATTTCAGAATTTCGCAAAAAAACTCAAGTGGCTTCCTATACGTCGACGCCGGGATTTACATTTAGTTTCTCTATTGTACTGTGTACTATTTCACCTGAAAACACCTCTTTATCTAAAAGAAAAATTTGTATTTCTAGGTCAGCAAGATACTACGAGATCTTCACAAATTCTCACTATAAGACTGCCTATTCACAATTCCATATTTTATAAACGTTCCTTTACAATTCGTGCAACCAAGCTGTGGAATGCTCTTCCTTTAAATATTCGACGATCTAAATCCTTAGAAATATTCAAAAAATCTGTTAAAGAATACTACCTTTCTGACGATAATTAGTTAACTTTGTTTATTAGACATATATCATATTTATTATATTGTATTTATTAGTGTATGTTTGTTATGTATTATATATGTATTGATATTTTTGTATTATTGAAATGTATCTATGTGTAATTATTGGTAAGTATGTTTATTGTAATAACACCACCATCCATTACCTAAGTGCTTGCAGTTTTCCTAAACCTAAGGTTGTCTGGAAGAGATCGCCATTAGGCGATAAGACCGCCTTTTGTACGGTACAATTTTTTTCTATACATGTCACTGTAACTTTTTTTTTTTATTTCATTTGTATTGTGGTGTACAATAAAGAGTAAATAAAAAATAAAAAGATACACATTTTAAGTACAGATTTTAAGTCCGAGGTAGAAAAAAGCTAATGTAAGAAATATATTATTATTATTATACAAGAAGAGATATAGTTTTGCCCCGTAATAACAATAAATAATAACATTACTCCATTTATTTTCATGTCCAAATTCTCGAGAGCTCAAGAAAATTCCGAGAGAAAACTATACCATACTACCATTTTCCTTTTATTTTTTAAGCTTTATACATTTCACACTTACTACTTATTTATTCTAAATGTTGAGATATTATTTACTAGTACATTATTTAAATAATTTCAGAGAGTCCACCTAATTAGTGAAGCCACAGTTCTAATAATTAAACTAAACGACAATATGTTTTATAAAGTCAAATGACAAACATAAAAGTATTATTAAATCAAATCAGAGATATTCATTAGATTCATGGCTTAAAAATACTAAGTCAATTATATCGCATTAACTACCGAATTGAGTAAAAATTTGATACGACGCCCTTATTAAAAATCAAGTTTTCAAACCCAAAATATTTAATAAAAAATATGAGAACCACAATTTAATGTATTTTTTTGATTGGTCGCCCGTTACATAAAGTAATTTACTCCATTTTAGTATGATTTCCGTACCCGAAACGGTCATGATGAAATTCTTTTGATGACTCCTTTTGGTTGTCAAAAACTTCTTTTTACTTTTTTTAAGGAAGTAAGGTCTTTGAAAAATTTAATTAATATCACTAAAAATGATTTGGATCGTAAGTCATATAAGTTAGAAAAGTATTAAAAAAAAGACAAAGAACATTAAAAAGAGAAAATAATTTCTATGATTTGATAATCTGTAATAATTTTTATCAGAAACATTTCCTATATGTGTTTTTTCTACAAAATTATATTTATAGTGTTTAACGGAGTACCGAGCTTCCCTTAATTAGTAATTAACCAGAACAGTTTAGAAAACTCAAACTACAGAAACCATTGTAAAATATTTCGTTAAGTTAATTAATTACATTAAATTGAAAAATATTAATTGAACGCCTTTGACCTTTCAACAATACCTTTTTAAACCTATTATTATACAAGATATTTAGAAATATCTGTACCAAATTTTTGATAAAATATAGTTCATGTAAAGTAAGTATAAATTTTTCCCAAAGCAAAATTAGCTATCACTTTTTCCTCTTTTCTTTGAATATTTTAATACTTCAGATTAATCTAAATCTCATCCTAATTGTTGTTTCGCTACGTCAGCTACAAGAATCACCATATTTAGCCACCACACCACCCGACCTAAAATATTAACAAACTTAATTGGCGCATAGAAGTTAGATCCGTTATAATTGTTCTAAGTATTGCGAACAGGTTCAAAGCGTTTGATGTAATTCAAAAGTTTAATTGCTCTTGAGTTCTTATTCTACAGCGTTCGTTAAATAAAAGAGCATTTCTCAGAGTTTTGATTATTTAGAACAATGTGGTAAATCACTTCAATACTTTGAAACATTTATATAAATCCATTCTTGAATCTAAATTTTAATATTTTGCAATACCAGCTTGTTAAAATAAAAATGTACACGATATTAATAAAAAATGTGTCCTTCTCAAATTATATATATAACAAGAATCCTCGTTATAATAATGTATGTACCTGGAAAGACGTCAAGCAAAGCACAAACAACAAATGCTTAGCAGAGTTATAATATTTACATTTATTATTAGATTTATGTAATAATTGGTATTTTTAACTATATTGCTTATAACATAAGAATTTATTATTTGTTCTTCATATTCTCGTAATAAAAGACAGCATTCAAAATTACATAGTCTTCTTCATCTTAATCCTAGATGTATTTCTTGACATTAATGTTACATAACATTATAACCTGTTGCCTCCCGATTCACGTATGATTGGTTATTGCGATTATTTAGTCACTATTTGAAAAAACTTCAAGGTGATATTGTCTTAAAGATTATATCAGCCATCAATGGATGTATATATGAGTACTTTAAAGCATGCATATCATCAACATATGTATGGACTAAAAAAAAAAAAAAAAACAAACTGTTATAATAAAATATAATAAGTTTATTAAAAAAAGCTCAGATTTTTTAATACAAATTTTTTTAATATAGCAAGTCTGTCAGAAAACATATCTAAATTGTGTTTGTAAAAAAAAAGGATTCTTTAATTTAAAATGTTGTAACATTGGCGAGTTGGATTCATATTTTTTTTCTGTGTTATATATAATAGTTTACAATTACAAACTCTGGATAAGGGACGTATCACGTTTACAATTATTTATTATAAAAAGGATGTAATTTTTATTAAAATAATTTTGATTTTTGATTTTGACACGAGTCTCAAACACTTATTTCTTTGTCGTGACATTTCACGCTAAAATATTCCATTGTTTCTTCGTATTTGGAAAACAGATGGTATAAACAAGTATTTTTATGAACCTCTTTTCAATCTTTTCTATTCATTGTTTATCATTATATGTATTCTATATATGCTTACTACTACTACTACTTACATTTAGAGTACTTTACATTTAAATTACTATTTGACGAGTAACTGGTAAAAAAATGTGACCATTTAACATAATAGAATGACCCAGAGCCGTAACAAAGCTGATAGTTAGCTAATATCCGTTTTTTAATCTTGTCGCTCGGTTTGTTCGCACATCTCGTTAAAACTGTCTAACTGATTGAATATTGGTTTTCATTATTAAAAAGCTTTAAAGCTTATACAGGTTTTGATCAATATTACATGCAAATATAACAAACAAAAGATATATAATGAGTCATTATACATTCACGTCAACCAGTCGCTGTCACACAATATTTATTAACCAATAAACAATGGTGCAATATACAATGAAATTGATTTTCAGACAACTAATGAAAAAACTAACGGTAATTATTTTTTTTAAACCCTAGCGTTAGTATGTACTTTTAAAACAGATCGCGCTTTATTTTTACCTGTTTAACAATATCTTTGCTTTATAAGAAGTTTTGGTTTTCTTTAAAACCTTAGATGAGGACAATTTAAGATTATTCTGCGTAAAGTATGACAAGAAATAAAAAAAAGTATAAACCCCTTTTACAGTTCAAGTTTTGAGTTCACAATGAGTTTTATAGCTTATATATATATATATATATATATATATATATATATATATAAACTATAAAACTCATTTAGGCCAACGAGCTTGTTTAGCAACGAGATGATACGTGATCACCGAAACATGAAACTGGTGGTAAAATAGTCTGTTAGCATATTTATTTTCTTGGAATATCTAAAATCAACCTATAAAACTATTTTTAAGGAATTAAATATAATCCATCTTTACACGATGAACCAAAATATAGTAAAATATTTTTTCTAATATTTGATGAATATTCAAATAGCTAGTATCCACGAGCTGATTCTTTAATTATTGCTTCATCACAGTCGATGTTCATCGAGGTCAGACTCGTCCTGAATATTAATAACTTGCTCTGCGAGCCTAAACCTGGGTAAGGTTGGCTTGGTTAATCAGATAAGATTGTTGATTAATTTTAAGTGTTTTAACTAAAAGGAGATAAAATGTTTTTATTCTAAACCTATGTATATTTTTAGATATATAAGTATGATAAGAAATAGATTTTTAATTACTGGTTTTAATTGTTTTTTTTATTTAACAGTTTCAGCAATAATTTTACTAGTAACAGAAAATTTGTTTACTTATTAATATTTTATACAAGAAAAAAAATACGGTACTTCACCGTGAAAGACACAAAAATTAGTTTCCATTTCGTTTACATTATAAAAATAAGAAGGCTCTATTTAAGATACTACTACTAACACATACTACATGCTACTTAGTCCGCATCACTCCGTATTATTTTATTGACTTTTAAAAGTACTGTAATGATTGTAAACTATCTATAAAATTATAAAATTGCTTGCTTACAGGGAAAAGGAAATCGGTTTTTTCGGGAACCACACGCTCAGTGAATTGCTAACCTAACCTTCCTACACGCTTGCAATATCATTCCCAACATCTTGATACGTAGCGTTCTTCAACATTCTGGTTCTCAAAAGACTTTCTGTCACAATACACCTAGATATAGAATTAAATTCATTAATGTTTTCATGTTGCCAAAAAAAGAATATATTCAAAAGAAAGCTTATTCGCTATTTAAAGACCGCAAATGCTGTTTTTTATCTTTTCAGATATTGAAAAAACGTTGAACATCAACCAGTTAATATTTAATAAAATAATAATTCCTTTTTTAATAATATTTATTGAATAAAAAATATGTGTTAACCTTTAAGGTTATATCTGGCAATATTTATTAAGTTTCAAGAGGTCATTTTTATAATTATACCAACACTATTTTACTTGTACTTATATCAACTAATATCTGTTGTATTAATACTTTGATTTTTTCAAGTACAGCGGCGTCTTTTAGAAAAGAAAATAAGCAACGACAGAAAATTTTATTGCTTGTCAAGACTGATTTGCTGAGATTACAATATAATGTGACTTCAATTTTACAATTTCTCACACCTATAAATGTTTCTAATTTATTGTAATTGTAAGAAAATGGTACCCTTTTGTTTCATATTTGTAAATTATATTCGCTTATGAATAAGTTTTGTTTAAACAAATCAGCCGGAAAGCTATAAAACAGATAAAGAGATATTATAAAATAAATAATTTACTTCTGACTGACATAAACATACAATACGAGATTGTATTCAAATATCTGAGATAATTTAAGTAACCTATTCCTATTATTCACTATTATTCACCTATAAAGAATCAAATAATTATATCATGTAGATAATTTTCGCGTAACCCATAAATCGCAATGTAAGTAATCGAGCGCGCAATGATGTTGATCCTTACTGTGGGTACCGAATGATTAATAGTCGTATGAATAACATTGACTGTTTAGGTGTAACTAGACACAAAACACATAAAATAACGATTCTTATTTTTAAAAAACATTTTCATATAATAAAACTTTTTTCTAATAAACTTCAAATAAAAAATTGTCCTTACCATAACTTTTAAAACAAAATCATTTTATAAATTTATTATATAAATAACCACACAGCCTTTTATTAAACATCAAACTACACGGGGAAACAGTGGTTCATACGAGTCGGTAGTCAAAGGAGGACTTGAGTTGTGATATTGTTGTTTGCTTTTCATTTGCAGCCCCCACTGTATGACGCACAATTTTAATAGGTAGAGTGTTTAGGGTTCACATTTGAAAGGTTAAAATAAACTAAATTTACTTGATGTTATATTTAAAATATTATGAATTGTAATATAAATAAAAATATATATTTATTTTATCGAGTACCCGAATTGTCTTTCTTCATTTTTAACATAAAAATTTTGTGTTTAAAATTTTCTCTCGTTTCTTATTTTGTTTGCTAAATGGCGCCGTTGTGCTTGAAAAAATATAAGTCTAAAGTTAACACAACAAATCTCTTTTTAATAAATTCATGCTATAGATTTGTTTGGAATTCATCCGTAACAATGCAATATAGGGTATCAGAATATGGTTGTAAAGTCGAATGAATAATAAATGCATGAACTGAAAATAAAAATCATAAAAACTTTATGAAATACTAAATAATTTTTGTCCGTCTGTTAAAGTTTTATTAGTGTCCAATTGTGTTGGTACGTGTTCATGTCTCTATGATGTTATTGTTTATTGGATACACAAAAATATGAAATACATTGGTGGTAAAACGATAAAAAATGTTTTGAAAAAAATAAATAAAACGAGTTTGTTAACTTCAACTTACTAATAATTAGTTTAATAATATTGAAGTGGTCAATGATGATTACAAAGATCATTATAGTGAATAATGGATTAAGTTTTTTAAATAGCATAAATAAAATGACATTAAAAAACAATTAAATAGCACTAAAATTATTCGCATCAAATTCAAAAATATAATATTTTTAAAGATTACAGAGTAATATACAGACCATTTATAGATCATTTAATTGAGATTTTTGTATATTTAATTATAGGAGAATATAATTATATAAATGAATAATTTTCTCACTTTTAGCATATTTTTTTATATTCTTATTAAAACTATGGGTATATTTTATGGCTTCTTATTAAATTATTCAAATATTTATCTTCAATTGTCAAGCCAAGTAATTGACGCAACAAATTTGGTTTTAATTTGTGAAGTTCAGATTTTAACATAAAAATTTTGTTTCAGATCGTTCTAATATTTTTGTTTAAATTAATTTATTTTCCATAAAATTTAAACTCACCTTAAAACTTAAAGCCTGCTTTGTTAGCTTCATGTATGAGCTACAAGAAACATGCTTGTGTAGTATTTGTGAAATATAGATGCTAAAAAAGAGCTTCTAATGTAACATGTGACTGTTTCTTTGTTTAAATTAATTAGTTTAGATCAAGAGTGACATTCTCCATCTATTTAATTATATGCTATTTCTCATTAAACGATTACCAGACCTTAAGATATGAAATGTATAATAAAATGGAAACGCTATTTTCTTGAATCACAAAATTTACAAATATTTTTTCTTTTTAATTAAGTCGTAATAACCTGTAATATTTAGCAGGCGGTGCAGTCGGCTCGATGGAATAATTAATGAAAATACAAGTGCTTTCCATTAGTTGGTGATAATTAATTTTCGCTGATATAATTTACTGATAAACAAATTTCTAGACCTAATCCGCCATTAATCGAAGATATAGGGGTAAAACTATATACAGTAATTTATTGATTAGTGAAGTGAATTATGACCCCTTTAATTATTATGAAAATGTAGTTTCAAAAATACGTTATGAATTAATGATGCTATTTGTATTCCGGGTTCGTTTAGTAAATCCGGAAGTTGCAAGCGAAACTCTTATAAATGCGACAAAAGTTGCTGGCTAGTGAAATATCATTTAAAAAGAATATTACGTACGGAAGCCGGTGATGCTCTTGTGAGTCTTCGCATGTTGCAAGAGTTCGTAGACGGTGGTGATTCGCACGCTCGTTTGCCCTTCTCTAACGTAAGAAAAAAATACGTATAAACTATGTTTGTATCTTTAATTTTTTTTTGACAGTTGTATACAAATTAACTTTTTTATATTATTAGAATTTTAGTTTGTTACTTTTTAATTTATTAATTATTTTTTTTACCATAAAATACTTACAATTAATTCCAAGATAGAACAATTAAAAATATCGATAGATAGTTTTGCATATCGTAATATTATTATTATCTGCGTAATATCGAATACTTCATTACTTTTCGTTCTAGCCCTAGCGAAGTTTTACTTGAATAATCGATGCGTATAAAAACGTGAAATGTAGATAAATACGAGTATTTTTAATACCATTATGGCAGTAAATGTTTCAACTACTTTAAAATTTTTCATTTATGTATGTATTCATTCATTCGTTTAGTCGTTGATTTATCTATTCATTTATTCATTACGCGTTTTTATTTTTATTCATTTGTTGTTTACCCTTAACTATTGTACGGTCAACATCGTACTCGCGTTTTAAATAAGCTTTTAGAAATGTTTAATTGCTGTCGTGTAACTTACAATAATATATGAACAACTATATAAAACAATACAAAGGTAACAGTTTAGAAGCAGTGTATTTTAGTAAAAAGAGCAAAATACGATCCAACAAAGAAAGTTATTTTGAAATACGCTTAAACAAATAAAAAGATTATTATTAAACAGAAGTGAAGTGGTTTAAGACAAGACTGGATCTGAAACCAAATTACGACCATTTATGTTCACAATAAAAACCATTTCAAAAAAGATATAGATCAGTTATTTACACTGATACCTCTATATCTTTTTTGAAATGGTACGAAAATTAAAGACATTAGACAACTAACGACAAGATATTATTATTAGTTAAATAATAGTGAAGTACGTGGACGAAGAAATATTATCCTTTCGTTTTATTTTTCTAATTAAACAATAAATAAAAACTATGTGTCAAGTGTTTAATTTATCACATTTTTGAATGCAAAGTGTTAGAGTGCCACCTACTGGAAGCTGTATTAACTATCTCCAAACATTTAGTTACGCTATCATCTGCCATCTGTCGGCAATTAGCGACAACATCTAACACGTTTCCATAGACCGATCGATAAAAATGCTAAAAAACGCCCATAGATAACATCACAAGTCTCATAGAGAAATAAAATATAAAGGAATTAAAGAATATGAAATTAGCATAAATAGGAGAAATAAGACATTAAAATTTAAATTACGAATACAATAATTAATAGACTTAAGGAAAAATTTAATATAATTTAATATGATATTTAAATTCCTAAACAATAGATATATGTAAATAACATTTGATACTGTGTTCTATAAATAAGCATGCAATTGTTATTTTTGTCAAATACTTGTATACACGTGTTCCAATACCAATATTTCCATCCCAATTACAAATCTTTACTCTTCAGGTTATTTAAACACTTTGTCACTTATATTGTACTAATTGCTGTGGATATAAATAATAATTTATTATGTATATTTCTGTACAACTATTATAAAAGTAGTAGTGATAATAATCTTTATTAAGATTATAATTTTAACAAATTAAACATTCCTAAGGAGGGTTTGCGTCAGGCAGGCACCTGGCCATAAAACAAAGCCAAATCTTTTAACAGTCTAGTAAAACCAGTGCCACGCAACAAGCTAGCCCGAAAACAAAGGAATATAAGACTGAAGTTTGGAAGTTGGAATGTTGGTACGATGACTGTTATAGGACAAGAAATTGCGGACGTGATGTGAGAAAAAACCTCTTGGTTGTAAATACTTAAATACTTTAAAGCGAATGTGTTTTCATACAACTGTTAACAGAATCACAATATAGTATGTTACGTTAGGCATAAACCTAAAATCTAAAATGTTAAATAATATTGTATTTATAAAAGTACTGATAAGCTTTTGAAGAAAGAAAGATGGAGAGTGTTGGCCTGAAAATAAGCCGACCCAAAACAGAGCACATGTTCTGCGATTTCGGCGGTGTCTCCGGTTCTGTTCCTATTTTGTTGCATGGAGTACCGTTAACAGTCTGCTCGGACTTTCGCCTCTTTGGTTCTCTCATCCACAGTGATGGCAATATTGACCGTGACGTAAAGCACAAAATCAACACAGGGTGGATGAAATGATGACATGTCACCGGGACAACGGTGATTCTCGAATCCCCTTTAAACTAAAGGAGAGAATCTATAAAACCATCACTATACCTGTCGTTATTTATGGATCTGAGTGATGGGTGATGACGATGAAGGATGAAAAGCTTTTACATGTGAAGGACATGCGAATGTTAAGATGAATGTGTAGGGTGACAAGAAAAGATAGAATAAGAAATGAGTATAAGCTTGGAAGTAGCGCCAGTGACAGAAAAAATTAGAGGTAGTCGACTGCCATGGTATGGGCATGTTATGAGGAGAGATGAAAGGAATGAGGTGGCAACAAAACAATTAAATTTATATAGGTTAACTACTCAATACCACAATAATGATATAAATATATGTATATGACTACACTAACGATATTGACTTAATTTACGTGAAATTAAAAATAAATACAATTTCAGGACATTTTCCCCAAAAAATAATTGCCGACACTTTTTTTTTTAATTTGTGTTTTGGGGGGATAAATTTTTTCGTTAAGAATTCCTATTATAAGACGAACAACAATAAATTGTAAAGTAAATTAGGCACTTAACTTAATGATTAAAAGCTTTTAAACTTTTTTTAGCGAAATACTAATAAAGAAAAGTTTGAAACTTCTTTGAAACGATAAAGATTACAGAAACAACTTTCAACTAACCTTAGCCTCTACCTAGGTAATAAATGTAAATTAGAAAACGTTATGAAATTAGAGACGAATCTAATTTCATAACTAAATAACTAACAATAATAATAATAAATAAGTATTAAACTCAACATTGTCATTTGGAATAAAACAAAATCTTTTTAATATAAAAAGGCTATATAAAATTAAAACCATCACAAGATATAGACTAACTTTGGATTAATAAATGATTATCTAATAATGGTTAAAAATTTGGACCAACGTTTATATAGAATTAATCTTTTTATCATACAAAAAAAAATAAAAATTTCGTTAAAACTCAATAGTAAGTTTTAGTTATTATAAACTAATATTACTCTACTGTTAATTAAAAAAAATACTCTTTAACGCACATTTGTTAAAGTAAATATACCATCGGTACCATTTTTCTAAAGTGGTAAAGTGTAGTTTTTTCATTTGACTGGAACTTGTGTACGTGTCGGTACAATTAGTATATTTCTACTCTGCCAGTGAATATTGACGTGAGACAATTATTATAGTTATATAGCAGAATGACCAACCCCATATCTAGTTTAGTTTGTTACAGAGACATCTTATTCTTACGGAGTAGATAATTGATTCTTACGTAAAATTTTGAATTGAATATTTTACCTTAGAATAAAAAACTATTATAAGTTAATGCGATTAACAGTATCGCAATAAGTTAATCCAGTTTAAACTACTAAGAAATTTCTTTGTTATTTAATAATGAAAAGTATTTTCTCAAGAAACGTAATCTTATTCAATTTTACAAAAGACCGAGAGTATCTAATTAGCCACCAAAATATATTACTTAGTTTATAAACGACCCCTGTACACTAATCCTGTATAGTAATAGTTTGCAAGTCTGTCATTATTCGCTGACCAAGGTTTATATAATACATTTTGTATTTAACTTACTTAGAACTTAAGAGATCATCTGAAGTAGTTTTCAAATGTATATCTATATACATATGTGACATTTTTTGTTATGTTATTTCAACCAGTATTATTAACTTTCTAAAAATATGTGACATTATATTAATTTATATTCTTAAAATTTGTTTTATATTTATGTTATCACAACTTATTTAGACCGTTCACTAACATCTTAATTTATGTAGAAAGAAAATACTAATCTAGGCGTTATTTAGAGATGAGTGTCACTTTAATTATCTTCGAGATGAATAAAATTTTAAATTAAATCACTTGGTTGAAACAACAATATTCATTTTATAAAGCGCGACGAATCAAATCTGTTTTCCCGGAGTCGAATTCCTTCTGCTGATTATATTACTTTTAATTAGTTTATCATTCGAGAATACTTGTGTTTAGAATTTGTTTAAGCAATTACTGTTTCGTGAATTGTCCAGATCGCTTTTACTTTAATTTGCAAGAATTTATATTTCCAGTAAAGATACCTTGTACGGGATTTGTAAGACTTCAAATGGTACAGCATACTAATATGAAATTAACACAATATTCTAAAAAAAATATAAGTATGCAGGCGCTGAAAGTTAATATATTGCTGTTACTGAAAACGGAATCTGCAGTTAAATAATTAAAATATTTTTAAAATTTATGGACTATTAATATTATGACTAATCAATAATTTTGAATATTTATTTAAAATAAAAAGGAAAGTTCGAGAAGATCAGTTTTGCAAAGTAATTTGACAAAAACAACAGACGATGGTTGCGTTGCTACCTTTAATCTCCACGGACGGAGTAGCTATAGATTTACATTTATCAAGACTCTATCTTATAAAAAATCAAACCAAAGTAATTAATATTTTATAAACTTACATAGATATACATAGGAAATAATCATTTTACAAAAATACTAAGACTTACCATACTTACACCCACCTGATTCATGATACACATTCTGATGAGTAAAAATACACTCAACAGCTTTTATTACAAGTGGCCTTCAAGCAACCGACACATGGGTCTCTGTTCAAGTATCATCATCTTTAAGCAGGAATATTCGAGTTATGTTTATTAATATTCATGTTTTATTTTTCTTAAGTTACGTTGGGATTGATGTAATTAAAAGTTTTATTATATTATACTACTCAACAAAAGGCATAATAAACTAACCAACATACTTTTCCATTTTCTATTTGTTTCTGCGAGTTTGTGCTAGTTAATGTAATAGTTATCTTAATACTTTTGAATTTATTTTAATGTAATAATTATGATAAGGTTTTGCTTTAACATCACCATATGCATTCCAATTTCCTCTATCTATACCACTTAAGTGACTCCATAGTTAGTTTTAATAAAAACGTTAACTCAAAGAATTAATCATATATCATCTATCAATAATGATACAGATCCAGACGCTTACAGGATAAATTTTATTGTAATAAGTCATTGGTTTGAACTATTATATATATTCGTAATAATCATGTAAAAAATTTATATAATATATATCATGAATCAGTATTTTTGTTATATGTCATTATAAATCAGTTTTGTGTGTTTCCCAAAAATTTTCATATTTTTAACGTACAAACAGTAAAAAGTTACACAATTTAAATACAATTGTTGTTTAATTGTGCCACGTAATGAACACGTATACTGATTTTATAGAGATATTAACTCCTTACTATTTAATTATTAGTTTAGAAGATGTTTCTCAATAACCCTATTACATAAGTATAGTTCAGGTGAAGACGCACAATATCAAAGCCTTAATTGTTAAGGAGCAAGACACTTTACCTGAGGAAACTTTGAGTTAAATTACTGAAGATACCTGTAACTAAATTTAATTCGAAGGGTCTCTCCTAAATCAACAATTTATGGCAGGTTTGTTTTAGATTGGTTTATTAAAGAGTTAAGATATTCTATATAAGACTTGTATATCTGATATTTCAACAAATTAATAGTAATATACAAAATTTTATTTATTGTGAATAAAATGGATCTTATGTTATTTTTATATTTATACACAAAACCTAAGTGAAGATAAAAAAAAATACTTGGTTTTGGGAATAATAAATGTGTAAACCATTTTTTTTATTGAATGATGTAAAACGATCGTTGAATATAAAAAGAAGAATTCAATGTCTTAATATAATATTAATTTCTGGTAGTAACTTGTAAGCTCATTGTGTTACAAAAAATGTTACTTATACATTAAAATTACAAAGAACAGAATATCATAAAGACTACTTATTGAGCACAAATTATGGAGTAGTCTAACTTTTTATTTTTAATCTCTACTAAATTTGCACAGTAAATACACTGTGCATTTATTACTTAAGAACAATGTACTGTAAACCAAATTTAATATGACAAGTTAGAAAACCATTACATTGTACAAGTTTGACGCATTATGTTACAAAAACATGTTACAATCCCAAGGAATAAAAGGAACACACTTCCATCGGGAATACATATAATATTGTATGTACAGTTGTTAAAAAGCGTATAATATTAAAGTAAAAGTTATATAAAATACTTTTTAAACCTTTTTATCATTTTAAATGTATAATGTTGTAAATTGTAAAAATATTATAAAATATATTGATTGCGTTTTCTATAAAATATATACATAAAATATACATACATTCAGTGTGCACCATGTATCTGAACCATAATAAGTAACGTCTCAACTTTCATTATAATCGTGTATTTATTATTTTTTGTGGAAGTCTTTGATTCATATTATTTAAAATATTGCTTAAATTGATTTAACTATTATCTAATAAATTATTTTATTGTCTCCATTATTATTTTAAGATATTTTTTATCTTTTTCTATTAACTTTTCTTATAGAGCAATTAAGGTACGTCCGTAGTAGTAGAATAGTTCTTAAATACAAAGTTTCTTTAAACGGTGGATAGATAAACATTTAAATTACAACTCATAACTAGTAAGTAGTATATATAAGAAATCATTATGTATCATTGCATTACAAAGTTATACATTTTTGAAGAGTAAAAAATTACTGACTGGACGATAGACATGTTATGCATTATTATTCGTTACAATTTGATGCTTGGTCTATAAAAAAATATAGTTGTTCGAAAATGAGGAAAGGCAAGCTCACGTCCGTAAATCGCGATCCGTGAAAAAGAAAATGATAGCTGTATTTTTTACTAGACGGTATAATCGAATGAGTTGTTTTGGATAATCAGCGCATAGTCAAGACCTCTTGATATATCAATTAATGTTTGCCTAAAGTTTTACAGAAATTGTCAAGAAATTTGTCCAAACGCAAGAATGGAAAGTTGGTATTTTCATCACGACAACGCTCCTGCGTATCGTGCTCATGCAACAATTGAAGTGAACAAAGTGCTTGAGCATCCTGCCTACAGTTCGGATCTTGCTTCCTGTGACTTTGCTTTGTTTCCAATTGTGAAGGATAAGCTCAAAGGCAGGGATTTTGGGAGTGACTCTGAGTTATTTGCGGCGTCGGACCTAGCATTTTGAGAACTCCCAGAAGAAAAATGCAATTAATTTTTTCATAACAGGTTTTTACGTATGACTAATTGTATAAACTGCAATGGAAATTATTTTGAAATACTTTTTTAAATATCGTTGTATTGCTAAACTACTAGTAAATAACAAAATACAACTGTAAAGTATTATGAATTTAAAATAACTTATTTACAAGAATGTTAATAATCTTTAGTTTTATTTCCGTTAACTATGGACTGGTTTGGGATTTGTAACATTGATAAAAACGATATTAATATCGAAAAATGAAATTCCTAAGATATTCTACACATACATTTATATATTAAATAAGTATATTATATATTAAATACACATATCTTTTTGTATTTATATCCGTCCGTCAGTCAGTTATACATATAAGGTGAATTGTATCTACAAAAGCGCAAAGATATACATGAAGTCTTATTTCTTAATATGCAAGTTTAGATGGTGTGAAGTATGTTATTAGTTTTGTAATGTGATACTCGACTACCTATAACAGTTAGAATAAAAAGTAAAATAAAGAAGAGATCTTATAATATTTTGCATAGAAACAATTGTTAATTAAATCCTTTCAATAGTTCCCAAACCCTCTTTCAATTATTCAGCATAGTAAATTATTTAAAGGGTCTCACTCCTTAAAATATTCTCATATAAACTGGTCTAATAAAGTAATTAAAAAGTAATTAAATTATCGCATTACAAAACCCTTTCTATTTTTAATACAAATATTCAATGTAATCAAATTGACAAATGTGATCTATTACATATACAAATTGTACTTACAAAATAGATATATAGTCAAGATTCAGAATAATGTGCGACTTTTCCATATTTCTATAGATAATATTGAGATATTAACAGTATTTTTTTATTCTGTTATTTCATTGCATGCCATAAGGTCATCATCATCAGTAAAAATAAATACTATTTATCCTTATCTACTTCTTAACGAGGCGTACGCGCTATATTTGATTGGAGTATTCGAGAAAAGAACTCTATTTAATTATTATTATTATTATATCTATATAGATATAATTGTAGTTAGATATATCCTTAACTGCAATTTTTGTTTTCGAAACTCGGGTTTAATACTTAAGTGTATATACAAAGAGTATTTTGACTTCTTTAGACCCGAAATTACCCAGACTCTTTCGAGTTTCGAATCCTGACGATTTTGTTTTCAGGATTTTTAAGATTATTAGTATTATATTTTAGACCGTATTGCAGTTAATAACTTAAAGTCTTAAATCGAACGCTACAATTTATAAATATGTAGTTTCATAGAATCAGTCGCTGCGTCATGTCGTATTAATTAATAATAGCTATGGATAATTTTAAGACTAAGTAACCAATATCTGATTTCCAAATGCAAGAACCTTTTGTCAATATACTTGTCTACATTAGGGGTTTCATTGATTCAACGCCTTTTCTTAATAAAACCTTGCTATTTGCAAAGCACTCACAGATTAAATGTCTGTTTCGTGTTTGTGTATTTTATTTTTATTAAATAGAAAGTTAATTTAAATAAGAATATCTTAATTGTTACATTTTAATATTTTATTCTTGTTATACGATTTCTTTTTTTTTTATAAAACGTTTGATATTATGAGATATAAAAACATGGCAGTAAAATGCAATATAATCGAAATACTATAAGATTCTGAAATAAACTGTTAAAATCTTAGTTTCTATTTCGAAAAGCCAAATTTATAGTTCTTCTTAGTAAAATTAAAAAGTAATACAAAAAAGCAATATACGTCTTTTCCCTAGGGAAGTAGCGGGGATGTTTTGTATGGATTTAATATTTGAAAACTATGTATAGTCCCATGATGTTTGAGATTTTATCAACACGGCGAGTACCATCTTTCCAATACATTTTTGTTTTGAATATTTTTATAATATTGTAAATCATGACAACTTTTTATTATGTTTACGGTATTTTTTTTTATATCAAAGATCACTGTAACCTACGGTATCTTGCTATATCAGGAAATAGGCAATAGCGTTGCCGGCACTGAAATATGAAAATAGTAATTTATTTTATCGATACATTTAATTACAGAATATAAATATACTAAATAGTACACAGTATTATAAAAAAGGGGTCGATACAGACAGTATAATGTTAACTTTTATAATATTTGCTTTAAAAGGGTCATAGCTTATAAAATAGCTACATTAATCTTTGTAAGCAATGTTACACAACGAAAGAATTTGATAGTTCGAATACTTTATACATGCTTATTATACGTTAAGTACATACAACAAGCATTATTTATACGAGAAAAAATATATATATATATATTGTATATTAGGCAATATAGAAGAACTCTAGAGTTTGGATCTTTAATGACTCCTACCATTTGCCAGCGCTGCAGCCCGACAGTGGCATCAAACCAAGGCCGCGATCTCCCACCAAGTGGTACCATAGAGGTTGATATAAATAGTTTAGTGCCTTGTAGTATGACAACAACTACAGCCACATCGCAGTCACTGGTATCATTCTAAGGGAAACAAATCGGCCCCTATGGAAAAGACCACACTTAATCAATCCGCTAACTTGTAGTGTCAAAAAGTTGATTGCACGTGATTCTAGCCAATTGGTATCGTTCGCATTGAAGTGCCCGAGGATCATGACTTCGGCGGAGAGAGTCTTTGAAAGCAGGTCGTCAATCTTCACTTGGACGTGGCCAAGAGTTTATCCATTTCTGCATTACTACTATGGGATCTGTAGAGGCATGCCTAGACCCTGACATTATCGTTCATATCAACGCGCTGTCGCAGTACTACTTTCAAAATTCTGAAGGCGACTGTAGCAGATATTCTCGCTTACGAACACAGATACTCCAACGTGTAGTTAAAATAGAGGGGGTACGATAGGTATACAGTATCACTGGGTTGAGATATCTGCGTCTCCATCAAAAACAATAAGTCCGTCTGCGCCATCTGTAGGTAATGATGACGTCGTTTAGGTAAGAGTAAAATCCCCGGATGTTGCAAAAACCCCAATTTAGAATGAAGTGGGGTGCCGCTGTTTACCGTCGTTTGTCTTCTGGAAACACAAAACGCGATATTTTGCCCATCCCAGATACGACCGGCAGCCCAAACAAAATCCGAGAATTATTCTCTTGATTTTGTTCGGAGGGGTTCTTCAGTTTCACCAAAGCTGGTACCTTTCTGAGGTATACTTATTTGATGAATCGCTATTATGAAAGTGTATCAACATACATTGTAAAATATTTTTTATCATAATATATATGTCGCATCCGGTCAACTTTCAACGAACGGAAAGGCGCATAACGACTATTTGACTTCCGATGCGCCTTGATGGAGTCGTGCGTCATCCGAACAAGCTGATTTATGTTCAGGCGCTCAACAGGGCAACACACGAAACCATCTCTTTGCTTCGTATTTATATAATAATCTATAATTTAGATAAACTATAATTTAGATTAAATTATAGTAATTGTGGTGTTACAGAAACAAGAATAAAAGTGTTCTCATAATTTCTACATCGAGTTTTGTTTGCATGATACCCGCACAAAGACCACATAATGTCCGAAAATTAAGACCAAAACGATATTTCTCCGACATATATAATATAAATAAAAATACCACTTCACTTCACTGAAATAATTTTCAGAGACAGCATTTAAAACCAGCGCAATAAAATATATATGTTGCTTCGTGCTAATGGGATTAAATTAGCAAAGTGGCACTTTAATATACTCGTATTAGCTGCTACCCGGCAGGCCTTCGCTTTCTAAAAGATAGAATATCGTTTTTATTTTTATCTTATATTACCGGCAATTTAAATATCACTCTTACCCATAAATTTTAATTAATCAACCAGTTTGATTATTAGTGCTCATAGTTGGTTATTAGTCTCTGTTATTAACAGAAAATAATTGAACAGTTCAGACCTTAGGTAACACCTGTTCTGGGCTTCCTATTTCAGAATAGAATCACAACAACAACAACTTAACAAAGTTACATGGCACTCCGATGAGTCATTTGGAATGTTAAACTCATAAACAAACAAGCTAACATTGTTCTTTTATGTAGAGAGCATTTGTACTATAAACTACACGTTATTTGTCATTGAAGTTTCAATATCACTATTATAGTAATATTGAAACTATGAGACAAGTACTACTATCTTAATTCCAAATGGGATCTGAGTTTTAGTGGTAATTAATCTCTGAACTTCGAACTAATTAATTATACGGGTATAATAATTAATATAGTGTTCAAATAAGAATATCACAAATGAAGTGTGATTACAAAATTTGTGTTTTTTTTAGTTCCTTCGGACTTATTATTATATAAAGTGGAATATTAGAAAAAAATAACAAAAAAAAATGTGTTTAAGCAACTTTTATTGGTGATAAATTCTAATGAAATCAACATTATACAGCATTAAAATAAAATGTTTTATTTAAATTACAGAGACGATAGAAGAAATAAATTTATATCTTTTTAGATTAAAAAAATCTTTGATTTCTTCAAATGCAATTCAATCACTTAATCATTTTGTATTTAAATTAAAACATAATATATTTCGTTATAATGAACAAAACTTATAAATACTAAATAAAAACGTATTATAATAAATACTAGCAATATTATTTATTTCCTCGAATGTATGAGTATATTTAAAGGAAGAGAAAATGTTTCGATAACTATCTGCCATTTAGACTTTAATAGGTAAGCCATATTATTGCTACAGTTTTACGGTGAGCATTCCACCACATTCTAACCCATAATGTCACCATTGCGTCGGTTGATGTATTGATTGTTAGTTAGATTAGTGATTATATTTGTCAGCAGATACTAATAATAATCCAAAGCCTTGATTTTAATATGTGCTTTATTGATATACAAAAAGCTAAGAGAGAATTACGTTGTTTGTTCTGATAATATGTATCTATGAATATATAATTAATAAGTAAAATAAATATTAAATAAACTCACAATAATGATAACAGACGTTTTTATCCTAAAGAATTAGCGTTTCCAAAAATAAGATACGGATTCTTAAAAGGCCAAGGTACTAAAGCAGCAATGATCTAGCAAAAACAATGATTTTCCAATTATAATTACATTTAGTATTATTTAACATTCTGATTGCTTTCATGAGTGATAAATTAAAATCTATATTAATCAAATTTTAAAAACCTACAATAAATTATAACTGTTGCCACTTAAAATAAAATTATGAATCTATTTCCTTGCTGATATGGGATATATATATTCAAACTCTATACTTTATTCTATTAGGCATTACATTTGCAAAGTTAGAATGCAAAGCTTAAATGAATAGTAAACATCTATTCGCCCCTATATGCTGTAGAATTATTGCATTAAAAAGGCTTACTTTGTTTCACAGCAATTTATTTATGTTATTTACTTTGCCATAAATTGCTTCACGACCTTGCCCTACAAATATAAATAATACTTTCGTAGCAATTGCAATAAATTGTTTCTGACGAATACACGAATGGACGTGCGAACATTGAGAGAAACTGACAGGTATATATACAGGTAACTAAGATTTCTTCGATTTGGTAACTAATCAAGAATTGATACGTCCTCGTTCAGTTTATACATTGGAAATTTAATTGTAATATTTATAATTATGTTTTAACAGATTTAATTAGTTTTTTCTAACATTGTTACTTTTTATGGTAGTTTTATATGCCACAATAAATAAATCTTTAAAAATTTCCAGTAACATAATTATCTATACGAATATATAACCCCTTAGGAAATAATTAACCATTTATATAAATATCTAAAATGTGATTTGTACTATTTTAAACTTAATTTACAAAAACATACAGAATTAAAAACAATACAAAATAACATTCAAGTGGTCAAGAAAAAGATAGTTGTTAAAAGTGTTAAAGCTTACCATTGACCGTTGTATCTTAACATTTCTCTAGCCTCTCTTGTCTGCTGTCTTGAAGTTTAATTAATGGATTTATATGGATTTATAATCCATTCAATTATTATTTGTCGATTATTTCAGATTTAAGATTTATGTGTTTTAAAACATTTTCGTAATGGTATGGTTATTGTTTCTTCCGATCCATTATGGTTCAATAACAGACAACTTTCGAATCTCTTATAATAGTTTATTAATTAAGTCAATGGAATGTTCTTAAAACTGTAATAATGTTAATTTTGAATTGATTTAACTAGAATTCTATCATTTATAATACTAGAAGACTATAAAATAAGAACGGCTTAAATCCTTTTCATTTACAGCAATCACTGTATAAAAGTAATATTATACCATACCAAAAATATATCAAACCATACCAAAAATATCACCACTGAATACATCGATCGATACGATTGAAATATCTGCGTAATGGATTTCATTTCCTATGCAGTAATCAAAACCTTCAATCTCCTACTTTGAAGTAGGATGTATTTTCATTAATACCGTATTTAATTCAAATGCTAACATTACTTTTACTAAAGAAAAAATCATTACTGTGTCTGCGATTTAATATCAGAATATTATTTGAAAACAATTAATACCAAAAATGATTCTTTTATATTTCTTATATTATAAATAAACTTTATAAATAAATTTTTAAAACAATGTTTAATAATGTTTTAAAATCAAAAAGATATATAGGTCCTATAGAGCAAAGACTCACATTGAGTGATACTGAAAATTACTGTATAAGTCGGTTTTGAAGATGATGTGTTGTAAGTTTCAAACAAGTTCTCTTTTATATTTACCCTTATTAGGCTATTATTAATTAAATTAAAGCGGTCGTCTAAGTTGTTAATATTTTTTTTGTGAAGCAAGACACAGCGAATCTGTTCATCATCTTGTTAGGTTAATTTAAATTACTTGTAATGTAAATATTACTGGGGCGCCAACAGACCCTCAATTTCGACTCGCTACGCTTTCAAAATCTCGGTTGCCGTCTGCATATTGAGCGACGCGAGCCCAGTATAATGACATCGTTTTGGACAATGTCGATAATGTAAGAGATTTCATTATATTTTTTGATTGCAATGGGATATCAGTTTTTTGACGATAATTCCTCAACGACATGGCATTTTTCAATTTTTTTTAATACCATCCTAATATGTGTCTTTTCGATTGCAAAATTTCATAATTTTCCGTTAAATAGTTTCTGAGCCTTATCGTGACTAAGAATGTGAAAAAGTCTCCAGTAGAACGCTCCGCTCGCTTCGCTTAATACATTTTTAATTATTTATTTTAATTTTATAACATTTACGTTACACTTAGATTCGTTTAAAATGCATTACATTATGCTTATATATATATACTCTTTTAATCTAACTTCACTAAAAAGAACTTACCCTGAAATTGCAAAAAGTCTGGTCATGCTAACGGTCAATTTTAATTATATTATATGAACAAAATATACGGAAACAAACTGTTATACATATTGTGGATGTTATAAAGAAAGTAATAAAAATTATAAGCCTTATTACTAAAGTTATGCCGATTACCATCCGTTTCTTTAAAATATTCTTATCCTTTACAATATTAGACGTCAACGTTCTATTAAGCATTTTATATTATTCGTCCGTTGGACATTATATACATCCAACATTCCCATAATCGTTTATTTTATTTCAGCATACTAATATATTATATTTTAATAGAAATCTAAATTTTGAATACTTATTGTAACATGAAAGTTTCTTTGTATCATAAATATTCCTTTTTATCTAATAGCAACCGATTTTTCTCTTTAGGTTAGCCAAGTCTGCAGTTTCTTGCAATATTTCATGGGATCTCATTTAAAGCTACTTACTACCTGGCGTCTCTGCTACATAGCTGAGATATGATAATATTCTTGCTGGAAATTCTGGTATGTTTTAATATTATAACATTTTTCCCAAAAGCTTACTAAAAAGTTGTTATAGATGTAAGGTATTGATGTTACACATATTTTTTAATTTAAAATAGCGTTATTATTATTAAAGTAATCTATAAGCAATCGGAGAACAGACGTAAAAAATACTATATAAATACGAAAAGACCCATATAAAAAAATATTTGTAAAATATCATCAATTCGATAGGATTATTTTTGAATAAAGCTCAACAATATTTCTTATAGAATATATTATTCCTAACTTCCTCATATTTCTAATATTCTATTTTATATAAACTAAACGTGCAAACTAAGTTTAATCGAAATAGTTACCTTGTTAGTGGTTCCGCCAAATTCAACGCATTGTATAATATAACGACATACCTAAACTTATTTTGGTTGTGGTGCGACTTCAATGTGTAACTTCTAGTTCCATAAGTATGAAAGTAGTAGTAGTAGTAGTTAAATATAAATTGTTAATTGCCATTTATATAGAGTTAACTATATAAATGGCAATTAACAATTTATATTTAAAAAAATCGTTTTTTTTAGTCTAGTCTAGTTAATATACGTTAATTTCTATAAAAATAAAGACAATATACATGGACCTTAAACTTTATAATTATCTCAATTAAAGGGTAAAAAATAAAATCCATTATTAACCTTTAGTAAATTTCAAAAGAAACTGGCATATATTTATGACACCATTGTGGACTGCAACGTATTTATTCTTTATTATTCTAGTAAATTTGTTTTCGAGTGTGATAGAGTATATAAAAATGTTTAAAATAAAGGTAGGAGGAGACAACAACTGAAATTTGTAAGTGTAAGCCTGATGTTAAATTTATTCGAGCAGTAATTTGATTGTAAATTATTATTGTATCATTGTTGATTGTTTAAAAATTATCATATTATATTTTAAAATATCAATTAGATATTGTTAAAATACATAGAAAAAATTATGATTAAGTTAGTACCTAAATTATAAGCGATTATTGTAGTAAATAGTTCTCAATTAAATATTGTTGTAATTGGAAGTTACTATTCGGTCGTTCAGATGGACATAATAAGTGACAGTGAAATCTATAATAAGTATATATCTTGGAGGAAAGTGCTAGAGTAACGAGGGATTAGTTTGAGGTTCTCGCACCAGATAAATATTAATAGCTAACATGTCACGTTTTCTATATATGTACATAACCGATTTACCATCACGAAATCTCCTAAACTGTCCTTAAATTAAAACCTTTTAGGAATAATGATAGTTGATGAATATTGAAGTAATGTTTAAAAATAAATATTATTTAATTTCAACTCGTATCTTAATTTATTGATTTAAATAAGAAAAACATATATTTATTTTTTTATTCAAATACATATAAATTAAATGTAATAAGTGTATTTAGACGTTGTATTTAATTATATAGTTTATATTGTAGATAGTACTCACCCCAAACTTACCCATAGCATCTACGTGGGTTAAAGTACGTAAAGAATCAAAACTTTCAAGATCAGAAATTATGTACATTGTTTATTAAATGTTTTTAATTTTTTTATCAAATATTCAGAAAAATATTATTAACAACGAACTTACATTCATTATTTTTCGATTCAAATTTTTTTACTTTTATCGTTCAGATCGCTAAGTGGTATTATCTTCGAACTTTGGTACTTTAAATAAGTGACATGTCTTCTGTGTGTTTGTTTTGGTGCAAGTGAGATAGTATTTAAATGATAAATAATTCAAAGTGAATAATTTGTAGATTTAAATCATATAAGTCCGTGAGAAAGCTACCATCGGCTCGGAATGTTCCTCTACTGAGAAGAGCCGGCCAGAAACTTAACAATCGCTCTTTAAAAGGATTTAAACAATCTTTGATGATGTTCATTATAATATCAACCTAAACAGAACAGCTCTCCGAAAATCTCTAGCTTTTAAATTTACAAGGAGCCTGAATAACTTTTTTTCTATATAGCTTTATATCAACATACA
This sequence comes from Melinaea marsaeus rileyi, assembly GCA_918358865.1. Taxonomy (NCBI): domain Eukaryota; kingdom Metazoa; phylum Arthropoda; class Insecta; order Lepidoptera; family Nymphalidae; genus Melinaea; species Melinaea marsaeus. The sequence continues at coordinate 37,874,822 of OU911089.1, forward strand.
AACGTAATAACGTTTCATGAAAATAAGTCTTCAAAAAATATTTTTATTCGACTGGCAGGCAATTCCAGAGACCAAATAATATAAATAAAAAAACAATGATTCAGCAGTATAAAAAGTATAGAATACAGTACCTATGGAAGCTTATGTGAATAAAATATAATGGAATCTACAAACTATTTGATGTTAACACGAATAGTTCCGCACTATTACTTGTTAAATATTCGTAACTTGGGTGAGACTGTTGTATTCTACCCCTAATTATCGTTGCGTCTATTAAATACTTATTACGACTAACATGTACTTTGTACGTTAAAGTTATTATACTGATCTTTTAGTAGTTCTCTCTGATATTATTAATATAACCGATTTACACAATGCTTATTCAGTGCATTTATTCACTTCCACTATTGTCTAGATCATGGCATGTCGAAATATTTATTTTTTTCATGTCGAAATATTTATTTTTTTTATGTCGAAATATTTATTTTTTTCATGTCGAAATATTTATTTTTTTTTTATGTCGAAATATTTATTTTTTTATTTTTGAAGAATTCAAATACATGTTAAGAAGATAAGCAATGATTTATATTAGTTTTTTCAAAAGTGACATAGAGCATATTGTAAACATTATTGTTCATTAAATTGTAGATTCATTTATAAACTTACTAAATTACAAATGCAATTAAATCGAAAATTTACCTTTGTCGAAATGCTACGAATGTTTTATTTGGATCAAATTTTAGATCAAACTTCTAAAGAATATTAAAAAGATTTTCCTTATGTCATCATCAAAATGATAGTGTTTTTTATTTTTTTGTCAGGGATTGTCGGCAATAAATATAGGGAAAATTTGGCAACCGTCTAAGCGAAATCATCAGGGCGACACGGTCTATTAACTTGACTGCTTCATATTACCTCCTACCGCCATTATAATAATATATATTTTATTTGATAAAACATAATTTGAAAAATAACGATAAGCAAAATATGCTTTGACATTGGAACTACGTTATCCATACATTTATATGTCACATTGTTGGACAAGCGTTTACAAGTAGAAAAAAGACAAAGCTCTACCTACAAGGTTGTTCCACTGTAAGTTACATATTATAAAACTTTTCTGAGATAAATAAATGCGGAAGGAGTGAAAAAGGGTTGTTTGGATCACAGTTTTTGACTTTCTAACATTCATATCTATTCCAATAGGACACAGGAGTGAACTCTATTATTCAAATTCAAATTTCAATAGCCTTTGTTAACGAACAAATTTTAAACTTTTTTACATTTAATGTCTACAGATATTTTAATTAAATTATAACACAATTGGTTGTATGTTTGTCGTTTTGCTTTCCAGCTTCCTCCACAATTCACGGTTGTGAGCTATTCGAATCCATGTAGCACCTGCTATTGTTTTCAGATCATCTTCTCACCTGCGTACTGGTCTTCCTCTCTTTCAATCTCCTTCTCTTGTATACCTTTCTGTGAAATGGGCCAATGGGCCAAAGCATTTCTGTGTTCTACTTCTAATAGTATGCTATTATTTTATACCTGCCCAATTCCACTTCAACCCTTAAAAGGTGTAGGTAATATATGTGACGTTTGTTTTTTCCCTAATAAGTTTTAATGTTACTTTGTCCTTTTTTCTCAAATGTAGTATATTTTGCTCCATATGATTTTATATAGAATATTATTTGTTTTGTTTTCTTGTCGATGTTTCCTTATATTTTCTTTGATGAATAATTGTCTTTTTGTCGTTTTGTTGTAGTATTTGTTATCTCACTATAAATTAATTTGCTTGTCTCTTTTATCGCGATTAGTTTTTGATTTTGTTATCTTGCTTTCTGTTTTACGTTTGTCTACATAATCTTATTTTTCTTGTATACAATTCGTTTCATTTGTGTTGTACGATAAAGGTTTCATACTGGTTAAAGTTTCATCTGGTAGTGGTGGTAGTGGCGGTAGTTATATTTGTTTCTTCGTATTTCTGAAAATTTTTGTTAATGGTTTCAGAACTTTGATTTTCCCATACGGTAATAAAAAATAAAGTTTACATTTTTGAAAAATGTCCATTAACGGTTACCATTGAGGTAATGGCGATAGGTCTGTAGTTAGCTGGGTCCGAGCTATCACCTTTTTTAGGGATCGGATGGACCAGGGCACACTTCCATGAGACCGGGACTACGCCTTTTAAGTAGGAGTGCCGAAATAAACGCGTTAGCACTGGAGTCAACTCAGGGGCACACGTTCGTAGCACCAGTGGACAAATGCCATCCGGCCCACTCGACTTATGAACATCCAAGGAAAATAGAGTCTGCCTGATAGTTTTTTGCCGAAAAACTATTTCCGGCATTGAGCTCTGACACCGCGGGATGATAGGTGGTGTCTTCCCTTGGTCGTCCAAAGTCGAGTAGGAGGCGAAAAGAGTGCCCAAGAGATCGGCTTTCTCTTTTGCCGTGTGGGCCAGAGAATCATTCCCCATGTGCAACGGCGGTAGGGACGGCTGGCTAAAGTTGCCCAGAGTGGCCTTGGAAAGCGCCCAGAATTTGCGCGTGCCAGGCGGGTACTTTGCCAGCTGATCCCCAATTTTGACGACATGCTTGAACTTTGCTCTAGCGATTTGCCGTTTGAAGAATCTGGTGGCACGGTTGTAATTCCTCTTCAGAACTCTAGAGTTCGGATCCTTAGTGACTAACGCATTAGTTCAAGCTTGATAAGCCTGCCGTTTGCCAACTGCTGCAGCCCTGACAGACGTATCAAACCAAGGCCGCGATCTGCCACCAAGTGGTACCACAGAGCTTGGTACACATAGTTACATGCCCTATAGTATCACATCAGCTACAGCCGCAGCGCAGCCACTAGGATCATCGGAAGGGACACAAATCGGCCCCCATGGGTAGGATGCAAAAAAAGACCGCATTCCATCCCAATCCGCCGACTTGTAGTGCCAAACGCGTCGAGTCACAGGTCTTGTGCGAGCCGGACGTTGAATTGGCACTACACTCCGTACCAGATAATGATCAGAGGACCCGAACGGAGCCTCGACAGTAACCTGATACTTTCCAGGATGTGTAGTCAGCAGAAGATCTAACAAAGAGGGCATATGGCTCTCCACGTCCGGTAGACGAGTGTGCGTCTTGACCAATTGGGACAGACCATGTGCCAGATTAAAGTCAAACACAGATCTCCCCGCGTAGTCGGTGGCACGTGACCCTAACAAATCAGCATGGTGCGCATTGAAGTTCCCGAGGACCACGACTTCAGCGGAGGGAGTATGTGAAAGCAGATCGTCAATCTTCGCCTGAACATGGCCCAAGAGTTGATCCGTTTGTGCATTACCACTATGGGACCTGTAGAGGCACGCGTAGACTCTGACATGGTCGTCTATGTCCACGCGCAGCCAGAGAACAGACAGGTCCTTCAAAAACCTGAAGGCGACGGTAGCAGATCCTCCCTTACGAACACAGATACCTCGGCGTGTGGTATAAAATTATGCCGGCTGCGCCGTCTCAAGGTAGTAGTGGACGGCGTTTAGGTTCGATTGAAACCCCCGGATGTTGCAAAAGTCCACATCTAGAGTGGAGCGGGGTGCCGCTGTTTGCCGTCGTTTGCCCTCAGAAGATACAACCTGCGATACTTTGCCCGCCCCAGATACGACGGGCAGCCAGAGCAAAATCGGAGGATCATTCCCCCGATTTTGTTCGGGGTGGGGGTCCCCGGCTTCATCAAAGCCGGTATCCTCCTGGGGTATACTTTTTGGAGGTATCGCTATCATGTTTGGGGGGGAGGGTGGTTCTGCTTCCGGATTCTCTCACTCACCGACGGAACATAACCAAATGAACTTGGTTACTACACGTCGGTCTTCTGTGAGAGGGTGGTCCTTTCCCGGTCGAGCCAGCCCAATACGAGCTGCAGTCAGATAACTACAGCTAGGCTCTACCACCTATAAAATATAATTCCAATTACAGTAAAATCTGCTAAATAAGAAGAAAGTATTACTTTTCTTTCTTACCATATATATATATAAAAAACAGTATTATATAATACCTTGTATGATGAATTGAATTATGTATAGATCTGCTGATAAAACGCAAATGCTAAGGTAGATAAGGTAAGAAAAAAAGTATCTAGTTAGAAACTGAACCGATGATAATAACAGATAATTGTGGCTGCAGTATAGTTATGCAATGTGAAAGAATGAAAAACAAATAAGTAGGAGAGTCTTAAGTATGATCGTTTATGTTTATAAAAAAAGAGGGCGGAAGAAGGAGGAGGAAACAAGTTTCCACATAGATGACTTATGATGGAAAATGGATGAAGGAAAGTTACATATTGAGCTGTACAAAAATAATAATATTTAGCTGGCAGAATTGATAAATCTTTGTAAATGGAGTTTTGAAATTTATACTTCATTTGGTAAATTGATTATTCATACCCTAATAGAAGATTATTAATTTGAATAGAAATGCTGGGATGAAATGACATTATTCACTGTGTTAAGTTCATTAATCTTGAATTGCATTTGTAGTTAGGATAAAAATATATATATTTGTAAATGATTACTAAATTATAATTTACGTCACTTATTTGAATTTGAATAATCATTTCATTTTTCAATAAGATATTAATAGAATTGTGTTCGCATATTAAAGATATTTTGTAAAATGTCTCGATAGTTTGTAAACCGCATGTAAAAAAAAGGAATACATTCATTGTCACTTCGGAATTTATTTCTCTTATCCTTCTACAACATAACAATAAAAGTGATTGTTGATACAATAAAAGTGATTGTTGTTGAAGGCTTACAAACGATAGGCAACCTAAAAAATAAGTGCTAATTAAAAATCTTATCATATAAAGTAAGTATTATATAAAGTATTATAATAATCATAAAGTAACATTAATGCTTGCCAACAACCTTTTTGTAGAAACCTCTGTACAAATTAATTATACAGACGAAAAGGGAATATACAATAGTACCTGCAGAGGCCTCCTATTAACTTGAATGGTTTACATTGCAGTCTGTGAAATATTGCCGAGATTTACTCTGTGCTAGTAGAATGGGATTTACTAAAGCGCAATTTGTTCGGGTCAAGTTCAATGTTCTTACGGAATTGAAATATCGAATTCAATTAAAATAATATTTATAAAACCGTGGTAGTTGTACTTGTATTTAACTATTTATATACTTGTATGATATAATTACTTAATTTATATTAATGATATTCAGAAATGATGCCGCTACACTTCGGATTAAGCAAGCAGGTACACCCAATACGCTACAACGGCGTGGACGCTTATCAAGAAAGCTGACCTGTGACCTGCCGACACCAAAGTGGGAGAGGCACTGATCACAGGTATTTTCTACCCTGAGATTATTCGATTTGAGTTGTTGAGAAATACTCCCGACTCACTCTCTAAATTAGTATCGGTCCATAAAACATTCCGGAAACGTAACATTGAAAAGATATACGAGTATGATATATATAGATATATACTTTCATAAAATCAAATCACATTGATTTTTGGCGGTGGTGGTAATAGAAAAGACAGTTTAGTACAAAAAAAATACTAATTAAATATGATTATAAATGTTATCTTAAAACTACCTGAAACCATTTGAACAACATTATACTAAATTGTTCGTAGGATCCTTATCGTTTTGAGAAATTTAATATTAAAATTGACTTGCTTTTACAGGATGTAGGTTTTGTAGCCTCGGTATATTTCACATGTCATGAATAATGAGCGCCGCATTATTGTAGGCTTTTATGTGATATTCTAAATTCTTCATGAATTTATAGAATAAGTATAATAGAAAATTAAATATATATATGCAAAATATAAAAACTAAAGAAATTGTCCTTCGTTATTATTTTTTTGCAAATATGAAATACAAAAAATAAATATATTCTTCGAAACCTGATCAGAAGTGACTTTTAAAAAAAAAAAGAACCGCACGTGACGTGCTTAACAATCAAATTATTTATTTACAACATTCACAATATACAAATAGGAAATAAATGAATCTAACACAGAAAAAGAAACCGCACTAAAAATGGGCAGAGTGACGACGTATTTTCTAAACGATATGTTGCCGATTCGAAACGCGAAACAAAAGTGTCCGTTCCAATGTTCTGCAACGGCTTATATATGGTTCCCCCTCCACTGGTCTAGATGATTCCAACAATATCTATAATTCAAAAGTTTTAAACCGACAATGACTTTTTAAAAATATGAAATTCTTAAAAATGTACAAGAATTAAGCCGAAAAAAATTTTTGCTAATCTAATACAAAACCATTCATAACCTTTTTTTATTGCAATAAACGAGAAACTCAGATTTGGCAATAAAAACGTTTGACTTGTTATATTTTTGCTGCAATATTAAAAACAAAGCATTCATCGACAACTATTAATTAGGGTTATAATAAAATCGTTTATTTGGACTGACTATCAACGCACAGACATAACTACTACGTTCAGTCATTCTACAGTATGACAAAAAATCGATGTCTTTTTGATTAGAAACAATTTGATATATTTGTAATACACTAAATTAAAATTGTGTGTTCATTTCTAAAATAATTAAAACTAAAATCACTAAAATAAATTGGCAAGATTATTAATTCCACTATAATTATTTTTGGTTAATACATAATTAATATAAGCTTATAACTATATAACATTTTGTAAATTGACAAAGTTAATAATTAGCATTAGTGATTTTAGTTTTATATAATATAATTATTCGCAAATTGCCTTTGAAATTAAAAATAAGCGATAGTCTTATTTTTTATTCAATGTTTTTGATATCCGTACTAATAATAATAAATTTCCGTAATCCAATGCTTAATGAATACGAGAACTACATAATAAAAGTTAATATTTACAAAACATTAATTTTTTGTTCTCATTGTGAAAACTAAAAATTTAGTTAAAGGTTTAGTGAATAAGCTTCATTTTATATAAAACAGAACCTCATTTTCCTTATCTTAACACAGATCTCTCTCTGGTCTCCTGATATCAATTGACTCGTATTGCAGATATCCGTATAATAATGTTGCGAGATGTACATACGTACGGCAAAGACCTATTTGCCGCAACTTAAATTGAATTGCATTTATATGTAAATATCTCAAACCAAACGGACTCTTATCTTCTTTGTTTTCGTCGAGTTTGGCTTTATTAGAATTCGAATCGTTGTTAGAATCGTTATAAGCGCGGCGAGACTTGCTCTGCTTCGCTTTCTGCATAACAAATAAGCTAAATACCATATTATATAAAGATATAGTAGACATTTAAATAACAGTAGATTACAAATTAGAAATTGACATCTGAAAAAACTATAACTTAGTAATGGCTGATATCTTATAAAATAAATATAATAATTTGAAGTATGTTGTTAATTTCGTCTATAATATCACGTCTCACACACACACACGCACACACCCGCACACACACGCGCATACACGCACACACACGCGCACACACGCGCACACACGCGCACACACGCGCACACACGCGCGCACACACGCGCATACACGCGCATGCACACGCACACACACACACACACACGCACGCACACACACACACACACACACACACACACACACACACACACACACACACACGACATGACATCAACAATTTCGACGTCAGGTTCGATACGTAACGCCTCGTTCCTATTCACTTTTTTATTTTTATTTTTTTAATGAAAAAGTCCAATAAAAAGAACAAGTTTTCATAGCGGTTGTACTCGTCCTCATTCAAAGTGCACCTCACTAACATCAGGAGCTTGCGCTCTAATCTCTTACCTGTCCACCGCCTCTTGGAGACAGAGCAACCGCACTTACTCCTTTTGACGGAGAAGCAGATACAATGTCCTTTGAGCGCTGCTTACCTGGATCATCCCGGTTATTCGTTACAGCACAACTTTCGCTCACGTGCCGAGGTCTGTGTGTGAACTTTTAACTTTGCGTTGTCCTTCTACCTCTTTCAGCTGGTGAGGCAAGCGACGACGGTACCAGATGTAGTAGATCATACAGCCAATTGCCTGGACCTTTTGCTGACAACTGACCCGGACAGGTATCGTGTAGTGGTGACCTCCCCCTTGGGGACCTCCGAACACTGTTTGGTGAAATCTGTATTTACATATTCCCCACCAGCTTTCGAACCACATGATGATAGGCGAGTATGGAAATACAAATCAGCAGATTGGGATGAGATACGGCACTTCTTTGCGTCTTATCCTTGGCGGCAGGTCTGTTTCTCTTCTTTGGATCCGTCGAGTTGCGCGGATGTTATAACCGATGTAGTACATCAGGCAATGGAGTACTTCATTCCTTTTGCTGACGTACTCATCGGTGGCAAAGCTCGCCCATGGTTTAATGCCGAATATGGTCATGCTGAAGACCGAAAACATTCGGCATACCTTATTTGGGCTGATGCTCGAAGCCGCAAAGCTCCGGATGTAAGTTTAAAGAAGAGAGCCATTCAGCAAGCTGCCAAGTCCTATAAAAAGGCATTACGGAAGGCTCGTCGCGATTGTATCGCTAAGAATGGCAAAAGCTCTCCGTCAGACCTACTGGCAGTCGAGCTTTCTGGTCTCTTGCCAAAGCGATCTAGTCGAACTTCTGCCAACCCTTACTGTCTGCTGTGCTGAAGCCGGATGGATCTCTGGCCTAAACAGCGACAGAGAAAGCGAATGTATTTGCTTCTCTGTTCTTTTTTTTCTTTTTATGGAAGAGAAGTGCAAACGAGCTGGCGGGTCACAGATGACTTGTGATCACCGCCGCCCATGAACTCTTGCAACATTCGAGGATTTACAAGAGTGTCGCTGGACTTGTAGGTAGGAGTAGACGCCTTTTTTGAAGGTACCCATGTCGTACCGATCTGGAAATACCGCCGAAGAGAGTTCGTTCCACAAGCGAGTGGAACGTGGAAAAAATGTCCTTGAGAACCGCACAGTGGAGGATCGCCACGCATCCAGGTGGTAGGGACGGTAAAGAAGTCGATGGCGCGCTGTGCAGTGATGAAATTTGGCAGCAGGCATCAGATCGAATAGTTCTTCGGAACACTCCCCGTTGTAAATGCGGTAGAAGACGCACAAAGAAGCCACGTCTCTACGCAATGCCAAAGAGTCCAGCCGTTCGCAGAGCACCGGGTCCCCGACAATCCGAACGGCTCTCCGTTGTACGCGGTCAAATGGTAGAAGCTGATATTGGGGTGATCCGGACCAGAGATGAGAACAGTACTCCATGTGTGGCCGGACCTGCGCCTTATAATTTGATTTATTGATTGAAATACTGCCACGCTCTATACATCACTCCCAATTTCTTCGAGGCCAACTTGGCCTTGCTCTCCAGATGAAAGTGAAACATGAAACTGACAATCGCTCGAAATGTCGAGACCCAGTATTTTGTTACTTGGCGAGGCAATAAGAGGAGTGCTCTCGAAGAGCGGTGATACGACAAATGGGGTTTTCTTAGTGGTAAACGCGCAAACCTGTGTCTCTAGGTGATTGAACTGAACGTGGTTCAGTTCACCCCACTCAGAGACCATCCCCAGGGAGGTCTCTATTGAAGACACAAGTTTCTTTCGGCACTCGTCGATGTCTTCCCGAGAGAGACCTGCACGACCGGAATATACCGCATCCCCAGTGCTGTCATCCGCATAACAATGTATGTTGGAAATATCCAACATATCATTGATGTGCAGGAGGAACAGAGTTGGGGATAGCACGCAGCCTTGGGGTACACCAGCGTTCACGGGCTTGGGGTCCGAGCAAAAACCGTCGAGAACGACCTGTATGCTCCGCCCAGTAAGAAAACTGGTAATCCACTTGCATAAACTCTCGGGAAGCCCATAGGAAGGTAGCTTCGAAAGAAGCCCCTTGTGCCATACACGATCAAAGGCTTTTGCCATATCCAGACTAACTGCCAGACCCTCTCCCTTGCTTTCAATAACCGCTGCCCAACGGTGCGTAAGGTATAACAGAAGATCACCAGCTGATCGACCATGGCGAAAGCCATACTGCCGGTCATTGATCAACGTGTGATCCTCGAGGTACGTTAGGAGCTGTCGGTTGATAATAATCTCCATTATTTTGGAGAGAAGGGAGGTAATGGCGATAGGTCTGTAGTTAGCTGGGTCCGAGCTATCACCTTTTTTAGGGATCGGATGGACAAGGGCACGCTTCCATGAGACCGGGTCTACGCCTTTAAGGTAGGAGTACCGAAATAGACGCGTTAGCACTGGAGTCAACTCAGGGGCACACGTTCGTAGCACTAATGGAGAAATGCCATCCGGCCCACTCGACTTATGAACGTCCAAGGAAAAAAGGGACTGCCTGATAGTTTTTTGCCGAAAAACTATTTCCGGCATTGAACTGTGACACCGCGGGATGATAGGCGGTGTCTTCCCTTGGTCGTCCAAAGTCGAGTTGGAGTGCCCAAGAGATCGCCTTTCTCTTTTGCCGTGTGGGCCAGAGAGTCATTCCCCATGTGCAACGGCGGTAGGGAGGGACGGCTGGCTAAAGTTACCCAGAGTGGCCTTGGAAAGCGCCCAGAATTTGCGCGTGCCAGGCGGGTACTTTGCCAGCTGATCCCCAATTTTGACGACATGCTTGAACTTTGCTCTAGCGATTTGCCGTTTGAAGAATCTGGAGGCACGGTTGTATTTCTTCTTCAGAACTCTAGAGTTCGGATCCTTAGTGACTAACGCATTAGCCCAAGCTTGATAAGCCTGCCGTTTGCCAGCTGCTGCAGCCCTGACAGACGCATCAAACCAAGGCCGCGATCTGCCGCCAAGTGGTACCACAGAACTTGGTACAAATAGTTCCATGCCCTGAAGTATCACATCAGCTACAGCCGCAGCGCAGTCACTAGGATCATTGGAAGGGAAACAAATCGGCCCCCATGGGTGGGATGCAAAAAAGGACCGCATTCCATCCCAATCCGCTGACTTGTAGTGCCAAACGCGTCAAGTCGCAGGTCTTGTGCGAGCAGGACGTTGAATGGGCACTACACTCCGTACCAGACAGTGATCAGAGGAACCTAAGGGAGCCTCGACAGTGATCTGGTACTTTTCTGGATGTGTAGTCAGCAGAAGATCCAACAAAGAGGGCGTGTGGCTGTCCACGTCCGGTAGACGAGTGTGCGTCTTTACCAGCTGGGACAGACCATTTGCCAGAGCAAAGTCAAACACAGATCTTCCCGCGTAGTCGGTGGCACGTGACCCTAGCCAATCGGCATAGTGCGCATTGTAGTCCCCGAGGACTACGACTTCGGCGGAGGGAGTCTGTGAAAGCAGATCGTCAATCTTCGCCTGAACATGGCCCAAGAGTTGATCCGTTTCTGCATTACCACTATGGGACCTGTAGAGGCACGCGTAGACTCTGAGACGGTCGTCCATGTCCACGCGCAGCCAGAGTACAGACAGGTCCCGACCTGAAGGCGACGGTAGCAGATATCCTCTCTTACGAACACAGATACCCCGGCGTGTGGTATAAAATGATGTTCTACTTTATACCCGGGGTATGATAGGTACGCTGTGTCGCTAGGTTGAGATATCTGCGTCTCCGTCAAAAACAACAAGGCCGGCTGCGCCGTCTCAAGGTGGTAGTGGACGGCGTTTAGGTTCGAATGAAATCCCCGGATGTTGCAAACGTCCACATCTAGAGTGGAGCGGAGTGCCGCTGTTTGCCGTCGTTTGCCCTCAAAAAACACAACAGGCGATACTTTGCCCGCCCCAGATACGACGGGCAGCCCGAGCAAAATCCGAGGATCATTCCCCCGATTTTGCTCGGGGAGGGGATCCCCGGCTTCATCAAAGCTGGTACCCTCCTGGGGTATACTTTTTAAAGGCATCTCTATGTTTGGCAGGGGGGGAGGGGGGGGGGTTGGGCTTCCGGATTCTCTCACTCACCGACGGAACATAACCAAATGAATTTGGTTACTACACGTCGGTCTTCTATGAGAGGGTGGTCCTTCCCCGGTCGAGCCAGCCCAATACGAGCTGCAGTCAGATAACTACAGCTAGGCTCTACCACCTAAAATTGTTCACTGACAATTCACATCTAGACACTGGCAATGCTTCTCCAGTACATCTTCCTCGCTGCGGTATTTCGATGCCTGTCATAAGCATCACTAACAAAGAGGTATGGAGAGCATTGTGTCGTCTTGATGTGAATAAAGCTAGTGGTCCTGATGATATACCAGCCATTCTGCTCAAGACATGCGCAGCTGAGTTGTCTCCTGTATTGACACGTCTGTATCGCCTCTCTTTCAAGTCTGGAATAGTGCCGAAGTCTTGGAAGCTTGCTAACGTGCAACCAGTGCCCAAAAAAGGCCGCCGTGCCGACCTTCCAATTATAGACCGATTACAATCACCTCCATACTCTGCAAGATTATGGAGCGTGTATTAAACACGCGCCTTTTAGCGTACCTTGAAAGTAACGATCTCCTCAGTGACCGACAGTCCGGGTTTCGCCGAAATAGGTCCGCTGGGGACCTTCTAGTATATGCTACGCACGTTTTAGGCGAGTCCATCGAGAAGAACGGAGAAGCGGTCGCCGTCTCTCTGGACGTCTCGAAGGAATTTGACAGGGTCTGGCATGCGAGCCTTATAAGCAAGCTTTCAGCATACGGCATATCTCCTGGTCTGATCGGCTGGGTAACGGACTTTCTGAACCATAGATCTCTCCGAGTAGTTGTCGACGGGTTGTCGATGATTATGATGATGAATGATTGAGATTTAGTCTTTGGGTCTACTTGAATGATTCTTAAAGGCGATAATACAAATAATTATAACAAATAACAGTAAGTGACCATTGGAGATGCAAAATAATATCTACAACTGTTCGTAATGATTCAAATGAGGTACATTTTCTTGGCAGTAACGTAATTCTAAACGTTGATAATATTAAACACTACATTAAAGTTATAAGGTGTTATTTGCCCCTTTACTATTTTACTATATGTATAGTTTGTAAACATAAAGGAATACAAGATGCTAAAGTCATATTTTTTTTCCAGTATAACTAAATGAGTAAAAGTACAATTGTTCATTTCAGAGCGCACTGGCGTCAATTTAGTCGTTCAAAACGATTTAAAGGCAATTTGCATTTGAATTGTGGGTTTTGTTTTCAAAAAGCCGTAATTTTTGTTACTTATGCATAAGTTGGAAAAAAAAAATAAAATAAAGTGTTTTAATATTTCAAATCAACTTTTTTTCTTTTTAATTGGTGAAAAAGTTAAGACAAAACGATTTTCGTAAAAAAATAAAAATATGTTTATTTTCATTTTCGACCTGTGTGGCTAATTATTTGATTCATTTTCAATATTAATTATATATTTTAATTTTACACAGATATTATCATGGATAGAAAATATAAAAATATTAAAAATAATTTAAGTTATATAAAAAAAATTTTGTTTGGTTACGACGTTAAAAAAAGCTTATTTTCTTAAGCCTTAATTTTACAGTTTAAAATACAATTTTCTTCAGAAAATTTTGATCCATATCCGCCTTTTCGATTTCAGAATTCTGTCAATCCTCAAGTGTTCTCGAAATAAAGAGGTCTTCAAATAAGAACGAGTGTGAACTACATGAGTTTGTACACTATATAAGTTAGTTTCATATATGATGGAACAGTCATTTTATTACAACATATAAATAGAAATTAAAGTGTTAAATAAATATTATTCTCAATAATAAAATATAATAAAACAGATTTCTTTTCTAAATTCAGTATTGATATTCCAAAAATTTTTTTTTCTTGTTTTGATGATTTATTCACTCCTTAATTATTTATAATGAGTATAAATTTAGAACGGTTAAAGTTTGTTTCGATAAAGAAAAGTGCATATTTATATTTTATATAATAACTAATAAGAGATATATAATTAATATTACTATTAAATTAATAGGAGCAAATATTATACACTACACGGATTTCGCAAGTCAAAGTAAATGAGTTTTTTCGTTTATTTCTTTATTCGAAATTAATTATGCAGTAATTAGCAATTAAAGGATATTCACAAATAAATTATATAAGTAAAATATTTGACATTGTGACTCGAACTCTAATGTGACCATCATTGTGTGATTGAGTAATATTTTTCATAATAATTGTTAGCAACATTTTTTAGTTCTGTTAAAATATAGATTAATATATTATCTATAAATTTCTATTCCGAATTACATCCGGGTATTATTTAAATACACACAGGCTGAGGACTGCATCGCTGCGATAGTAAAAATATATATTTAGTGTGTATATAAAGGTGACGCAAAGAGTAGATTGTCGCTTGCAGTAATAGAATAAAATTCCCAACGAATATGCAATGATTATTGAAGAGTACTTTTTGACCAAATCCTCATAAAAATTCAGATTTTGAATTACGCTCCAATATCAGCCGCTAGTATTTTAAAATATACTGTGTCATGGATTTTTAGAAATGAAATTTTCGAATTTTCATTCACACGAAATTGCGATTTATTTAAATATTTCCTATGAAAGTGCAAATTTAATGTAAGAAATACAAATTTTGTCCAGCTCATTAATACAACTCGTACTAATTGTCACTACAATTAAGCGTAAGTACATTTAATGGAAATACTGCCTGAGGTTTGTGGCTTTAAGGTGTACTTAGATCACGTATTGGATTGAATCACAAATTTAAATGTACTCAGTTGAAAAGTGTGGTTAATTATGATATCATGATGATTAGTAAGTAGTCACTTATTTTTCTATTATATCTTTTAATTATTTTGAAGTACATTAAAAAAAAATATTCTTTCTCTCTATCAGCTTGAGTATGAAAAATATAATAAATAAAACCTTTATTTTCTGTCTCCTTTCACAAAGTACAATCTTCGAGACAGGAGGGAATATTTTACAATAGACATGAAATTATATATATTTTAAAATGAAGCCTACTTATAAAAAACTATATTTGTAGCAATATTTTTTTATGATTATTATTGTTATATTAACATTATTTATTGTCAATAATTTATATGTATAGAGTTTTACGGGGGGGTAAACATTTTTGAAATTAGTGATGTGTAGAGGTTATTTGTAAATTGTATTTTTTTAATCATTACATGATAATTTTACTACATTTTATAATTGTAGTTGAAATTTTTATACTAAATCTAAATTACAATTTAGTTCTATCGATGACTAGCCAATATTATAATGCAGCATTAGTTACAGTGCAAAATAAAAAACTACTATCGCAGCGATACAGTTCCGGCTTGTGTGTGTTTAAATAACACCCGGATATAATTCAGAATAGAACTTTATAGATAATATATTAACCCTTATTATAATAGAACTTAAATGTGTTGTTAACAATGAATATGAAAAAAAAAACATTACTCAATTACACAATGATGTTATATTAATGTTATTTTATCATTAACTGTAGCATTATTAATTAGAAATATAACTAATCATTATTACATTCAGTTTGTTTACGAGTTTTGTAATGTGATTATTAGGACACCTATGTTTCACACCCGATCTCTTATAAATAACGATCCCAAATTTCCATAGTACTGTTAATGTGAACTTTTACGTACCGCAACAGAATTTTGTGTTTATAAGTCAAAGGGAATATCTAAGTGTCTTATTCTAGGAGTCGGATCTTATGAGGGTAGTAAGAACCACGATTGTCAATTTTTATTTTAATACATTATTATCATTACCTTGGTACGTTATAACATTTTTTTATACAAAATCAGGTGAGTATATTCTGTTATGTATCGTACTATATATACAGAATGCATACTTTCTTAACATCGATATAAACATTACCTCAGCTATTTGTAGCTTGGACATGAGCTTATTATGTTATGTGCCTAATGATCGTTAAAAAGTATGTTTATATTTAAAAATATATTTTAACATTATTATAATATTTAACTTAATCGTGACTTTGTCATAATTAATCTGGTTCAAATTTATTTATTTTTTATATTCTTTTTTTAAATCATCATAATCGATATTTACTGTTTAATTCTTAAATGGAGTATTTTTATTGAGACTTCAAAAATAAGTAATTTACTTATGCTTGAAATAAATTGTTGATCCTTATTTTTTCTATTAAAAAAAATATTTTTTCTTAAATCTTTCTCAAATTAGGTAATAACCCGCAGTAAGTGAGTAAATCACAAACGTATAAATAACAATCACGTGTTACAAGATTTTTTTTATATTATCAACTGAAACATATAAACATGTTTAACAATAAAATATATAAATGTTCCAAGTAAAGCCAATGATCAGATATTTTAATAGGAGGATGGATATTGGAAAATAATGTTGTCTTGCAATTGTCCCTCTCTTTTTTTATTTGTAATAAGTATCATAGTAACTATAACTGGACTTAATTTAAGGTATAAATTATAGAAGAAGTATACCTGAAGTTAATGAAAATCTGAAAAGATTGTGAAATCATTAATTCATTAACTAGTTTCTGCTTATTGTTTTACTTCTACAACATTTTATTCCCCTCTCGCTCGCTTCATTCCCTACATTAAAGATATAGTATAATCAAAACTTTTATATAATTATGTATAACTTTCTTAAATTAATTTTGGTTTTGAGTCTACATATATAAATTATGCTATAAAATAAATTACAAGGCTATTAAACTGTTTGATATTAATTAATTTAATGGTGAACTTTAAAATTCAATATATTTATTAAGATTTGTAAAGAAATATATTGCATTTTTTTGTAATAGATACTCTATTACATTTAACATAAAATAGAAAATAACGTTTCCTCATCATATCTATTTTTGAGTAACTAGTTACGAGTATTATTTTTTTCATTCAAACGCAGATCTAACAAGATTCAAATATTAAAATGGATAAATCAATTATTAAACGTAATATACGTTCGAGGTAGCTCAAAAAATTAATATTATATTCAGCTACGCTGTTGAATTCTGTACCAGTACTAATCATATCCATTAACTCCAGCAGACACTCCAGCACTCTGTCACAGTGAAGTATTTATACAGCAAACATACCAGACTGTGCAATTTTCATATCACTACGCTATCAAATTTTAGTGTTAATGATATTATACATTTATTAAAAAACTAGTTTAAAAAGTGTAGAATTAGAAATAAATTAATTGATTGAATAAATAGGTTATATAACTAATATTTTTAATGAATAAATCGTTATATTATAATCTTATAGGTCATTCATTTCACCATATTATAAAAAAATATAAAATACTGGCTTTAAAAAACACGTACTCTCACTCCATAAGTAAACTTTACATCACACAATAAATCTTGATATAAATTAAACTAAACCTCGTTTCAACTATTACAGTTGATCTTGACATTTTCCAAGAAAACATGGATTAATCACAATTCAAAAATCAATGATAAGTATTCTTTAGATATAAAGAGAGGATGATTTTTTTTATATATCCATTTATACCAAATTAATAAAAAACGTTTTGAAATATTCACATCAAGTCTCTTCGTAAGATACCTCATATGAACATGCAGCTCCAATTTTAAATTAAGATATCCTATATGACTGTATTTGTATGATTTAATTTCAAATATATACTTTTTTTCCAACGATGCTACTTGCCAAAGTCATATTTAATAGTACTAGGCCAATCAATTTTGATTTTCTTCAGAGTGGCAAATTATGCGTTATTTGTGGCATTAATGGCTATATCTTTACTTACATTAATTTAAAAGTTTTATATTTCACAGTTTCAAGATACGTATAGTAAGTATATGGTAATTATTTCAACACGATGTCTCCACGCGTTATTGAGAAACAGGCAGGCGGACAGACAGGCGGACGGACAGATAATAAAGGATTCCGTTTTTTTTTATTTATACTTTATATATATATTACTCACAATCCACGACCTACTAAGTCAAAGCGCACCTTAACCTTAATAATTGTTTATCATAGGTTCATCTTATTGACACTCGTGATTTATGCAATGTGTGATTTTTATTAAGTAACTCTATAAAAGGTAGTGTCGCATTCAAATGTGTATCTCATAAATAAGTAATGTACAAATACAATAATACTAGACTTGGTGGTAACAATAAATCAGCAGTCGCTCACGTACAATCACACTGCGGTCGGAATAATTAACGTGTCTACAGTAAAACAATGTTTACAATGTTTATGAAAACGTTAATTCTAAATAGTTGTCTTTCATTAAATTACACTTAAATTTAGTAATTATAAGTTATTCGTTCAACAGACTAACTATAACATATTGAAAATAAACGATTAAAATATATAAATAATGAGATGAAATAAAACGTTCATGGATTCATTATCTTTTATTTAATTATTTAATGAATTATATTTAATTATATTATACTGATAGATAATAAAACAATAATAGATAATAATAAAACTACACTTTAGATTATACATAATGATAATTAGATTTATTTGAATATTACTATATTTTAATGTCTACTCATCGGATTTAATAATAACAATGTTATATTTGTTATCGAAATTAAGAATTTCATGAAATAATTAAACAACAGAAGTTGATAACAATCAATTTATTTAGATATAAATGGACTTTAGACGACTTAAACAAACTCAATCCATAGGTTAGTTTTAAGAATTAATTCTTCAAAAGAAGTATTTAGTGTTACTTATTTCATATTTATTAACTATTAACTTTATGTAAAAGCAAATGTAAATATTAATATGACTTGTATCCATGTATACTTTATATCATTTCTATGGTAAGTTATGAGTTTATCATTCTAAACTTTAAAATATGTCGTAAATAAATTCTAAATAAATCAGATAGAATTAAATACCTTTTATGACTTTTTTCTTAAAACAATTGTGTTATATACTATTTATTTGGAAGGTATGCTAACACCCTCAGCAAATATAATTTATAATTTTTCTTCTCAAAAAATTCAGTTCTGTAATAAAGCTCAATACTTCTTAGAGTTTCCTGTTCTCATTCAGAATTAGAAATGTTAGAGGTAAGTTATATAAAATACAAGGTTATAAAGTTATGTAGTTAGTTACTGAAACAGGATTTGAAAGCGATTTATAACACAGGCACACACAAAAAAAAAATCATGAACCAGAGGGGAGACCCCATTATTCCTAGGTTTTTGGGATCGGTGAAACCGAATAAGACAATAAAAACTAATTTTAATTGCCCGTTTTCCCGCTAGCACCCCCTTACTATCTCTTAAAGGGTGAAAATTAAAATTTTTGTAAAAAATCAAGATAGATGTGTATTTCTACGTTTTTTGGGATGCTGAAACCGAAAATGATAACTAAAAATTAATACAAGACCTCCATAACCCATTAACACTTTCTTACTACCCCTTATGGGGAGTGAAGTTTTCCATTTTTGTATAAAATAAAGATGAATGTGTATTTCTATGTTTTTTGTTATGATGAAACCAAAAATGACAACCAAAAGTGAATTTGATACCTTTTTTACTCAATACCACCCCCTAACCACCCCTTACGAGGGGGTGGGGGTGGTTTCAATTTTGTATAAAATCAAGATGTATGAAGAAAATTTAACGATTTACAGTAAATGATCCGGGGTGCTGGATTAAAGTAAGTCCCCTTGTCTCTCACTATTCAGCGTCTTCCCGTTTCTAGAGGTAGTGAGAGGCAAGGGGAATCACTTTAATCCAGCACCCCAAAAGGGAACAGAAATCTACTACGTCCACGCCGTTGTTACTGGGTTGCGCTAAGAGTAGAATTAAATCATGAATATATATCAGATACTTCTGATTGATAAAGCATTTGAATTTCTAATATAAGAGTAACCTCAAACTAGTTTGATAAACATGTCATTTACTGTAAATCGTTAAAATTTCTTCATACATCTTGATTTTATACAAAATTGAAACCATCCCCCCCCCCCGTAAGGGCTGGTTAGGGGGTGGTATTGAGTAAAAAAGGTATCAAATTCACTTTTGGTTGTCATTTTTGGTTTCATCATAACAAAAAACATAGAAATACACATTCATCTTTATTTTATACAAAAATGGAAAATTTCACTCCCCATAAGGGGTAGTAAGAAAGTTCTAATGGGTTATAGAGGTCTTGAATTTTTTTTTTTGTTATCATTTTCGTCTTTAGCATCCCAAAAAAACGTAGAAATACACATCTATCTTGATTTTTTACAAAAATTTAAATTTTCACCCCTTAAGCGGTAGTAAGGGTGTGCTAGCGGGAAAACGGGCAATTAAAATTAGTTTTAATTGTCATATTCGGTTTCAGCGATCCCAAAAACCTAAGAATATTGGGGTCTCCCCTCTGGTTCATGGGTTTTTTTTGTGTGCCTGTGTAATTAAAGAAAATACAATTTTTCTCTGGTTGTCGCTAATATGATCATAAAAAAATATATATTATTTATAGCCAATATATACTAAATAAAGATTTAGTTTAACACAACACAAAAAAAAGATTATATAGAAGATATTTTTCTTATTTCGTAATAGGCTATTTTAATTGGGAAATTTACACCGTAATTGGCTATTTCCAAGCTCCGTGCGACCGACACCGCTGCCCAGAACAATTCGAGTCTGTATACGTATTCCTTCGGGGCTTTGCTTCTCGGTCCCTTTCAAAATAATGCTTTGCTTAACGATCGTTGAGATTAAAACAGTATTTAAAAGTATTTTTTAAATTTCATTCACATTTATTTTCTTTAATAAACCCTTCTAAAAATATACAATTCACTTATAACATTAAAGTTTACTAAAAAGATTTTCTTGCAAATTAGTATATAATAATTGTATATACATTCTGAATTTGACAATTAGAATGCATTTAATAAAATAAATCCTACTGAATAGAAGATTTTCAAAATAAACTTTTTGTAAAAAAAAATAATGATACCTATTACATATTTTCGCCACAACGTGATCTGCCAAATAGATTTAAATTATAACCAGTGAATATTAAATAAATAAGGGCATTTCGCGAACGAACTTTGACGCAATTGTAATAATGTTAATAAAAAAATGATTACTAAGAAAATTGATTATTATTTATTGAAGAAAAGAAAATGTTAAATACATGTTTATTTATAATTACTAAAAAATTTTAAAAAGTGTGATTAATAATAATACAAAAATGAACTAAAAAAAATAAAACAGGAAATTATAAGCAGCGCCATCTCTCGACAGTAATGAAATTTTTTCCTGTCCACAGACATCCATCCATACATATATCGGAGAAAAATGAAAACAATACTATATATCCTTACTATATAATAATGACCTAATTGACTCTGTATGCACGCGTATCACTTATCACCCACAAATCACACAATAATGTGTAATACATCAAAAAAAAGCTATTGAATCAGGCTACAAAATAGGGTGGGTGCCAACCTTATACGTGACATTTGACCCTTTCCGGCCCTTCGGGCCGGGAAGTTCCCTCGTATAATAATAATAATAATATTTGAATAGAGCCTACACTGATCCTCACGCTCTTTGTTCATCTTGAAACTAAGGAGGCCTTACGAAATTCATATAATTAATTATATACCAGCTTTTGTAGTTTAGTTCGGATGGTTCAGTCTCAAGAATTTCAATCACAAAAATAAATAACATATTAAATACATTTTGCAGGTACATATACTAAATTGTTAATATATTTTGTTTTAATAGACACATATACACAGTTTTAAGCGTTTGTAGATTCACTCTTTGCTTTAGTATGCTCGTGAACACATTACGATATTCAGCTGCGTCGAAATATCGGGAGGTTGACCAAAACGAAGAACATGGTGAATATCTTTATAGATATCCAATAAAAATCGAATAAAACTGATGACAGTTTTATTCCTCCATACATCCACATCCATCGATGTTCATTTATTGTAAGAAAATATACAGTTACATTTGAGAGGAAAGATAATACAGATGAGAGTTGATCTCTAATTTTCTGATAATCCTGACTTTCTATTTGACTTGACAAATAACTAACGAAAATGGCATTTTGAAGTCTAATTATCATACAGTGCATGTGAAGTACTCGTACCTTCCGTCAACAGACAGTTTGAACGACAATGTGCAGTTAAGATGGAGTTACAATGTTATTAGGATTTTAATCATGAGACTTTGAAATTAAAATAGCCACATTTAAATACATATATTTTACATACATTTAAAAATCTTAAAGTTTAAGGAAGAACAAGTACCAAAAGCCGTAAACTTATTATATCACCTAACTTAATGAAGTGCAGTTCCACACATTTTATTAATAGATTATAAATATTCTCTATAAATAAGGTTATGACAGAACTATCTAATAAGTTTTGCATATATAACTAAGTATCTAAATATACAGTAAAGAAATAAAAATACCCAAAGAAAACAATATAGATGTAAATGGCTAAGTCTTGACACCGTAGCATGTCAATTCGGGTGCTACGGAACTCCGAAAACGAATGAAAACTTAATGCAGCCCTAAAATTGCTGTGTAGTGGTCAGTCCTTATTAAAAAAATAACTTCTTAAAAACGATATTTTGAATAGTATACGTAGTAAGCAGCGTTTAAGAGAAATTTAAACCACAGTTTTGTTTCTAAGAATTTAACTACAACAGACAATTTGAGCAAGAAAGAACACAAAATATGAAGTCCACATTCTTTCATCTCATTTCCGTCCTACCTTTAATTATTCAGTAACTCGGTTTGCGAACAAGAAATGTTCCTTTGCTTATAGTATTCTGGTAAAAAGGGTCACCTTTCTATACCTGAGAAATTATTTATTGAATGATATATTGTATATACCTTTTTATATTTTATTATTTACCAGTTGACTGAGCGCCTTTAAAAAAGTTATATTATTGAAATACTACAGTTACTATGAACATAATTACGATAATATCTAATTATTTCAAAGCTTTTGTTAGAAATTTTTTTTTTGAGATAACTTTAATATTCTTATTAGCATTCTTTCCTCGTAAAAATGACTAGAAAAATACGTTATTGCTTATTGTTTTAATAATAATAATAATAATTTAGGTTGTTCTTTCAATTTTATATTGCTTAAGAGATATTGTAATGATATCCATAATTTAAACCTCAAAACCATATTCCTTTTATTTTACGAAATACAATGGAGACGATATGCAGTAATGTGAAGCAATCAAGTTAATGAGTCGCGTCGTGCTGACGATTCCGCTAAGGACTTCGCTGAATATTTACCGCATTATATTCCTTGTTTTATTAGAACGAAAAAAAGACGAAGTAAAGTCCTATCAAAATACTTTTTTTTGTAGGTTGGTCAGTTTCGATTACGAATATCATAACACAGATTGCTACCTATAAAAAAGAATTATTGATTACATTATGTTACAGCAAGTAGTAACTCATAATTTAACGGGGAATAATAGTGGCTACTCTCCTTAAATTTGACTTATATTAAATATTCTTACTTATACTTATACGAAATATTTAAACATTTCGTATTTACGGATGCGTCAGCAGTTCTTTGAAATTTACGTCAAAATATAAATATACTAAGATCTGACTTCGTTATAATTTAAGTTCTACATTTTCTGGTTAAAAAACAATAAACTTTAAAACCCTTAGTTAAAACTAAATGAAGCAAATCGATTGAAGTAAATGAAGTTGCGAGATGATTAACGCCCTTTATTGGTACAAGTTGAAATAAAAATGTCCTTGCGATTATATGGATAGATTTATGCAGAAATAAATAAAATATATACGTAAATATAAAGATTTGTTGTTTATATACACACCTTCCTTCAAAACATTGGTAGGCGCTTTCACAATTGTATTAAGAAACGTCATCTTGAAACAATGATATCAAAATGACATTTGACATTTCTTAAGTCTAACGCAACCCCAAGCACTAGTGGACAATACGTGATAGGATCTAACGACATAATAGGTTGTCAATCGAGTCGCATCAGACAAGTGTCGTGTGTCGTCGTCGTAACGTTACGTGTTAGGTGAAGTGTCTGTGTTAAATAATTAATTTAGCTTTGAGATTATCCAACTCTTATCATAATTTCTGATCATTTAAAGGAACAAAACATGCAACATTTTTATACTCCTAGCTGGATAATAAACGCTTATTGACAACAAAAATATAATCTGTAATGAAACCATAAAGGATTTTAAGTAAATTAAATTATATAACATAATATTATTAAAAATCAAACAAATTAAAATCTTAAAATATAAATGCTTTCCTGAATGGCTTTTATCTTTCAACCTCAGAAAATTTAAATGATTAATGTAGGAATTTCAAAAGAATGGAAATGAAAAAATACTTTAAAGCGTATCTCTTTTTATGTACCTTTACTTCGCCGATATTAAAACAATTAAGTATTAAGTTTTGGTTTAATAATATTCTAAAACATTGAAATTCTCAAGTATTAATAAATTATGTCATGTTTATTATTTATTAAAATTTCGATTTGATTTTGTTTTCCCGTCGCCGTTTAAAATAATGAAAATAGATTTTGAAGTAACTGATAAAAAAATCGTCAAACTAGTTAATAATTACATCCACAAAAAATTACAGGGGTTAAAGTCAACGGTCAATGTTTTTACTTGGTATGTACTACGGAGGGATTTCATAAAACCGATACATATTATTATTATAAAAAAATATAAAATATTAATATAAAATAAATCTACTTATCAAAGTTCTATGCCTAAGAATGTTATATGTGAATTTTAAATATAATTCAAATCCTTCGATACTATTATGTAGTCATTTATATTATTTAAGTAAGTAAATACCCATAAGAAACCCATCTCTTATGGAAACATGAATATATACACGACTAGATACAATTGTATTATATATATGTACATTGCTAAACTTTATAACGTAAATCTATTGTTTTATGACAGCTTAATCTTAGAACATCTAAACCTTAAATGATGTAAATAAATAAACCTCTTGTTTCTTTTTATATTATATACAATATCTGTTAATAAAAATAACACTCCTAAATTGTACAGACGATAATCGTCTTGAAAGAATAACTGCAAAAGTTGATTAAAGATGAGGAACGCTTTTATGGCTTTTGAGATAAATTGTTTCTTGTTGAAGCATACTAGTCTAGCAATTTACTATAACAATAAATAATAAAAGAGATACACAAAGAAAAACTTTTATTACTTCTGAAGGGTTTTTTGCAGCATAATACTATGGAAAAACTTTAATGAAAGATGGAAATCTTTAAATGGATAAAACATTTTAATAGAATCTTCGATAACTTAGAAGTCTATTTGTTTTTGTAACAATGAGAAATGTTATATTTTATACGAGTTTACTATTATTTAAATTTTTTACCAAATTCCAGTATAATTATAGTACGTTCTTATAATCTTAGACTTGTGCCAAGTGAAGAAATCTGGATCTTTTCAAATCTTCAAATTTTTTACTGACCTTTTTACCAGAATTCTCCCAGAGGTCCTACTACACTCGAACGTATTAAAATAAATAAAATCTTTCAGTAAAGTATTTATATTGAAATCACTAAATATATCTTCAATATATTATCAATATATTAAAATTGTCCTTTTCTCGTTATAAGACTCAAATGTATTAATAATAAATGAACAAATAATTACTCAAAAAACCCTCTTCGTTTTGATAAATAATAAATCTCAATCCGCTCAATTCAAGAACAATAGACAGGAGAAGCGATGGTTTTCTCATCGCTTTAATACTTTTCATAACTTTAATTTGTTCATTTTATTTGAAGTAACTTCTCAAATATTTTCTTTATTATTTAATACGACATCAATCGGTGACAATATAACAGTTTTGTAGTTTTCTTAGATTTATAAAGATTTGATATAATAAAATGAATATGTGAATATGTACAAACCCATTATTTATTTCTATTTACATTTAAAAAGACTACTTACTCTATTCACTACCAATAAGAATTTAAATTAAATACACATACATACATATTATAGTTAGTAGTAGTAGAATAGTTAGCTAGATTTCAATTAGGTTAGGCTGTTATTTGCGCAGGTTCAGGAACGGTTTAGGAAAAAGGTCGCAATTTATAGAAAAAAAAAAATATTTATTAAAAGTTAGGACAAAATAAACATTACATGAGACAAAGGATTACCGAAATTTTATTTCAGCAATCATTAAGTTTGCTTTTAAATTTAATTTACATAAAAAAATATATTATATACATTTTTTTATTTTTCTTCAACTTAATAAAGTTATACTGAGAATAGAGAACGTACGTTAAGTAATATTTGATACAATTATTCTCTGAAATAGGTTTGCTAAATACGTATCTAAGAATATATTATTCTCAGATACCAGATAAATTATTTGTTTTATACCATTAGTAGGTATAATTAATATAAATCTAACAAGTAACTTAAAAAGTAACTAATTAATCCTTAACACCTATTAGTTTTAAGTCAATATTAGAACATAATATGGAACTGGTCTAATATATATATAAAAAAAAACATTAAGCAACAGAGAGTATCTGTATAAACTTACAAAAAATATTAATAAAGAAAACACTGATTAATTCAGAGATTAAAGGTTGAAATCCATTTATCCATTTCTCAAGTGAATAATAACATCAAATAGAAAGTATTTCTTAAGAAGTTAGTTTTGTATTTATTGAACCGATTTTATTTTCCCAAATCACTGTACCCAAACTAATGTGCAATTTGTCGGACCAAAAGTAAGTAATTCGGTTGTTGCCTTTTAAACCTCAAAGCCTTTCCGGGTCACCAAAATGAAACATAGTTACAATTTTTTTTTAGAAATATACTTCATTGTAATTTTAAATTACAAAACAACCTAAAATTATAAATTTAAAATCATTAACAGTAATTAATATAGCAATATTTCTTAATCATAATCAAATGTATGATATAAAGTTACGAGATTAGTGCTTTTATTTTGGGTAGACCATAGTTTTCAAGTTTATATATACATATATATATATATATAAACATTTTGACCAATGGTCATTTTGGACTCAGGGGGTCATAAGAAGACCTCCTGTGAAGAAATTTTTCCAAAATTCGAAAGTCGGAGACAAATGAATGGGCAGACCGAATTCTTCGAGGTCTACCCAATTGTATAGAAGTTTCTATTCACCTAGCAAAAACAATTACAGCCTTCTAAATTTTCACATTTAGTTAATGCTTGTAATTAAAAAAATAATCTTTTGTAGTTTAATTTGTAATTCAAATAATGAGAATTTATTTATAAATAGCTGTTTTATAACTCTTTATACATATCTGTTATATCACTTAAAACATTTTACAGTTATCCAAATGATAAATGTTTTGAGTGGTATTGAGGTTTATTTAACAGACGGCTTTTGAATAACTTATATTTTGCAATGACAGGTTTCACATTACTTTGTGTCGTGTGTTTGAAGATATAAAATCAGTTCTAAGTATAGAATACTACCTCAAAACTATATTTTAGTTGTTATTATTGATACATATTGCCTTTAGAAATGTATGAACAGAGATCAGACTATTTAAAGTACTCATCATAGTTTTAAGAATAACACATGATGTCGTTGTTTACATCAAAAATTTTCAAGCAAAAAGCAGTTTTTATTTTTTTTCTCGGAAAAGGTATCTGTTTTGGAAATACTTTTGATACTTAAATTTAGAGTAAAAAAATAACCTTTCTATTAAAAATACTTGTGATGTAAGAATATTTACCAGAAAAAAGTTATGAATTTTTTTCCAAAAATTTTCGTTTTTTTTACCCCCACCCCTAAGTTATTGAAGTTAGGTTTTCGATTTATCTACATTAGTTATAGGTATTCATCAAAGACATCATATGATATGAACGCGATTGATCTTCTTTGAATAGGGAAAAAGTTATGGTCGAAAAACTAAAATCAGAAAAAGTGAAGCCCTAGCGCCCCCTGTGGCCGGATTTCTCTGGTTAACGAACTTGACCTTCATTTTTGGATGTTTGATTTTTGTGCAAAGTTTGAAAGCGATCCAAGCGAAACTGCGGCCGCTATCGTGCTGACAAAAGTCGAATCGACGCACGCACGCATATATATATATATATATATATATATATATATATATATATATATATATATATAAACTTTTTGACCAATGGTCATTTCGGACTCAGGGGGTCATAAGAAGACCTCCTGTGAAGAAATTTTTCCAAAATTCGAAAGTCGGGTACAAATGAATGGGCAGACCGAATTCTTCGAGGTCTACCCAATTGTATAGAAGTTTCTATTCACCTAGCAAAAACAATTACAGCCTTCTAAATTTTCACATTTAGTTAATGCTTGTAATTAAAAAAATAATCTTTTGTAGTTTAATTTGTAATTCAAATAATGAGAATTTATTTATAAATAGCTGTTTTATAACTCTTTATACATATCTGTTATATCACTAAAAACATTTTACAGTTATCCAAATGATAAATGTTTTGAGTGGTATTGAGGTTTATTTAACAGACGGCTTTTGAATAACTTATATTTTGCAATGACAGGTTTCACATTACTTTGTGTCGTGTGTTTGAAGATATAAAATCAGTTCTAAGTATAGAATACTATCTCAAAACTATATTTTAGTTGTTATTATTGATACATATTGCCTTTAGAAATGTATGAACAGAGATCAGACTATTTAATGTACTCATCATAGTTTAAATTGAAACATTGATATTTATATTGAATGCTACACTTTATATATATATATAAAGTGTAGCATAACATAGAAAAACCATACAATGCGAGTACCAAAGTTAATAATTTTAATATTGAAATCTTTTGCTTACAATTCGAATTTTCTCATAGTATTGTCCAAGGTGCTCTTCAAAAATATTAAAAATTTGGCTTTATTATTTGTATTGATAGTAACGTAAATTAACACTAAAAGCGCACTTCAAACAGTTGATTTCAAAAGTCATGAAATATTATCATTTCTATAATATTATCGTAAAAGGGGAATTTAAGATGCTTTTGTATATCAAATGATCTATATTTATAACGAAGTTATAAAATATTATGAACCGTATAAAACACAAAATTTTAACAAAGTAATTGTAACAAAGTAGTCCTCGATATAACAAACAATGTAGTTTCTATTGGGTAGACCTCGAAGAATTCGGTCTGCCCATTCATTTGTCCCCTACTTTCGAATTTTGGAAAAATTTCTTCACAGGAGGTCTTCTTATGACCGTCTGAATCTGAAATGACCATAGGTCAAAAAGTTTATATATATATATATATATATATATATATATATATATATATATATATATATATATATATATGCGTGCGTGCGTCCAGATTCGACTTTTGTCAGCACGATAGCGGCCGCAGTTTCTCTCGGATCGCTTTCAAACTATGCACAAAAATCAACCATCCAAAAATGAAGGTCAAGTTCGTTAACCAGAGAAATCCGGTCACAGGGGGCGCTAGGGCCTCACTTTTTCTGATTTCAGTTTTTCGACCATAACTTTGTCCCTATATAAAGAAGATCACTCGCGTTCATATTATATGATGTCTTTGATGAATACCTATAACTAATGTATATAAACCGAAAACCTAACTTCAATAACTTAGGGGTGGGGGTAAAAAAACCGAAAATTTTTGGAAAAAAAATCATAATTTTTTTCTGGTAAACATTCTTGCATCACAAGTATTTTTAATAGAAAGGTTATTTTTTACTCTAAATTTAGGTATCAAAAGTTTTTCCGTAAAAGGTACCGTTTACGAGAAAAAAAATTAAAACCACTTTTAGCTTGTAAATTTTAGGTAGGTAAAACCACGGCAACTTTTTTCTGGTAAACATTCCCTGCTCGCAAATATTTTTAATAGAAAGGTTATTTTTTACTCTAAATTTAAGTACCAAAAGTATTTCCAAAAAAGACACCTTTTCCGAGAAAAAAAATTAAAACCGCTTTTTGCTTGAAAATTTTTGATGTAAACAACGGCATCATGTATTATTCTTAGGTAGTGAGTTATATTTTAAATGAGTTATACACAAGGTCTACCCACGCGTGTCCCCCTGCGGGCACGGATTTTTTCTATTTTCATATTACATTACATTCTAATTGTAATAAGAAATGGTTATTTTATGTAGGTTTAGTACAAATATACCAATTTCTTAGTATATTGCCACATACGATTTGTAGAAATTTACGATTATAAAAAAAATAATAAAATTAAAATATAATCTCAAAAATGGGCTGCCAAAAAAGATAATTTAAAGTAAACACATTTATATTATATTTATATCAGCTTAATTTAATTATTGTTCAGTGATTGTTATTTTAAACTTGCACCACTAAGAGCTTAAACGATTATCAGACAACTGCAGTCGGTTATTAAAATTTACAAACAATGTATTTTGCTAGAGCTAGGCGTTTTTAATTGTGTTTTAATATATTTCGAATTATTTAAATGATAATGAAGTTGCAATGTTTCTTTTTTGCATTCTGTACTAAATTTCAAACTTATTATTATTTGGAGCGGTAAAAAAATTAAATACAATAAGCAAAGTGATTTTGTTAAAGACGAATAGTGCTGCGTTATTTCTTGTAACTTCTTTTAGAAGTGGAAAATATTAATTCAAAATTACTATACTGTGATAATTTTGTGTTCTTGTTACTTTCTATACTTTTTTTGTATTTGCATTATTTTTTTAACATTTATGTTGTGAATATCATAAAGAGAGTTCTTAAAAAATATGTTGCTAATTTTCTATAATACATTGTTGTTTAAAATTCATAAAAAATTGTTGGCTTCCATAATATTTAAATTTTTAAATACTTCTAATTTATATTTTTAACTTAAGTTTATAATTTTTTCTAAAGATTTCTGAAAGAACAAGATCAACTTTCAACATAGAAATGTGAAAAACAATATATAATATATGATTACTGTAATATAATTATTACTAAATGGAATAAAATCTTTATCTTTGTGTGTTGATAATTGGTATCTTTTATTCTATTGACACACGTGTAACTGTTGATATTATACAAATTTATTCGGTTGTACTCATTCTAATTAAATTAGATTTTTTCCAACTTATTTATAACTATCCTAAGTCATAAATTCCAAGCATGATGGAACTCTCGACGTGACCTGCGTGCAGCAGCTCTCTGGGAGTGCCTCAAAGGGCGTGGACAGGTGCATGTTTTTGTATCGTGAAGATATTCGTCACTTCAAGTTGCTGTGGATTGTGTAAAAATTTAACTGTTGTAGTTGTTTAAGATTTTTTTTAATAAACCTCCAAGCTAATGATAATAACAATCACTATAAAATTGGGCAGACGGCTTCAACAACTTTAAGTACTTTACATCGTATATTTTTTTTCCCTCACCTAATACGAATCCTCTGTAATAATATAAGTAATGAGTCCTTTCTCATGTAATGGTAATCATAAGAAGCTTGAGGTAAAATGATAGCGAAAGATAGTCTTACAGTTATCATAACATCATAATATATATGTTACCTTATCAGTTACGCGTTTAATGTGGTAGGTAAATAAGTGAATGCCCTTAAAAAAATTAAATTAGTACAACAGTGTAAATTTATATAAGCGTAATCATGAATCACCAATGTTTAACACAGAAAAGGAGAAATAAAATTCAATTTTGTAAAAAATCTTTTAAAAACTGTAATTAATATTAAAAAAACTATATTTTTATCATGTAACATTTAAAATTATAAATTAGATATAAATAAAGTAAGTCATGCTGCAAAGCAACCTAGCCGTGTTCCGGCACGTTGTTTGATGAAACCGTATATATGGGAAATGGGTCTGAACAGCTGCGCTGCGTTGGCGAACCGGTTTGGCGTCGAGTTGGTGTTTATCGTGTCGGGTGCCTAGTCGAGAAGGGTAGCGGCATCCGTAGCGACGGCTTTCCGCTGGTCGCCCGCAGATAGTTGCCCAGTTAGTGGGTTAGCCACCCACGAAAGGTCCGAAGGCAATCCCTGGGGGGGTTCGGGCATCCCTGCAATCTAAAGACTAGCCTCCCAGTGGCATAACATCACTAATTTCGACGTCGGGTTCGATACGTACCGCCTCGTTCAACTGCCATTTCCCATCGTATTCTATTTACTTTTATATTTTTTTATGAAACAGTCCAATGAAAATATCAAGTTTCTACAGCGGTTGCACTCCTCCTCATTCAAAGTGCAGCTCACTAATATCAGGGGCTTGCAATCTAATCTCCACCCTGTCCACCACCAAATATAGACAGAGCAACCGCACTTGCTCCTTTTGACGGAGACGCAGATACAATGTTCTTTGAGCACTGCGTACCTGGAATATACAGGCTACTCGTTAAAGCACAACTTTCACTCTCGTACCAGGGTCTGTGTATACGCGCGGAACGACTTCTGTATCCTGCGTCTCCGTCACCTTGAAGACCCGATTTTTTATTCCTTATGGGTTTTAGAAGACACAGGAAACGAAAAAATCCTGTATTCCTGTGTCTACCGTTCGCAAAGCGGTGACCAGGAGACAACTCGATTATTTGAGTATCTCGGTGAGGCAGCTGATTTGGCTCTGCATCAGTATCCTTCAGCGTAGCTGGTCTTTCTGGGGGGCTTTAATGTCATCAGGACTGGCTGTTCCCGTACCAGAATACCGACCATGCTGGAAGAGAAGCGCGGAACTTTGCGTTGTCCTTCGACCTCTTTCAGCTGGTAAGGCAAGCGACAAGGGTACCAGATGTAGTAGGCCATAAAGCCAATTGCCTGGACCTTCTGCTGACAACTGATACGGACAGGTATAGTGTTGAGGTCATCATTGTCTGGTGAAATCTGTGTTTACATATTCCACACCAGCTTTCGAACCACATGGTGTTAGGTGAGTATGGAAATACAAGTTAGCAGATTGTGATGAGATGCGGCACTTTTTTGCGTCTTATCCTTGGCGGCAGGTCTGCTTCTCTTCTTTGTATCCGTCGAGTTGCGCGGACGCTATAACCGATGTAGTGCATCAGAAAATAGATTATTTCATTCCTTTTACTGACGTACCCTTGTCACGTTTAATGCTGAATGTGTCCTGTTGAAGACCGCAAACATTCGGCATACCACATTTGGGCTGATTCTCGAAGCCGCAAAGCTGACTTCTGCCAACTTCTGCCAACCCTCACTGCCTGCTCTGCTGAAGCCGGATGGATCTCTGGCCCATACAGCGACAGAGAAAGCGAATTTATTTGCTTCTCTGTTTGCTGATAATTCGCATATAGACACTGGCAATGCTTCTCCAGCACATCTTCCTCACTGGGGTATTTCAATGCCTGAAATCCGCATCACTAACAAAGAGGTATGGAGAGCATTGTATTGTCTTGATGTGAATAAAGCCAGTGGTCCAGATGCTATACCAGCCATTCTGCTGAAGACGTGCGCAGCTGAATTGACTCCTGTATTGACACGTCTATATCGCATCTCTTTCAAGTCTGGAATAGTGCCGAAATCTTGGAAGCTTGCTAACGTGCAACCAGTGCCCAAAAAAGGCCGCCGTGCCGATCCTGCCAATTATAGACCGATTACAATCACCTCCATACTCTGCAAGATTATGGAGCGTGTATTGAACACGCGTCTTTTAGCGTACCTTGAAGGTAACGATCTCCTTAGTGACCGACAGTACGGTTTTCGCCGAAATAGGTCCACTGGGGACCTTCTAGTGTATCCTACGCACGTTTTAAGCGAGTCTATCGAAAAGAACTGAGAATCGCAGTCTCTCTGGACGTCTCGAAGGCTTTTGACAGGGTCTGGCATGCCAACCTTATAAGCAAGGTTTCAGCGTATGGTATATCTCATAGTCTGATCGGCTGGATAACGGACTTTCTGAACCAAAAATCTCTTCGACCAGTTGTCGACGGGTGTTCCTTGGAACCCTTGACAATAAATGCCGGAGTGCCTCAGGGGTCCGTTCTTTCTGCTGCACATTAATGATCTGCTGAAACCCGGTATCTATGGGTATGCAGACGACAGCACAGTTGTAAAAAGATACCTGCCGAGAAAGAATCATCATAAAGAGAAGTCATGGTGCAACGTTTGAGCGACAAACTTCAGGCAGTCTCCGCATGGGACAATGCCAATCTTGTCAAATTCAACGCGACCAAAACGCAGACGTGTCTGTTCACCGCCAAAAGGAGCCCTTTCACCATGGCTCCTACTTTCCAGAATGTATCTTTGGAATACAGTGACCGGCTTCAGTTGTTAGACTTAGAGATTTCTTCGAACCTCAACTTTGGTCGGTGTATTGAGTCCAGAGCAAGAGTAGCTGCAGGAAATCTTGCCGTTCTTGCGAAGGTCCGTTAGTACTTTACGTACGTACGTACGGGACAGCTTCTTGTAGTATACAAAAGCACAGATTCGGTCGTATGTAGAGTAGTGAGGTCACATATTCGCTGGTGCCGCAAAGTCTCATCTTACAGTTCTGGACTCAAATGAGAGGCGACCAAAGAGGCTTATAGGCCATCCCGAATTGGTAGAAGCCAACCTCCACAGGCTTGAACACAGGCGTAGAATTGCTAGCCTCTCAGTATTCTATAGGATACATTTTGGTGAGTGTGCGCTGGAATTACACGACTTAAATCCTCCGTCCCCCTTCCATCACAGGACGTCCCGACGCATGGCAGGTATCCATCCTTACGTTGTGGACTTTCCCCCTGTCCGAACGAAGTGCTTTGCTTCATCTTTTTTAATTCGTACAATAAAGGACTGCAACGGTTTGCCTGCGTCGGTTTTTCCGTCCGAATACAAAGTGGGTATCTTCAAGAGAAGACCTGTTCAAACCTATTCAAGGTTAATGCGCTTTACCATCTAAGACAACATTTTCACTTTCCATCACGTAGAATGTAGTCGAGCATTAACCTAGATAGCATAAAAAAAACTAAATTGCCATCAAATTCTTCATCAGTTTCTTGCCCTTATCCAAATTTTGGGGTCAACACAGTATGTTTTTTCCTTCCATACTCTTCTATTACTAGTCTATACTTCTATACTTCTATTCCCTTCTTCTCTATATCGTCTTTCACGCAAACCATCCATAATTTTTTCGGCTGTCCTCTACCTTTCCAACCTTCCACTACCATACCCAGCACTATTTTGGTTACATGTCTTTCATCTCTCCTCGTAACATGCCCATACCATGACAGACGCCTACTTCTATTTTTGTCTGTCTAAAAAAATTACCCAATTCGGAGTATCCAAGCTTCCCTTAATATACTCATTTCTTATTCTATCCTCTTTTGTTACCCCAAACATCCATCTTAACATTCGCATCTCCCTTACATGCAAACGCTTTTCATCCATTACCTTCATAGCCCAGCACTTAGATCCATAAATAACGACAGGTCTAATGATAGTTTTATAGATTCTCCCCTATAGTTTAAGGTGAATTTGTCACGGTGACTTCTATATTATAAGCGGATAACAATTATAAAATTGTAATAATAGATCAATAGAAGTTAGGATTTGAAAGTTGAGAATTGTGTGTTGGGAGTTACTCTTCAGACGTGCAGGTGGAAATAAAAAGTGACGGGGAAATCTATAATAATTATACATCTATCAAAGTAAGAGTAAAGTGCCAGAGAGTATAATTTAATGTTGGATTAGTTTGAGGTGCTGTCGCCATATACGTATTAAGTTAGGTTACATTTTAACTTGTCATGTTATGTTACAATTATTGTAAAATTAATACATTTTAGTAATTATGTCATAGTTGGTTAAAATTTTAAGTAATGTTTAAAAATAAATAAATATTATTTAATTTCAGCTCGTTTCTTGATTTACTGTTTTTAATAAGAAAAAAATCTTTCACCTACAATAAAAAAGACACGTCAAAGCTATTAATATAATTATTAATTTTCAATCGTAATATATGCTTATACAGTTTACAATAAATTCAAAAGAGAAAAATAAAAAAGTAGTTATACTTAGAATAAATATTTTATGAATAATGAAAAATATATTACAGAAAATATCTCTTGATCATTTCTATAGAGAGTGTAGATTGCAGGTAAAAATCTTTAACATTAACAATATTCCACATATTAACAAAGATTGAATGTTAAATTTATATTTTATTACATAAAATAATACGACCAATCTTTAGTCTTTAATAAATAATAGAAAAATACAGTTCTACACTATGCTCCGGTGATGTCGCCTAGTTATCGATAAATTCAAATGTTTTACTAAATCTACAACACAATTGTAGATTTCTTCATTTCTTATCTTATTTCGAAAATTGCTCGTCTTTAGAAAGAAACAAATTGTAGAGGAAAGGATATTTTAATATAATATTATATTTTCATTTAACTACATAGTAATGAAATATGATTAATAGAGTAAAACATATATACACATACTATTTACAATTTAATAATACCTTGTGATATTGTGTAATTTAAAATTAGTTTATTCATCCTACGAGATAAAATTTTTAGTAATTACCAAAAACTATCTAAGCGGAACTACGAGTATAAGCGGCAAGCCACATTTTGTAGTTCTGTACAAAGCATACGTCGGCATTAACGATTAATTGTAGTGGCAATTAGAAGTAGTAGTAATTGAACAAACATAAGATTTGTTATATTAAAGGTGTTATATATTTTTCATGTTAAATATTCTTGATACGCCAGAATTGTATTGAAATATCATAATAAATATCAGCTTGGAGCAATTTATAGAAACTTGCAAAATTTGTATTTTTTTATTTGAAAACTCCTCAACTATAAAAGAGAATAAGTGTACCTCATCAAAGAAAGAGTCAAAATGCTACCTCTTACGATTAATATTGTGCATTGGTAGATTTATCAATTAGGAGAACTCATTTTATATATATATATATATATATATATATATATATATATATATATATATATATATATATATATATATATATATATATATATATTCCTAAGGTAGGCGCGGCGCCCGCACCAGTGCAATGCAAAGATTGACTGCACGTCTTACTGTTTCATATAGATCAGAAAGAAAAGAAAGGATATATGGGGCGTGACTAAATCGAAACACTAAGAAATCGATGTGTAAAATATGGTCTGAAAGTGGCTCCGATAATAGAAAAAATAAGAAGATCACACTACAAGATGTAAAAAACGGAGAGTTTACTTAGCAGTTACAAACGCAAAAAGTGGCTGTAAAGGTATATAAATATAAACAGATATAACTATTGATATATACTTCTGAAACTACTGAAACTAATTTCATAAAACTATTTCTTAATTTGAGTTGAACAAGACATTAGTATCTTTTAAGATTAAAAAAAGATAATAAGATAATTAAACGGTCTTTAAACCTTAAAGATTCTTTACTTTAACAACCGTATCAATCTTTCCACACTATACAAGTTGAGTGTTATTTATTACCCACAGTAACTGCAGTACGACAGGTTAGTAACGTGGTTACTATAATCAAAGACAATTAGAATGAACTTAGAAATGTACTCGTAATGTATTTCGTGTTTTATTTGTCTATTAAGTAGTAATTATACTCTCCGTATGGAAATCAAAACTTGGGGATTACGTCGCTCATTTATCGTATTATAGAAATATTATTGGTTTTAGTATAAGTTGACAGAAAAATAACATATACTTTCAGGTGTAAAATTAAATATCTGTTAATTGCAAACAAATCAATTATAAGCAAAAAATATCATCTTTTCATTGTTACTTGCTGATAATTTTAACGTGAGGTAAGGTCTAAAATCGATAATTATCTAAATACACGCATTCATTTGGTGTAGTTTAGAATTTATATCAAATCAAATTCTACAATTCTACCTTATCGATAAGATTCATAATTTGACAGTACATTCATAGTTTTGCATCCATAAAAGTTTTAACGCTCTTTGATCTTTGGTCTTGGTGGTTCTATCTATGAGTTGTTTTAGAGTTGATTTACGCTTGCCAGAACATAGATTTTATATGGGAACCCTTAGAAGAAAATACGAACTATTAACGCTTTGAATAAAATAAGGTATAAACAAATATACATCACAATTATACGGTAACCTAAATAAATGTTATCAAATGAAATAGATTGTATTTTTAATAATATAGATAACCAGTGTTAAATTTTTTTAACATAGTGTAATAAATGCAGAAACAATAAAAAAATATAATTTAAGAATGCAAATAAAACAATTAAATTAATATATATTGTAATAATGAAAAAAATGTCAAATAATATTAATTCAAGAGGGGTTCTGCCGACCAAGAATTTCGACAAAAAGTTCGACGCGAAAAAAGGCCAAAGATGCAAAAATCCTAAGAGTTATATAAAGATGAATCAAAATGTATATTAATGAATAGTACGTATAAACATAAATATGTACGTGTTTTATATTTCATATTTGAAGTAAATATTTCAAACTTAAACCTTTTTTGTTACAAAGATATAAATATGTATTAGCAATGAGTTTTACAATTAAGATATATATTATCAATACGGTAAAGAAGTACGTTTTTACCTTAACATAGTTATTGATACTACTAGTTTTTTAAGGATACAAAAAAGTTACCAACAGTGAATAAATTAAACTTAATTTCATGATATGCAATAATCATACGAGATATGGCCTCGATGAGCTACCTTTGATGTTAATGCATTTTTCTATAATAGTATTCGCGAAAAAAATTTTATCAGATTTCGGATATAATTCATTTTTTATAAATCAAATACTTATTAATAAAGTAATTATTGTAAATATAAGAAAAACAATACACAATCAGAAAATTTTGGCTTAACTCATATAAATAAACTATGAATAACTAGAATAATTAACTAAAGCTTACATTAAATTATATTATCCTCGAAAAATTTTAACACTATTTTTTTATTTTTTCTATTGGAACATAAATAAACCAGCTCTTATTAATACAATTATTCTACTCAGTAGACACGATGAGCCATCATATGGTTAGTTATTTATTAAGTTAATTTAAATTAATATTATAACCAACAGTATCCTCGTAAGTCGTGAACGAAGTTTCCTTGTCTCGTAAATCAAATTAAAAAAAAGTATTTTTTTTAAGATAGTTTTATTTAATTTCAATGTATTTATTGTAAATAGAAAACTTCTTAATAACTTCCATCAATACATAAAATTTCTTTACATAAAATTTAAGAAGCAAACTGAGATTTAATAGAATTAGTAGTAAGAAGTGGAATGGCTAGAGGATAAAAAGTAAAGTGGAGCGCTAAAGCGATAAGAAACATAATTAAACTAACTTTTGTATTTTGTTTGTTTTAGTAATGGAAGCCATAGAGTTAGAGTAAACCTCAAACTTTTTTGT
Organism: Melinaea marsaeus rileyi; assembly: GCA_918358865.1. Taxonomy (NCBI): domain Eukaryota; kingdom Metazoa; phylum Arthropoda; class Insecta; order Lepidoptera; family Nymphalidae; genus Melinaea; species Melinaea marsaeus. The sequence continues at coordinate 37,914,164 of OU911089.1, forward strand.
TTGTATAAATATTTTTGATAGATTTATTTGTGGATTTATAGAATTGTATCATATAAGGTTTACCATTTTTAAAATGAATCTGGTTACTTGAGTGGTGAAGTTTTCATTGCAAGCTTGTCACGTTAATCATAATATAAACAGGAAGTAGAACAATTTACAATTTCTCTAAATTGTATTACTATTCATTCTAGAATGTAGCTACTGTATACATATAAACTACTTCCAGGTAGGCAGATCTCCGACCTTCCTTAATGTAAAATTAATGGTGATTGAAAACGGCAAGGATACACGGTATACAAAAAACAGACTACTTGTTCACATCTCTATCTAGGTGCGATTCATAGTGATATCGCCAAGAAATAAAATACGCGACGTATGTGACCCTGATATATAATACTAGTTAACTCGCACAAGTTTCTTGAAAACTAAAACTTGAAATACTGAAACGGTAACTGCAGACGAAACATTCGACGCCCTAAAAAGAAAGACACAGATCTGAGGCAGCAAGTTGCTGACATTCCTTCCCGCCCAATTTTCCTCTTTACAATGAAGACGGTTTGAACTCCTGTCTTCAAGGTACCAAGAAGTTTAAGAATTCAAAAAGGTTTAAGACACATAGCTTCTTACAAGTAGTCCTTCATCCGACAGACAAAAAGAACCACCGCAGAATTGGTCAAAGAACATATTAAAGCACTTGTTACACAATACCCTGTTCTTGTTGTTTATTCTTGAAAACTATATTTGCATATGAACATTCTAATTTATTTAAAAAGAAGACTAAATTATTTGTAATATCTTAAAGGTCTTTTTGACTCATAATAATACGGTCCCAAAACAATCGACTTAAGTTTTCACATTATAATAACCTGTTCAGTGCTTACACAGTCATTATAATTTACATATACGGTCGCGCTACCCATTTTCTAACCTAATATGATCTACATAATGGCTTTACAAAGCCTTACAAATTGTAATATTAGAATATTACCTTCAGTATTCGACGATAATAATATTATTAAAAAATTTACATAACATCACACAAAACACAACAAATTCAATCTATTACAATGAACATATGTATATATCTACTACTATAATATAATAATAATCTACTATAATAATCAAACGTCTACCACAACTACACATCCAAAATCGATAAATACTCTCACATAAATCACAGGTTTTCATATTTACATTGCTATCTTGTGGATAGACTATAGTCTAGAATTACTATAACACTATTATAATAATACTTACCTTGTAGCAGTACTTCATAAAACACTAAAACATATTTGTTGTTACCAAGCATTCAAATAATTTATAGTGTAATGCGAAGTCGTAGCATACCTGCGGTTAGTTTTGATAATAAACTATTGCATCTCATCAGAGGTTATTTATTGTAACAAGACACGCTTAAAACTGATTACGCAGTCAATGTATGTTATGAAATAGCTTTAAGAAACGCAGTGTAAAAATATTTACTGAAATACATTTTAATAATTTTTAAATGAATTCTTTTGAAATATAAATAGGTATAAATTAAATATAAGTTTGGCCAAATAATTACTTTTGCGATAGTGAATTATCTTCCTTATCTATACTGTGTATATTTTTTAAATAAAAGTTTAAAGTATTTATTGTCATAAAGGGGGACTACTGATTACAATATTCTGGCTACATTCACAATTACGCCTTTAATATGTAGCTGATTGCAACTTTCTGTTTATGAGACTTGTCAGTTTCTAATAATTGTATTGAATATTGGAGAATATATGGCGGAGATTAACGGAGATTTAAGTTCTGAGTAATTTTGTTGATCTCCAGGTCCTAAATTTAACATCCTATTTTGTTTTAACACAACTAAAAAAGTTGGTATCGTATATAATGATTTAATTTAATTTTCAAAGAAACTAACTAAAACAAGGTTTTGAAAATATTTTATATTAAAAGAACGAAGAGTATCAGTTGGACGCTGAGAGAGGATCACGGGCGTAAGCGTCGAGTGATATATTTATTGCTTGTAAAAGATTCACTGCTGTTTTGTAAAAGAACAGAGTTAATTAAAAATATACACTAATATCAGAAAGAATAATTTCATATTGGTCGTCCGTTTAGACCTTGTGTATAATTAACCATTATACACAAGTTCAAAAAACTATAGAAAGGCTGTTAAAATGTTTAAATATAATTTAAAAAATCACAAGTAATTATTTAACCGACCCCAAAATTTGATAAAAACTTCAAAGATTCCATTCAATAGATGTAGAGTAAGTTCATTTAATCACGTCTTATTTGTTCCCTTATTTGGTGAATTTATTCATAATTCACTCACTCGGTCCTCCACAAACTTATCTTACCATTTATTGTTATATTATAGATGGATCCTTTAAAATATTTAAATTTAATAAAATTGGCGTTTTGTTTCTTTCCCTTATCATATGAAACATAACTATAATCGCTTTTTCACGTTGCTCTTACGTGTTTCATTAAAATTACATGCTGAGGTGGTTGAAATTTCAAAATATATATAACCATGGCACACAAAACAATAATTATACAAATATATACTCGTATAACCCATCCTGATTTATTATTAAATAACCTGTAATACTATATTTAATATCAGCGCCATCTATTGTTAAATATTTTTACTATTTATCTGTAGAATTGTTATATGAAACTAATTTTAATTAATAATAACTGCATAAAATTACTCTCATAAAGGCGATTTATAATATAAGGAGTTATTTTTTAATGAAAAGTTAAAAAACAGTAAAATTAAAAAAAAAATTACCACATTTAAAATAATAAATATATGACTTTATAACATTATGTCATAAATATTCGATATAATAATGTACTCCACTACAATTAGCGCCACCTATTGTCGAAGTACCTAATTTTGACCATAATAGATACTACAAGATTGTTATTATTAAATTTAATAAATAAAATTCATAATACCTTACGTCAATAAATAACAAATATTTTATTATAAAACTAATATTATAAAACGGACACATTTAATTGTTTGTTTGCATTAAATAGGCTTCAAAATTCATTGACCGATTAAAAGAAAAGACATTATAATTACATTATCTGGTGAAAATAGACAATAAAATATTTAAAAAAAAGTTAGAAAACGATTTGAAGATTTCAATAACTTAACCCAATGTGTGAAAAATACAAAAAAAATCCTGATATCGCTCACGCTCCGGTAAATATTGATACATAATAGAGTAAAGTAATATACTCGTACTACACATAAAAATGTGTAACTATTACAGTTATGTCACTATAACTACTTTTTCATTTTTAAATATGCAAATATAATGCTGTTACCAACTGACATTATTCGTACCTAGATGTTAATTCTTATAAAAATCACTTCATATTAAAGGCTATATATAACTTTAAATTACTTTTTAGGGTTCCGTCATTCTTGAGGAAGGCTTACAGTTTCATCCGTCTGTTTCTCAGTAGCCTAGATCACAGACTTGCAAATAATTTGTAAATCGGCATGAATATACATATTAGCCACATCATAAATAAGGCTTAAAATTAACTTTACTGACTAATATAATATATATTTTTTAAGGTGGTAGAGCCTAGCTGTAGTTATCTGACTGCAGATCGTATTGGGGTGGCTCAACCGGGGAAGGACCACCCTCTCACGGAAGATCGATGTGTCGTGACGTCGGTGAATGAGTGAAGAAGTAGATAGTTTTTTACGTTCATCCCTTTGATTGAGATAAGATAGAGTATCGTTTAATAGCATAATAATATATACGCACACCCATGTCTTAATACATTCTTGTACCATTATACCCAGTTTTTTGTTTACCTCATTCTTCGTATATATCTAGATCTTCTTACATATGTTTGCCCTATTTTATTATTTTTTAGAAAAATGTGCTCCTACTTAATTAAGTTAATCATATTTTGTCAATATAAATAAATGGCTTTAAATAATTTTAAAACACAGAGCTAGTGATAATAATTGTATTGATAATAATCGTAAATGCTTATTTCTATAATAAATTTAATAAAGTTTAATCCCAGAAAAATAATAAAACTTGAGGTTCTGTAAATTAATAATTGTTAAGAAAAAAATAATACCTAGTATTTTTATATAAATAAAATTTGTAAGTACACAAGTTACTAGCAGAAACAAGTTAGAAAAATGTATCTTCAAGGAAAATTTATTCAACGAGCAAGAAAATTCAAAGAGGCATAACTTTAAAGTTAAATGTCTTTTATGAATGAAGGAAACTATCGGAAAGAACTTTGTAGTCTAACTTACATTATAAATGTAATATTATTGTTATATATGTATATAAATATTAACTTGTTATTGTATATTTAAATTATCTGAAACTATTTAACTAATTTCATGACTTTTATTCCTGATTGATTATATATTATACTTTAGTGTTATTAAAATAAGTGGGTATACGCAAAATACATCAAAATATAAGAAAAATATTTTTTTTTATTAATTTAAGTTTATTTACAAATATTTTTTGATTACATTAATAATTGTTAGTCATCTCTAGTTAAAAATAATTTATTATTATGGTAAAATACACACAGCGATCATAATTATATACTCCCTCTGCTGGAGCTTCAATTTAAATTATTAACTTACAATGATGATGAAGTAAACGAAAACAACAAAAGCAAAAAGGATTATAAGAAACCGAAAAAGAAAAAAAGCACGTGTATTTTAATTTATGATTTTCTCTCAAAGGAAACAGCGTCTAAGTTTACACCTAGGCAAATCAGACAGTCTTTATGACCTCTTATCAATGTTGGAAATCTTTTTCATACGTAAATGTAAAAAATTAAGTAATTAAATGAAAATCAAGTCAATAATTCAAATAAACATAACTATATTATTTAAAAAAATACATTTGGATGTAGATAGAGAAGATAAAATAGCGGCGCGGAAACAATACGAGTATAACATTTTCATACTCACCGTAACTTATAAATTTATTGTTTATAATAAAGTAATAAATCAAAAATCAAAAAGACCAATAAATGTCTACTTCAAATTATGTCAATTATAAAATAAGAACTTAGGGATTTATATTATAGTATGAAAAAAAACATTTAAATTATTTAGTTTTATAATATAAAAACATTATTTATACCTTAACTGTTATTGAGATATATCCCCTCGCGAACTTCTTTTGCTTCTTTTTGTATAATAAAAAATTCCCTTAAATGTTCTCAAATAAATTAATGTTCCTTAAATGTCACAATTAATTTAACTATATTAGAGTAGTCTAGTAGTCGCTAGTCTCATTATATTAAAATCAGGCTACTGATGCCGGCCTTAGGACCTTGTGTCTCCTTTAAGTTGACCCGATTAAGGTCATGACTGAAATATCCAATACAATGCAATAAATATTTATTGAAGTGAAAATAAGAACCATTATTGGGCTTATATTTTCACTGTATTTGATTTTCATGAATTTAGAAATCGTATAAAACTGTATTACACAACTTTTATTAAATAGATCGTTTGTAAGTACGTTATTGTATCCTTAAAGCCTTTTTTGCTCTCATCTTCGATTACTTAACACATTCTCCGCCTTCAATGTGTTTGAATGTTCATCAATCATCTTCTTGAGACATGATCCGTGTTTCTGTACGCAAGAACGGTTACTAAGTGACGACAAGACTTTAAACTCTATGATGTTTTATTAGAATAGAGAGTTATTTATTTTTATTAAATTTCACGCCATATCCCTTGTGGGGTAGCCAGAGACGACGGAGCGCCAAACGCTACGGTCCCTGCATACCTTTTCGCCTCGAATAGAGAGTTGTTTGCACGAAATAAAAAGAGTATAATTATCATATCTGTTGCCATTAATATAAAGTTATCAGTTTCAAGTTGTGTATCCACTTTATCTAATATCATCCTTATTATATTTAATTCTATCAATTTTATTTTATTAGATTTATGATTTCATGTAAAGATATTTCAATTGCATTTATTAATTATAGTAGATACATTTAAAAGATATTTTACTAGTTAGATGTTCATTAACAATATTTTATAGAAAAAATAACAAAAATAATTTGATATTTTTTGAATAAACTCTTACTTCGTCTTCAATAGTTTTGTAGTCAAAGTTGAAAGTGAACCAAAAAGTTATAGATGTAAAGATTAGAGATAAGGATGTCTAATTCTATGAAAAAATATCAATAATTGTATAAGGGGACAAACAGTTAAAGACTAAATACACGAAAAATTATATAATGGTTTTAGATTAAAACAATTATTTAACACAGACGAAGCCATAGTTATTTTATATAATGCTGTCAGTTCCACGAGAGATATTTCAAAAACAAGGTGGTAAAGGCCAATGCACGACATATATTTTTAAATGAGAAGAACATTTTGCGCCCGTAATGACAATAAATAATAACATTCACTCCATATATTTTCTGATCTAAAATTCACTAGAATCTCTAGGGAAAGTTCTATTACACCAGTATTTCTATTTTCTGTATTTTAATTATTACAAATTTCATTTATATTATTGAAATATAAATCAAACAAAAAAAAATCTGCAATATTTCATTTGCTTCATTTTATGTTTGCAGTAAAAGTTAACTAGCTGGCATATTGATTTGATTTGTTTGTTGTTTGTTTTTAGTTCTAACCTTTTCCTTCTGAAAATTTTGATATACGAAACAAGCTACGTGGACGGCCGGAGACCCAAGTTGATAATAAAGAATTGAAGGCTATTGTGAAAGCGGATCGAAGCGGAGCTAGCTGCAGACTACGGTGTTAGTGATAAAACTGTTATAATTCACTTGAAACAAATTGGAATAATTAAAAAAGCTTGAAATGGGTATTTCACGAATTCAGTGAAGCAAACCGGCAAACGCGCTTCGACTGCTGCGTACCATTATTTAACCGGCACAATAATGAAGAGTTTTTAAGTTGAATCATTACCTGTGATGAAAAGTGGATTCTCTGCGATAATCGACAGTTTTTATCGCAATGGCAGAATCCTGGCAAGCCAGCCAAATCCTGCCCCAAGCGAAAATTTACCCAGAAAAGTTACTTTTAAGCATTTGGTGGACTATTACCGGTATCGTTACTTCGTTCGTTTTTCTTAAATCTGTCCAGATGATTACGGTTGGCGTCGATTGTTAACAATTGTAAGCTATGATGGAAAAGCTAACTAGTAAACAACCGAAGCTGGTCAATCACTCTACGTCACTGCTGCTTCACGACAATGTGGTCTAGCCACAGTCTACACAACAGACAGCTACCAAATTACAAGAGCTTCAATTGAAATGTCTAAGATATTCATCGTACTCCCCGGACCTTGCCCTAACATATTACCATTTTTTTCGATATTTAGATAACTTCTTGCAAGGGAAAAAATTCAACTCCAATGAGTTAGTCCAAACCGCCTTTAAAGAGTTTATTAATGAGAATCAACGAACGGACGGGAGTCCGCATGGTATTTCTAGTAAAAGGATAAATTAACTACCTAAAAGATGGCAAAGTGCGTAGGCATGGTCCTGGTTTATACTTTGATTAAATAAATATATTACATAAAAAATATTCTACTTTTTGTTAAACATACCAAAAGCCAATTTCACATGTAAGGACCCAATATAATGTAACTTACAACAGAATCGTCGGTTTTTACCTTACGTATTCATAAAACAGCTTCGCAAATAAAAACCGTTCATTTTATTCCTATCTTTTGTTGTTTGGAACCAAACATTTAGAAAAGTAATCAGTTTAACAATGAAAACTGTTATAAAAGCTATGAATGAAGATCCAGTTGTTTATTCCTTTTCAATGTTAAAATTTTGCACCAAACTTTATTATTAAAAATTTTTATTCAGTTTTTTTGTTATTTCTTTTTGTTTTTCTTGTCATTGTTTATGTTATTTACAAACAATATTTTGTATAATTTTCGAAATATTTACCGCATTTTAAATATTTTTTTGTATATATTTTATATTATCTGAATAACAAAAAACGGAAATGTTGAATAAAAAAATTTATTTGAAAATTACTGTGTTTTTCTATTATAATATTAATATTTTTCTTTTCTATTTTCATGAGTATTATTCTCAAAATGAATACTGGCACGGAGACTTTTATTTTTATTATTTGGAATATAATTAGTAAAATCCACAAAAATATTCAGGTAAATTGATGTTTATACTACAAAAATAAACATAATAAATACATAAAATAAAATATTAAATTATATGAAGAAATGAAACAAACAATCTATTCTATAATATAAATTATAACATTCTTTTATTAAATATATGTTTCTATACACATATATATAATTATTCGACATAGATCTTCTCCAATGATTTTCACTATCTTTTCTAATACACTTCAGTCGTTTGCTCGATTTCGTTCCTAAATTTTTTGGTAAAATTATAAAAAATTACAGTACAAGGCAGAGCTATAAGTTGAAATAAAATACACAATATAATATAACAACATAAAGTTTAGCAATATCCATAAGATAGAAAAAGTTCTACACCAGGGTACTTTAATAAACGTAAAATAGAGTTCCTAACTTTTGTTTTGGTATGATAGACTTATATCTGTAAATATTAACTCTCTTTTTAAAATTACAACATCTCATAGATTATTTATAACATATGTCGCCGCTGAACCTTGAAGGCCTCATTATTATATTAACTATTTGTTACATATTTATAAATTGTTTATAAAATATTATAAAGTAGATTTAAGACTAACCCATATCCTTTTATTTTTATAAGTGGATAGTGAAATCTCGGGTGCCGTTTGCATATTGAGCGAAGCGAGCCCAGTGTAATGACTCATCGTTCTGAACAATATCGGTAATGTAGGAGATTTCAGATTAGGCTGACAGTCGCGCCACGATCACCATCAAGCCATCAAATTAAACTTAACCTAACCTAACCAAACCTAACACGATATATATATGGGATATCAGTTTTTTGATAATTATTCCTCAACGACATGAAAATTTTTTTAAACCATCACCTAATGTGTGCCTTTTGATCGCAAAATTTCATTAAATTAGTTTTCGAGAAGACAGTAATTAAGAACATATTCGTGTTGTACTGCGAGTAATTATAAATGTTTATTTATTATTATATTTCAGAATCTTTTAGTGGTTAATTCTTTGTATTATAATAAAATATTAAGTTTAGTTAAGTTTTCATTTATTGTGATTATAAAAAAGTGGGTGTATTAGATAACTTCGATTACTTTAAATTAATCATTTTAATTATTCCTAATGAAATATTAGGTTTAGTTAAAATTTCTTTTATGAAAATAAGTATATTAGAGAAGTTTGTTGTTATTAATAATAAGTTTTGATGTGTTTTAATTAATTAAAATTGAGTGTATTTTGACTTTGTAATTGATAAGTATGAGTAATATTGATAAGAGTCGACTCTGATCTTTTTAAAAATTTTAATTCAGGTTTGAATCCGATATATAAATTAAAAAAAATATAGAAAATTTCGAATTTAGATTATATTAATAAAAATCAAGTGTATTCTTCCTTCCTTCTTTATATATATACCTATACCTTGACTACAGTGTGGCAAATGATATTAAAGTGTCTACATTAGGAAGATTTATTATATTCGAGTCCACGTTACTAATAAATAAATACCTTTGATCTTAAGAGATGGCATACAGTCGGTCTTTACTTCAAAAGTATTGTAAATATGATTACTACTAACCTCACATTTATGTTAAGAATACATTAAAGTTTGTTGTAAAATATTGAACTGTGATATGTTACCAAAATATTCTTCTATAAATATTGCTTTGAGATTTGTGAGAGGAACAATCACATTGTGATTTCATAATGTAGACACCATTAAGTATAGCGACTTATTCAGAGCCACATTAAGTGTCTCTCATTCCGTTTGGTTTATGAAAATAATGTACATAGAAGTGATTGCAAATAATGAGTATCATTATATTAATGAACTCATTTCAATACAAAACTGTAAGCGTACTATTTAACCAAATCAAAAATTAAGGAGTTAAAAGTGTGAACTGGTTTTAATAAAAAATCTGTGATATGCTAAGATCCAATGTATACACATACTAAAAAATTGAACCTATGTATAAATTTTTAAGTTTTCGTATAATAATAAGATTAACAAATTATAATACTATCTTTCCATTATAAATATTACAAACAAAAAACAAAGCAAATATATTGTTTATTCCTCACGAACCCGCTTTTAAAGAATTTAGGGCAATTTTAGTAGCACTAAACCAAAAAAAATATGTAAAATATATCAGTTTACAAAATAGCTACGTTTAAAAAATATTCATGATGTGAGTAACACATGGGAAATAGACATCTACAAAGGTGACTCTACAATGCAATTATAATATCAATATTAATCCGCGAGCATAGGACGCTACTCGCCTTGGTATCGTTTTTCTATCATCTAAAAGTCTTGATGGAATCTTTTACCGTGTTCATCGCTTGCAGCAAACAAATTTCCGAGAAAGAAATCTGTATGCGGACGTGGAAAGTATATTTTCAACAACATATTACAACCCAAATTCTTATACGTAATTGCTCCAAGACAATACTTTTGTTGTCACTCGATCCGTGAATTCCTAGAAAATGTAAAATAAAGTTCATGAAAAGATTCCAAGCTGGTTTTTCAAAATATAACTTAGTAAAGTTATTTGTTAAATATTTCTTCTTTCATTAATTGCCTTATTTACCTTTACTATTGTGAGTAGTTAGCTATAATACAAATAAGTGACCTGATGGAATCAAAATCAATATAGTTTTAGCGTGAGATAGATCATTAAAAATTAATAAGCCTCTTCTCTTTTTATTTAAAGGAGGGTGTGTGATCTTGATAATTATTTTGAATGTTCTTAATAAAATAACTTTTCTTCTAATTTATTAATGAATTCTGTACTTCCCTTAAAATATATTTATCAAAATATTCCCAATATGTGTTTGAGTATTTTGTTACGTAGAAATTTCATTTCTGTAGTAATTTAAATACTTAGTCACACATTCTAATTTTTTTTACAATCATTCTTAATATCTACGACTTCACTAGATTACTACGCTACACCAGACTTCTATACTCTCTAGTATAAGTCTTTACTTAAACTTGCAAAAACAAATTCAATACAAAAATATAATGAATCAGTTACTAAATATATGTATGAGCCAGGATAAAATTAGTTTTTTTTTTTTAAATACAATTTGTTTACACTTCAACACCAAAACGTCCATTTCATTATTAATGTCGAGAATAATTATGATTATTGCCTTATATTTTCAACAAAATTACTTTTATCAATACGACTAGCTATTTCTTTGCATCGTCATGGGTGACCGACTGGTGATTTTCAGATTTTTTTTAAAGTTTGAATTTGCTCGGCTCATATTATTTATGATTGGTGAGTGTATACTTCGTGAAAAAATATCATGAATAAAATGTATTTTAAAATACTTTTTATAGATGTATTATAAAATACTTTTAATAGATGTTATTCAAAAATAATATTTTCGCAGCGTATATTTTCAAAAGCATAATTTATCTTCTATCTCTTTTTGGTCTTCTGTTAATTTTGGTTATAAACAATATTGACATCTGCCATTGCGAGTCTGATGATCCATCATGATCTTAGCAGGCAGACAGAATACGTTGGCAGAATACGTTGTGAATTTATGATCGATGGCACTCTGTAATGCAGTAATTTTTTTGTATCGTTTAAAATAATCTCGATAATTTTGAGCTTCAAGTAAAATTACTTTATTAGTTTTGAGAGGTTAAAAGTATCTGCAAGTTTTATACCTAAACAAAATAAAGTTAATGAAATTTACTTAATCAAATGATGCTTGCTCGCTCTTTGATATTTAAACTCGCTTTTTGATATTAAGATGAATGCTAGAAATATAATTTCTAAATAACAAAAGGATCACTTTCAAATAAAATACTTATTCCGTATATAAACGACGAATTTGTCCATGACAATATTTTGTAAAGCAATATGGCTTTGTTGTAAACCATCACTGAATAAAAAATAAAGGGACTGAAATGAGAGGAGAAGGTAAAAATCCTGAAATTTTATGTTTGGCCGCGGTAAATACTCAAACATTACCTAATAATTTCTCTTGGGTATCAAAAATATGTACAATAGATATCTCATAAATCGTAAATTTTATATACGTTTCTTTTGCGTAGATATTAATATAATTATATTGGCCAGTTAAAATATTATCTTTTATAAGAATAAGTTGTTATGCTTTTTTTGTAAGCTTATTTAAGGTAAAGTTATAAAAGCTTCTTTAAATACAATAAAAGTACTCAAAGAAGTAAGTAAATAGTAAATATAAAATAAAAGTAAATATAAAAATAAAAGTAATAGAGTTAAAATGTTAAAACTATTATTTCAATAAATATGTTATTACTAATTACTGGTTATAAGATTTTTTGTTGCTCCTATCTGTTTAATCTATGTTTTTTCATATATTAAATCTTTACAGAAAGGATGTACCTACACAATGATATTATTAAATCTCTTGATGTCAGTATAAGCTTCGAAACCTATGAAACGTTGGTACTCGAGAAGGGTAAGGAATATCTTAATAGTTGTGCATTTACAGAGAATTTTTTATTTAAGATGTTTTATTTTCTTATGATGATAATAAATATGGATTTAAAATATCTATATAGAACCTTCTTTTAATATTTATATTTATTTATTTATTAATATCATTTATATGTCATGCTTAAATTTTTGTGAACTATTTTAGAATGATCAATGATTCCAATAAAAATTTGGTAAGTTTTAATATCTAAAATAATCGTAACTCTATAAAATTCAAATAAAATGATATACACATTTATGTTTTAAAAAAATGTGTTAAGGTTATTTATGAATAATCTTAAATACTACATTCCTTTGTTCCGAGTCTCCATTGGATGTGTTTGATAGCCTGAAGGCAAATGACAGAGGAAATGCGACAAAACATATTTTGTTTTGTAAAAAATATTATAAATTCAAGTTTCTTACCGTATATTGCCTACCAACCGTTTGAATTCTTTGTTTTGATATATATAAAATAAATATTATAATTTTTTTAAAAAGAGGCTTGTAAGAACATAATATTCATATACTACTTTAAAATATGACGATTGAGACTAACACCTCAATCCTCATATTTCAAACACGCATTTACTTTTATATCTTATACTCTTATATCAAAAATTACAAAATGTCAATTTCTTTCGTTCTTTAAATGTTATGTGAGAATTGAAAAATCTCTTAGGTTGTAGATCAATAAAACGTACGAGGAGTGTTTATTGTTTATTTTTGAGTTAAGACAATGTTCATATTCGTACAAAAACTACAGTTTTAATTAATATTTTGCCTCTGTTAATCACGACATTTTAAACCTGTCTTGATTGAAAGGCAACTCTAAAGAAAAATCTTTAATTATCTTCTTAAAAAACTTGTTAATTTTGCTTTGATTCTGAACAAACGCTGGTGTCATATGCACGTAATTAAGCTGTATTTAAATTGTAAATAATACATTAACGTACAGATCCGTCACACGGTTTTTTAATTAACATATTAAATAAACATCTAATTCAATATATTTCATTACATAACGAGAGCACAACACGTATTTGCGAATCCGGCTTTTACATCTGAGCGGTCACATCGTTTTATGCCTTAGTGAATTTCGATAAAATAGTCTTTACCATGGCGGCTAGGACGAATGTCTTCTTTTCTAGCATTTGAATATTAATTATTTTTATTTTTTTTCTGAAACAAAAACCGGATTATATAGTTATATGACATTAATTTATGTTTCTTATTTCGTGATCCGTCATTGTTTTTACCTTTAATAGAATTATATATTAATTAAGATAATTTTTATCCATAAAGCAATCTTTAGAAACTCAAGTCAAATAACTTAAACTATATTAAATGTTTTGAACATCAAGTTGAGGTAAATTTGTATTTATTTATTGTTATTTTTAAATTTATATTTTTAAACTATAAATGAGAAAATATTTTGCAGGTTGTGAAATAAATATGAATATTTCATAGTAAGCCGTCACTTTGCTGATAACGTGGAACGGATTGAAATATATATATCTATTTTTGATATTCAAAATATGAATAGTGTGGTTAGATTCAATATTCAGTGCAAAATATTATTTGAATTGTAGAGAACTATAAGAGAAACTTATTCAGAGAAATGAATAATGTATTAAATTGACAGAAATAAGTAAAGTAGTACAAGCATTTATTTTGATATAATATTTTTAACATAAATAAAGCACAGATTAATATGAAATTTTTATGTCTGTAGATAATTTTAGTCCAAAATAAAAAAAGTGAAGAAAGTTTCTGAAAACAAACATTCTATAATCTATTTCTTTAATTAAAAATAAAATATTAATGAATTAACCAGTACCTAGTATATAGTACCTAGGTGTTACGACTATTAGACGTCCGGCTTACCTTACGACTATCAGGCGTCCAATAACCATTAGTGGGAATTAAAAATTAAATTTTCATTACATTTTGGTTTTGGTTTAAGTACAAATTAATCCTTTGATTGTTTTTCGAATAACGAAGTCAGAACACACTGTATGGTTAATCAGAGTATTTAATGCTGTTTGTTTAATAAAAATATTATATATATCGTAAAGGTATTCGCAATTCTACATACAGACTGAACAAATATTATCAACCTTACTCCAATTTAAACAAACATATTACACACCTTGATTATAACTAACCAATGTGGAGCAGGTGTTCTGAACTGAGTAAATTATTATTCATTAAGGGGACAATGTAATCAACGCAGCTGGTTGAAAAAAAAGACTGCATTCATCTGTTATTCTATTTTTTAATAATGATATAAATTGTTTCATTTAGCATGTAAATAATAACAAAAATGCGTTTGGTTTAGATTCTAAAATATTTAGATTTACATGAACTACATTTAAATTTAATCGCATTGAAGTAAAATTTATTTTGTCTCGATAAGTGGATACACTTAAACCATATTTAACTATATATTTAGTATATATTAGGCTTTATTTTGTTTGATTTTAATGTACACAAGATATTATTGTTTAATTTATTCAACATAATTGCGTCTTCATGTAAGATTAAATTGTCACTAGAGGGTTAAATGTAAAAGCTTGTTGTGAAGGACTAATGTGTTACAGAGAAAAAATACTAAGAGTTTTAATTATTAAACTTTGCAGAAAAGAAAATATTTTTTAAATATATAAAAATAATATTATACAACAACAGAACAATAAGAAAAAATGTGACATAACATAATAATAAAGATAAACACCTAATTCATCAGTTCACGGTGTGGCGCTACATGCTGCGTATAACACAATTAAGATAAATAATATATTGAATTACGTTTATTTTTTAATAAAAAAATGTGTATTTTATTGTATTTTTAAATATATCCCAATTGATATTATTGGCTAAAGAAATAAGTGTTTAAAATACAAACATATTTATCATTCTTATATTATAAATGTGATTATTAAACATTTTTTCTAACCAAATCGTTACTTATTATTCAGTTAAAGAAGCCATAAATCATGCTAGTATAAGATAAAATCTTCATTTAGTTTAATTAAGTTATTGATTTATCTTCTATAAAGGTGATAACAAATTATTTTACCGTAATGTTTTCATACAAGATTTATTTTAATGGAATCAAATTTATCACAGTTAATATTACATTTTTCTACCCAACGCCGACTACATCAGAGCAGATAAGAGCTTTAACTGCCAGCACGTGTCAAACTAATTTCCTTTCACCATTTTTCGTTTTGGTCTCCGCTTATCATTTATTTCGAACGTCTATTTTCGTATCTGACTACATATCCGTTGATATAAGTTAATTTTTTTCGCACGGATTTTACAATGGAAATGTGTTTTATGCTACAATAATGATATTTTTAAACGTTCTATAAAAAATATATATATATTTTAAATATTATATTACTTACAATATTGTTAAATGTATATTATAACAAATATAACACACAAAAAATCTCTTCATTTTTATATTCATTAACATATAATTCCTATTGTCGATGATGCCCACCTTCGTACTACATTTGGTTAATATTTTATATATGTGTTTGTTAGATACGTACCACATACGCCAGGATTATTGTTATCTATTGTGCCCTACCTCTACAACTCAAATTTAAACAGAATGTAACATATGACACCGGGACAGTGCCTATATCTTGAATACGAGACAATTTGTCCCAGATAAAGAATTTTTGAAGCATAAAGTAATTATCATAAAATTCTGATTCAAGAACGTATCCAAGAACGAATGCTAGTAGGATATTAAAAAAATATTTAAATTTAAGCTGCTAATGGACTATTAAATAGGCATCCTTATTACAAATTGTCAATAATTCGATTTGAAATAATAATATGAATAAATTTTAAATAATCTTTATCTTGATATAATTACATAGACGTACGTCACATTTGAAATAGATATTTAAATATCTTAAACGTTTTGTGCATGCAACATTTAGTATGTAAAACTGTAACTGAAAATACAATACCATTAGTATGAATATGAATATGATAATTATTATTTGCTAATTTAAAAAATTGTTATGTACGGTACCGGCTTAAATAATGTTAAAAAATAGCAGGTTCACTTTTAACTGTTTATCTTTGAAAACTTTGTGGTTTAGATATAAAAATATAAACAAAATTGTTTTTCAATTTAAATAGAAATGAAATTATTGATAAGAACTTATAGGATTGAATTACATATACTATATATATGAATAAGTAATCATGACAGAAATTATGAAAAACACTTAACTTCATATTCATACTTTATAAGTCATTACTGCAAGAGAAGGTCCGGTTAAGGTTGCCGGAACAATTATAATAAAGTAATTATTTAGGGACTTTGTAATTTAAATGTTTATTTGTTATAGTTTAAGCAATGATCGCTACTTTTACCTATATTGAATGATTTCTATGTATCTTTGTCTGTGTTCTATCATCATTTCATCTCGTAATAATATCAAATATTATATTATATAATAACTGGCCGGTGAAATATCAACTAACAGCGTCAAAGTTTATTTTAAAAATAAACAAAAATATACATTTTTAATCAGAAAGTTTTCACTTCATTAATTTACTGATTCAATTGTTAAAGAAAGTAAGTTAATATATCGTCAATTAAATTTATTTTGTATTATAAATAATAGTATTATTGATTTCACTTTTATAATTTAATTTGCAAATTCTCTTTGAAATTTTTAGTTCTTAGTTTACTGTCATCCGTTAGGTACTTTTTGGATACGAGGACGAACTGTCATGATAAAGTCAATATTGACAAAATATTAATTATTTGTTTACATTGTGAAAACTAAAGATGTTGTGAATGTTAAACGTATATAAATATATTATTATATCGATGAAAAAAAACTGTTTTATTAAAACCCCATTTTCTTTATCTTAGCACAGACGGACTATAAACATCAAGTCAAATAAACATAATAAACATCAAGTCAAATAGTGTTTGGAAACGTACATGTAGGTATTTGCCGAAAGATAAATTACATTCTTTTTTTTCATTTATTTAAAATATATAATGATTACATACATGCAGCATACAAAGTAAATTGCCACAAAAACCTCTCAGAAATTATCTGGGCAAGTGATTGTTCGCAACAAAAGTATTATTTTTAATTACAGTACATATATAGTAGTTTATCTTATGTATTCAATTTTAGTCATTCACTAAAGTACGGTTCATTTAAGTAGTATTTTTTGAGCGCATTCACAAAAGCATAACATTTATAACGTTTTTGTAAATAATCTGGTACGTTATTTAAAATGTTTGGTATAAGAGCATTGCAGTTGTATGTAAATATCTCGACAAAATAAGATAAAGGATTCACTATCTGTGCTGTTTTCGTTGACTTTGACTTTAAAAAACTATGAAAAAACTATGAAAATTCTCCCAAAATTATATTTTAGTATCGGTTTTGATGCCAATTTAATAAGAATTTATAATCGTTTGATACTTTTCAAAAGTTCGTAAGTAAAGTTGCGTTATAAGTACATGTCTACATTTCTCAATAGATAACGATAACATTGAACTCGCAAGAATTATTAAAATAAGTGACTTTTTTGTATAAAATTTATTACATGTGTCCTTAATGCTATATGAAAAATATTACAAACATTTAATTTATTTTTTAAATGGCACAACATACCTATAATATCATAATTGTAGACTTATTTACATTTGTATTACAACCATGTCCTTGTATAAAATATAGAAATGGATAAGTTTTGGCACACTGATTACTAATATTATGATCTGAAAAAGTACCAATTGAATCAACGTTATCGATAAAGACGTGGTGTAATAATACATCATATTCAACTGACAAAGTACACCATAAATATAATTTATTGGAAATAATTGACAGTTATAGCAAATTTGTAATACCCTATACGACGCTATACGAGATATCTTGTTCCTAAGCGCTGTTTTCACAAAACACAACAAATAAATCAATTTGTTTATTTACGTTTATTTTATAAAGCATAAATTTCGTTATTAGTTGAAAAATATATTAGAAAAGTCATTCTGGGATAGAGCTAAATTTCATGTAAATTTTTATAAAACAATTAAATAAAAATTCGTTCTGGGAAAGGATTAATAATAATGTTTATAAATTAAATTATAAACATTATTGTTATTCTTTTGAACTATTCTTGCTTCGAAATATTATAATAATTGATTTAACTTAATTATAGTTTTCAGAAAGAATTTAAAAAATATATCAACTGCAACAATTTACTTTTAAAGGTCTATATTATTTACATTATGTGTAACGAGTACATCATATTGATTTAGTCCATTATTAAGAAACTTTAACCTTCAAGTATCATAAAGTAGTTTTTAAATGTCTACCAAACATATCATCGTAAACGTATATTTAAAATCCGTGCCCGCAGGGGGACACGCGTGGGTAGACCTCGTGTTTAACTCGTTTAAAATATAACTCACTACCTAAGAATAAGACATGATGCCGTTGTTTACATCAAAAATTTTCAAGCTAAAAGCGGTTTTAATTTTTTTTTCTTGGAAAAGGTATCTTTTTTGGAAATACTTTTGGTACTTAAATTTAGAGTAAAAAATAACCTTTCTATTAAAAATATTTGCGAGGAGGGAATGTTTATCAGAAAAAAGTTGCCGTGGTTTTACCTACCTAAAATTTACAAGCTAAAACTGGTTTTAATTTTTTTTCTCGGAAACGGTACGTTGTACGGAAAAACTTTTGGTACCTGAATTTAGAGTAAAAAATAACCTTTCTATTAAAAATACTTGTGATGCAAGAATGTTTACCAGAAAAAAGTTATGATTTTTTTTCCAAAAATTTTCGGTTTTTTTACCCCCACCCCTAAGTTATTGAAGTTAGGTTTTCGGTTTATCTACATTAGTTATAGGTATTTATCAAAGACATCATATAATATGAACGCGATTGATCTCCTTTGTATAGGGACAAAGATATGGTCGAAAAACTGAAATCAGAAAAAGTGAGGCCCTAGCGCCCCCTGTGACCGGATTTCTCTGGTTAACGAACTTGACCTTCATTTTTGGATGCTTGATTTTTGTGCAAAGTTTGAAAGCGATCCGAGCGAAACTGCGGCCGCTATCGTGCTGACAAAAGTTGAATCTGGAAGCACGCACGCATATATATATATATATATATATATATAAACTTTTTGACCAATGGTCATTTCGGACTCAGGCGGTCATAAGAAGACCTCCTGTGAAGAAATTTTTCCAAAATTCGAAAGTAGGGGACAAATGAATGGGTAGACCGAATTCTTCGAGGTCTACCCAAAAAACCTATTCTGTTTCGTCGGAGCCAAGTTTAATGAGATAAGTTCGAACCCCATCGCCCTGTTACATTGACGCTATATGTTTCCAAAACTTGTTTCAGTCTCGTCACATAAAGGAAAACACTCTATGACCCGGTGCAAATACGGTTTAAGTTAATTATATTAAAACTAACACAATAATCAAATGTGTTAGAATGGTTTTAACAATATTTTTATGTAGTCAGTTTATTTTACTCCTTTAAAATAAAAATAATTTAATGTAGTGTTAAAATATTATTTAATATTCTTTTTTGTTTTAATACTGATGTTTAAAACCGCATTTTTAGAAATAGTGTTAAGAAATTTATAAATCAGACATATTACAAAATAAACAATACGACTCAACACAATATAACACGACACGGTACGACACAACACGACACGACACGATACGATAAACTAATTTTAAATATCCTTCAAAATATTAATTTATGTACTAAAATAATAAATTTACTGTATCATATAATAACATTATTTAATTCATACCAGGCAAATATCCTCTTCGCGTATTATTATCAAGATTTATCCCAGATCAATATTTTTGCTCGAAAGCAACTTGGGATAGGAACTTCATTGCTCATTTCACTCCTCTCATCCATACGGTACTCGTATTCCTTTTTATATAAACATTACTTCGGTAAAATGTTTGTGTCATTCAAAAATGTATTTCAAACGAAATACGATTTCAACTTTGCTTGTTTAAGTTTAACTCGATTAACAGAATAAATTACATTTACCAACATACATTACATTAAAAAAACAAATCAAATCAAAAACACGCTTATAAGCTGGAAACTTTAGGCAAATCTCGAACTTTTTTACTAGTTTCAAAATATAGTTATATTTTTGTAATGTTTGTTTATAGATTCCTCAAACAAAAAAATTACTAAAACCCGTGAAGCTTACTATTTATATATTTATTAATTACTAAAAAATATTGAAAAACTTTGTGTTCTTGATGTAATTAAATTTACATAAGTATATGTAAACACTGCACATTTATTTTTACGACTTAAAATAATAATACTAATAATATTGATCAGTATATTAAAAAGACTCATGATCCGTTCGAGTATCCTAAATTAAATTATTGTCATCCATATTAAAAGACTGAACTTTCTAGATTAGTTTAAACACTTACTTTGTTAGGTACATACTACAGAAAATGGTTCTTATTTATTACTAAGCCTAATTCCTTGGCTGTACTTAACATGGAGCTAGTTTCTTTTATTTAATTGTTATACATTTTTGTAAGAATAAAGCTTTTTTTTAAAATGCTATGAGCATTTATTACAACTTTGAATTAAAACGTAATAAATTTGGCAACTGAATAGAAACAATATTAAGTAACACACACACAACACAACACTAAATATATGTGTTTAACTACCACTTCAACGAATAATTTCTACTAATGAAAAAGGCACATTCATCCCAAGAGTCCTCGGGGATGCGCCTCATTAACTTGACTGGTTTACATTACCACATGACGTCTCTGATATATTACCCTCGCTTATTCTGTAGTCGTAGAATGTGATTTACTGAGGCGAATTCACTGTTTGCGAAAGTAACTACATTATAGAATAAGAATCTTTATATAATTTGCAAATCACATTATAGAATATGTCATATTTTACAGTATATGTTCTTTTAGCCTTATACTTTAAAACATTGTTAATATTGATATAAAAATATATACTAGACTGTAAAGAATGCTCGAGACTTTTAAGTAATTCAATTTTCAATTCAACAAAACTAAAGTTAAAAACATAAAATATCCAGATAACAGTAAAAAACCTTTTAAACAAATTTAAATAAATAACTTGAAACTATTATTATACAGAGTATAATTTATGATGTAAAAACCTTTTTTTTCTAATTAGAAAAATATTAAATATTTTATAACTTTCATTATTGAGCCTAAACTTTTTCAAATAATCTTTTTACAAGTACTTTACAAGTAAAGTTGAGTTAGTCTCACTATAACAAAGCCTCGCTAAGATAAAAGACAATCCACCTGAGAGAAGTTTGAGCTAAATAAGAAATACTTGGAACTAAATTAAATTAAAACGGTCCTTAATTAACTACTTTTGTCTACTATATACCATACATATATATATATATATATATATCTTAATATTAAAACATTAGTATTAACTCAGTTTTGATTAATTATATGTAAAATATTTTTTATTATGACTAATGTCATTGCATTTCTATTATTTTAACTTTTATGAAATAAATAGTTTATGTTTATTTTCTTAATCTCTTTTCTATGTGGATGAACAATAGGTTTGTTCATCCACATAGAAAAGAGATTAAGATATCTTAATAATGGAATATAATACCTTAAATATATAAATATAAAATATTCTACTAATATTTGATCTCCAACAATTACATGTCTTATTGACAACGTATTTTATTTATAATTAATACTTTAAATAATATAAAAGAACGTATTGTACGATACCTAAACTGTTTTGTATTTATTTTGTTATACTTGTTTACTCTAACAACAGCTAATAATTATCATAGGCCCTTGGAATATCAGCGAACAGTACGATAAGTGGAGAAGAGTTTTAAAGGATTATCCTAATAAATTATCACTTTGTAAAATAATATGATAGTATAATTGAGAAAATCAATTTATTAAAATTTATGATAAAACGATTCCTCTCATATCAGTATATGTATATTTAATAACAATGCAATGTTATTTATTGTGTTTATTTTTTTATCAATGTTCCTCAAAGATAATGAAATTGTGTATGTAATATGAATAGCATAGATATTGATTACTGTTAGATGTGATATTATTTGGATTCTGGAAAATCAAATAGCCTTTAGTTAGTCACTGAATTACTTTATATTTACGCATATAGAATAAAAAATATATTTATATTTTATTCACAACAATTATCAGAAACGAAATAAGTAAATATTATAAATTAGCAATTGTAAGGAAAGTTTATTACACATTAATGCAGCTTTCACCCAGCTTTAAATTAATTTCATATTATTTACGGCTCGTCAGTTGGTTTACTATGAGTTACGCTTTTGAGTAAAAACTCAATTCGCGCTATAAGGTTATGAAATAAGTGAGCGTGTAAGATGAAGAGTAAGCGTAAATTAATTTTGGATTGTAAACTGTAATAAGTTTATATTTAACGTTACACAATCCCAATTATCTCTGACGTAATTCAAATCATAATATTAACTTATGACTGATTACAACATTGGATTTCTAATTTACAGTCAGCGAACTGTGACAATGGTATGGGAAAACATTTGTCATTTTAACCAACAATTGCTCAGAATATGATATATACCATGTAATTAAATGTTTTTTAAAATATGATTTTTACTTTTAACATTTTATAAATATCATTTCAATTGGATTCGATATTTCAATTCCATAAGAGCAAGAGCCGAACAAATTGCGCTTTAGAAATCACATTCTACTAGCACAGAAGCATAGAGTAAATCACGTCAATATATCATAGACTCCAATGTAAGCCAGTCAAGTTAATAGGTAGAGTCTGCAGGTACTATTGAATGTTACCTTTTCATTTGTTTTCTAATTTTGAACACATGTTCTTGCAGTTATTTATTTATTAAGTATAAATCTATGTACTTGCGAGAAGACTGAATTTTATGATATAAAAATATTATTTAAATAATAATATTATAGAGCTGATAAAATTTTTATATGCATTTATTTTCCTAGTTACATATCTATTGTAAGACTTGATTGTCATATCTTATAGTTAATTTTCTGGTCCTTAGTTACTATTTTTTTTATTTATATCATGGTTACATTACAAATAATGTAAGTTGTTACATCATATTATTTTAACTAAAATCTATGACATCTTTGTGTATGTTTTGCGTTGAGCATAAAAATATATCATTGTTTAAGATACATTTTTCTAGTTGTTTTTAATGCTAATCACAGGATTAGAATGAAGGAAATAAAATTCGCAGCGACAATGAATGTATGCTGTTCTTTTAATTTGCGCGACTTTTTACAAAATATATTTTACATGAAAACACAAAATATCATATGAATTCATATCAAAAAGGTGTCAAATGAGGATCAGTTCATTAAGTTGAATTTAATCACCATCCTATTAAGACATTTAATATTTAAAATAACAAAAGATGTCTTTGTAATTAATCCAGAGTTCAATAGACTTATGTAAATTAGAATTTAATATTTACAAAAAATAATTTATTTAAATTAGAATTTAATATTTATTCTTTAAGCTAACAACATATGCATTATTAATAAAGCACCTTACAAAGTAAATATTAAATTATATTTCACCCAAGAAAATTTCTCCAGTCAAACTAATAAACTTCTATTAGGCATAATTAATCAAAAGGAAACTTGATTCCACTTGTTAGCGAGACATTTAATTAAAATAAAAAGTAAGATGTTTTGACAACAACAATAATAATAGGAAGTTTCGCCTTTTCTCTACGTATTAAAGCCTCTCCAGCAATATGATATAAAAATGTATAGGTAACGTACTTTAAATATCAAATCATATTTTATTATTCTTTATTTTTGAATGATGTCCTACGTAATAGTATTATGATATCGGTATGATTTAATGGAGAGCAGTGAACTTATTAGACCGCTTCCCCTCACGACTGTATAAGAAGCTTAGATGTTTGCCAAATATTCTCCGATAACATTTAAAGCGCCACTCCGAAGCGACAATAAAAAAAATACGAGTACTAACGCTTTTTTATCTCTAGATACAAATTGTAATATAGAAGGTATTGGCCTAAGATATACTGCAAAGCTTTGGTCTAAAGCCATATTACTGTAAACCGAAAGAAATAATCCTAGCAATATTTAGATGATGATCACTTTTAACTCATTTCCATTGTAACATATTAAGATTAAATATAAATCTACAATTTAATTAGGAATAGTCTTCACAATATAATTTATAATTAATAAGTTTTGACTAACAAATATATAATTGTTTATCATTACAACAAATGTTTGATTTACTGTTATAATATTTAAAAATACTAAAGAAAAAAATCGACATTTACATGAAACTGTTGAACTATTGAAGAAATGAAAATATAAATACACGCACTTATTACGCCGTGGTGCTAATCGCTTCTATTAAGAATATCAGAGCAAAGTACTAAAAGATCAATATAGTAACTTTAACATACAAAGTACGAGTTAGTCTGCGTAAGTAATTAATCGTCGCAACGCTACAATCATGGGTAGAATACAACAGATTCACTCGCGGTCACGGATAATTTAACAGGAAATAGCGCGGAAATCGTCGTGTCAAGATAAAACCGTTTGAAGATTCTACAACATTTATTTACATAAGCTTCTATAGATTTTGCAATCTATACTCATAATATGACTGAGGAATTTATATTTTAGTTGATTTTATTAATCTCTGAAATTGATAGTAGGATTAGAAAGTTACTTTTTTTAAGATCTATTTTTATAAAACATTATAAAAAAAATTAAAGTAGTGAAAGAACCTGCCACAAAAAAAATGATTTGGATTAAGTTGCTTCTTTCCTAAGTTCGATAAATATTTCTGAATTAACGATCCGAACGAATATACGACAAGTATAAGTAGCAACTTATGAAATTAAAATTTCCAAAGAATTTCTTATTATCATTTAAATACTTTCCTTTTCTTGAACATGAACCACGTAATGGCACCAAAACAGACGGACAGAATACATTGTACACTTTTGAAATTAGGTGCTGAATGTCTGAGATAACACCACTATCATCTCTATGTTGCGAGTTTTAAAATACCAATCATAATTACAAAATAATTAAATTAAGTACGATATTAATAATGATAAATATTGGTTCGAAATATAAAGATGTAATAAACTATGTTTTAAATAGTTTTTTTTTGTGCAATTTACTAACGAATAATAATGACTTTTGATATACCGATTATATTGGGAATTGAATAAATTAATTATTTAAGAAATCAACATACAGCAGAAAGAGAATTAAGTAGACGTGAAACAAGCATAAAAATATTGGTTTTTTTATGTACTCGTAGCATAACAGACGCGCCCTGACTTCGTTTGAGTAAAATTATTGAATTTCATTATGAAATAGTTCTTTATTAATTTGTATTGAAGACTAAAGATATCATTCATTTATATTCATAAAATATCAGCGACTAAGCCTACTTAGAGGTAGGACAACCTAACATTTTCTTTGGAAGATGCTTAAACTTGAAAAATATACTTATGTTTAAATTTCGGCGTAGTGATTTGACTAAGCGTTGATAAATAAAAAAAATATATTGTAAAAAACTAGCAATCGCTCAATTTTTTATTATTTAAGTATTTTCTCATTTACTATTGTACACAAAGTTGCAGACTGAAATGCCACAAAAGAAGTTTAGGTATGTCGTTATATTTCACAATACATTGAATTTGGCGACACCACTAACAAGGTAACTGTTTCGATTAAACTTTGGTATGCACGTTTAGTTTCTTTATTTAATATATATTTGAAAAGAGATTTTATACAATAGTTTATTTAGTTACATTGCAGAATAATGCTGTAATGATAATTGTTTAAATTATAACATGTTTTATTTTTTGCATTTGTGTAGCATTCTTAAAGTTTTTTAATCTAATTAACTCTACATTGCATTAATGATAATACTACTAATTTAAACTTACAGATATATATAATAAATAAATATAACAAATAAATAAAGATAATGTTTACACTTTTAACATTTAAAATCATTATTGGTAGGTCAAAAAAAAATGTACTGAACTTCCGGTAACAGGTTAGAATTATTTTAAACAAATGAATAATAAGAAATATTTGTAATAACTTTGTAAGTATAAGAATATACGTAACTATTTGCTGCAGTCTATTTCGTCATCACCTGGATTTACCTAGAGTTTTCTAACTCTCTAGGTCATTTTAAGTCAGAATCGAATGGATTTTTTTTCCAAATTTGTTTAAGCTGCGAAATATTAACCGTTAACTTTTAATCATAAAGTATTATAATTAAAACGATGACTTGAAATTGGGAGCTCACAAACTAAAAACGATTCAGAAGAAACAATAACCATACGAACATGGAAACATGTTGAAACATATCAATAGTAAGTCTAAATTGATTTACAAATATTGATTGCAAGTTAAATATTCAGGGTAGTAGAGAGGAAAAGCTAGATAAATTGCTTTCTTATTGCTTAAACACTTTTAATAACTATAATTAACCTGGTCATTTGTATTGGAGAGTTCTTTGGTATTGCTTTTAGTGAAAAGTATAATTAAATGGATACCGTATTGACTCGGAAGTGGCTTAATTATTTTGCTCTCAGTTGCTATGCTCCTAGAAGCAATGTAGTAATTTATAAAAGGGTTTTAAGGTATGAATGTAACATATAATGTCATCCAGATTAAAGCAACTATAAGCAATGAAAATACTATTATTATTTATAATAATAATTATAAATTATTTATAATAATAGCTCTCAATTGTTAAGTAATAAACTTGAAAAGCATCCGTTTAACATAATTATTAATTAATAATTAAGTGTAATAAACAATATTTGCGAATATTGTTTATTTATATCGTGAATTTATCAAACATTGTTATTAGGAAATAACTATTTATTTATTATCTATCAATATATATCATTATCTACTTGCCACCAGAATAACTTACCTGCAAACTAACAATCAATAAATCAAGCACCACAAACGTAACATAACGGGCACACTGCGGCGGAGTGCTGTCCATAAAACTTTAGCCTTAATAAAGATAAAACTTGCGTCAAATAATATATCTACGTCGCACAAACCTATTTATTGTCTAAATATGCCCTACGCTTTTGAGTATACATTAATACATTAACAGAAACCATAATATTAATATAATAATGTTCGTGACAGTTAATATCATATTTATTATTTGGCATTTGTAAGGTTTGCTTATTACGCAATATAAAATCAATATTTCTTTGGGTGATTGAATTGTTTTTGTTGATAAAAACAAGTTTAACGACATTAAAATTTTTGTTTAAGTCTCTGTACTTTAAAGGAAACATGAAAAAATAAATGTGTAAAATACTATAAATCTGAAGAGATTGAAAATATTGTTAGTGATATTTTCGTTTAAACATCATATTCATTATAATGCACGTTTAATTTTTTCCGAACTTTAAAAATTAATAACAATCGAAACACAGAACCGATATGGATTTAAGATATGTAATAGTATGTGCCTTATAGTTATATAATTAAAAAATATTTGCTTGTATACTTATGCGTTTCATATTTCTAACTCAGTCACTGGCGTGCCATGTCACTTTGTTAAATTGTTGTTAAAATAACAATAGGAAACCGGAAACAGAGGTAGATTAAAGTCGTAACTGTTTATTAGTTTTCTATTTATCTCGGATAATGCTTACTTGTTTTTTATTTAAACATATTGGAAAGACTAATAGAGTGATATATAAGTTCTATCTTTTAAAGATGCCATGTGTCATTATATATAAAATGTTCACTTCTTTAAATGTCATTAACACGATGCGCGATATGTTTTTTTTTTTCATTCTTTTAATTATTATTACTTAATAAAAATACTTAGTATTTTTTTTTATATTCTGAGTAGACATAACATCATGTATATGTACACTTAATTCATAAATACTAAGTTTTCAATATTATCATACAATAATGACGTTTCTACGTTAAATGGTAGCATATATTTTAATATTTTTATACATCTACTATCTAATACACTAGCTTTAGTCCGTGAATTCACACACGCTAAATTCGATGCTGGATGGTAAGATCCAATTGCACCCACATAATTATGTTTTTTCTTCCACCTACCCTACTTTCTTAGATAGGATGAAGAGGAGAAGAAGGATTTTCGACTTATTCAATATTTATCTTTATGTTAAGCACAACATACATAAAATCTTAATACATTGTATAATCTATATTATTGTAAGGTTTTATCTTAGTCCTTTCAGAAGTATTTTGTGTGATAGTGTTACAAACGTCTGTTTGTATATATGTCTATATATCCTCACTAGCATTCACATTATAATATTATTAGGAGGGTGTTAGAAAATTTTGTATTTTCATACACTTACATATTACTACTACTTGTGCTTAAGCATTAACGCCAATATTTTGGTTGACCAAGTTAAATATTTACCTTTATTTAATCATATAAATATTTTAAGTTTATTAGTGCTAGTAAATGTAGGTAGTAAATGTAGTAGTAGTAGTAGTATATTTATAGTGAATAATGTAGAATGAAAGTTGTTCTTGAGTTAAGATAGTTTTCACATACAATAGAGTCCTCGCTTCTCAAGTTGAGTTAAGATTGCTTTAAATAAACATATGCACTTCAGATGAACCTGGCTAGTAAATTAAAATAAATATTGCATATTGTACTCAACGTAAATAAGCAAGAGTATGATACAAACTTTTGAGTTCATTAATATTGTAATAAAGCTTATGAGAACAGTCTCATAAGTTTGTACACAGTTGCAATCGGCATTTGCCAGACTACTACGAAAAAATTTATGTCAACAATTATTCATATTATACTTTGTTTACTATTATACTTGATATTGTACACTAATGAGTACATTTACGCTCTATAAATATATTAAACTATGGATAAAATTTATCACCATTTGCAAATTTAAAGAGTCGCCAAATCTTGTGCACTTCTGATATTGAAAAAACCATGAGCCTTTATATAGTGAAGTCAAAAAACTTTATAAAGTAGTTTTCTTATAAAATTTATAAATAAATAATATGAAAACAAAAAAAGTCTGTATAAGAATTGTACTTGTACTTCTTAAATCGGCAAGGTGTTAACACATTTTCTACAAACGTCTTGGGACCAAACACTGTTAATGGACCCGTTTATACAGTGCATTTGAATTAACTGCAATTTAATATACGCATAGTACATAAAGATGAAACAGAGTATGTAGATCTATGAGTTCATTGTAAATGGCGGCTTCTTTTGTTAATGAAGGAAGGACATTAAGTCAAAGAGTTAATGAAGTATATCAAGTACTTATGAATCTCATTGTTATAAATTGTTAGCTTCGGTTCTACAGCCATCAATAGCCATGTGATTAATTAATACTATATGACGAAGCAATTTAGATCAAGAGTTGGTTAAATGTCGAATACGATTTAGACTTTATTCCATTGCACTACGTGCTAAAACAAAAAAATAATAATACAATTTGTAAAGGTATCGTTCAGCATTTTAGAATCTTATACAACCCATAAAGAAATTGTATATTTGGTTTCTCTGGATTTCGTTTCATTACAGATGAGACAGCTTTCGTTTTGTATAAAAACTGAAATCGAATAATAAAATATTTTAACTATTAGATTACATTGCTTTCAGACTATATAAACGAAATGAAATTCAAAATACTTCACTCTAACATAGATACAACTTATATCAAGTGTACATATTTTTTTATTAGACTTAATGGTGGAAAATTATTTTTAAAAGGAATCTTCTTAACTAGTGGAACATTGTGCTGAATAAGGAATGGGCATTTGTTACATTAAGTAATATGTTACAGTATCAGAGAAAAAACTCTGATCTGGCAAATAAGAAAAAATCCGGATAAACGTTTTTACTAATTCTCTTTCTTTAAATATTATCTCTGACTAATTTTGATTCTATATACGCTATCTTTTTAATATATTATTGTATTTCTAAATATGGGCAAGAAAATTTAAAATTTATATTAAAACGCTATCTATTTTAATTTCATTAATCAAGATGCAATTAAACTGTTTAATATTCTGTTTTGACAAACATGTTTTATGCTAACCTTCACAGTAGAATAAGTAATTTTATTATGGTTAATGTACATCATCTCGACAGAGTTAAAATAGTAAAGTTTATGTCCCATTTTGTCGCCATGTCTGAGATGAAATGTGTGTATGAGAAATATATAAAAAAGATTTAATTTAATTAATAGTGTGATAAAATATGTCTTGTTAAACTTCAATTGTTAAAGTCACATAAAAAATATAAAATTTAGGCATTGCAATATAAATACTTTCATTCCCTACTTAATTCTATTCCTAGGAGTGAAATTTCGTCATCGTGAACCAACCCTTTAATATGAATCCTTTAGACATTAAAATAATATATTATATAACTGTAGATAACTGTTAAAAAAACAACATGAGTTATATTATATTTCATTGCTGATAATTAGATAATACAGCCCTAAGGTTTCCAAATCTCCCATAAATTGCTAATTGAGGAGAGATATTCAAATTAAATTTAGTTACAGGTATCTTCACTCCAAGTAATTTAACTCAAAGTTTCCTCAGGTAAAGTGTTTTACACCTTAACAATTAAGGTTTTGATATTGTGTGTCTTCTACGCTTATGTATAATACTCTTATTTAATACGTGACACCGATAACAAAACAATTGTATCTAAATGGTTTGACTATTTGTCTGTTGGTATAATTACGTATCATGCAAAAAACCTTAGTTTTATGAGGAAACCCAAAAACTGATTTAGGATATAAATATACTTTTTATATTAATAATATATTTATTTTGTTTCACAAACAACAAATAACTTGGAAACGCTGTTTTTCTCTCGGTAATTTTTTTAGTTATTTAAGACATACATCAAACAAAGATGGGGTTAAATATAAAACCATTACAATACCACAATAAAAAGAAATAGGCAAAGGAAAGGTTATTAGTTTTCTATGCCCATTTGTTAAGTATAAGAATAAGAAAAAAGATTATATGGAAATTCTTACACAAAAACAATGATACTCAAAGACACACCCGGATGTCTGTTGACCTAGAAAAGATTTGGGTTTATGAAGCCTTGTGATAAAAGCTTTTAAGTTTATTTTTAGTCATCAGAATGAGGCGTGTGGTAAGGTATGGGGGTAAATTTTAGTAATATTGGGAAATGATTTATTGCACTATGTATATGGATAAGTTTACAAAATATTCTAAAAAAAAACTTCTGTGATTTATTTTTTGTAATAATTTACAAGTCCCTAAGTTTTTAAAGAAATTAAACTTTTGAAATGACTGTTTAGTGACAGCATTCTTTAAATTTAACTAGGCAGTTATTCATATTTATTTTTATTAAAAGTTTTTATTTTAAATCGAGCTAACCTCAAGTAAGGGTTCTGAAAATTCACGAAACATTAATTGCTTAAACAGATTCTAAACAAAAGTATTGTCAAATTCTAAACTAATTAAAAGTAATATAATCCTTTAAAGCTTTACCGATATTTGAGTCAGGAACAGAATTGCTTTTCTTTCTGAAGTAAATATTGTTATTTCAGCAGAATTCCTTCATTTAAAATATTAATCTATTCAACTCGGAAGTAATTAAAGAACAACTTTACATCAAGTAACTCTTGATTTCGTATTTTTTCTACATAAAATGGTACATCAAGATTTAATTATTTTATATTGAAGATGTTCCAATATATAAAAAAAGTTGTAAAAGTAAACTACTCGAGTTAACACGTACACGAGTTTTAGTTTAAAAAAACTGAAGTTTACCACGCATTGATCTTTTGGTACTAATGATTTAGCTAGTTTGACAAATGTGTGAGAAGCAGTATATATTCTAAGTATTAAAATACAGTCAATGGGTCACATTAATTGATGTTAATTAAATATTTCTATGCGAATGATAAGCTTTTTCTAAATATTTCAGTCGTTTTAGTTTTCAATGTTTTTTATTTTAAAAACCTATCAGTTGAAGCATTGGCTTTTAAATTTAAAGAAATGGTTGGTATAAAATTTTTTAAAACCCGAATACAATAAAGCACCTAAAATAATGCCAAAGTTGCAAATGCATTTTGTGTCGCAAAAGCAATGGTCCATTAACCAACCTCTTGCAATATATTTTTCTCAGAATTGTACAATCTATTCATGTAAATTATTATTAACTACTGGGTTTTTCAAAGTAAAGTGACAAAACATGTTTAAATGATTAGAGATATTCTTCCAGCTTTTAAGCGTTTTAGATATTTCTTTAAAAACTTATCTTATTATAGTGAACCACAATAGTGAAAATTATCATAAAATTATTAAAATATTACTTATTAAATATTACTTACTATCCGATATAATAAAAAAATATTGTTTTATTGATATCTCATGTTACTTTTTTTTTAATAAATTTCTTTGGGCAAAAAATACACACTCGGTTTTATGAATTCATTAGTAATTAATAAAATTAGCGACTAATATATATAACTCATCTGTGACAATACAATAAAAAACAACATATTTCTAGAGGTCCGCTGAATAATGAATGAGGAGATCAAAAAGAGATGAGAATGAAGAATCGTACATAAACTATTGTATAGACTCCCTGTTTGACTACTTTTGGGACTGGAAAGATAATTACTAATTAACTTATACACACATATTTCAATGATATTTTTACATCATAAATTAATAATGTAATCGAATGAGTGAAATTTAAATATTGACTAATAACAATTAACAATAAAATATAAATAGTAAATGACAAAATTTAACAGAAGCATTTAAAGCAATGCATCTGTTACATTTTATCTTTTTTTATTTTGAGATATAAAATAGTAATAAATATAAATGTAGCAATTATTATGAATAAATACATATACTATAATTATGTGATGCTTTATAAAAAACGGTTAATTTTTTATACCAATTTGCGACAATGAGACTGATGATAAGTAAATATTAGTTTAATATTATTAAATTATCATTGCTGCTTGCTTATTCAATTTACCTTTATTTTTTACCTTTAAATTTACTAAATATTATAATATATTTACAATTAATTTAAAATGTTCTAAGAAGTTCCTGTAAAGCCTGTCCTGTCTGTCTGTACATACTGTACAAAACAATATATATTTTTAAAAGTACAAATCCGTATTGATTAATTTCTTCAAGAGCATCTGTTCCTTAAAAAGCTTATTTTTAAGAAAATAAAAACTTATTGTTGGTTTTTAAACATTTTAAGGTTGTTTAATATTTATGTAAATCATTTTGTTTTATTTTGTTATTTTATCGCTGATAGTGAACAGCGGCTGCGCGGTAAAGATAAATGATGTATTTATTTATTTTAAAAGCAGCAAGATAGATTGATTTGCCGAGACAAAGACTTAATAACTGTTAGAGAATAATGGCACCATGAAGAAATATCTTCTTATTTCTCTTCTTAGGCTAAGAAACAAGTTGGCAGCAAGTTCAAACGGCCATGCCCATGGTAGGTGTACCAGAAAGCAGGAAAATAGGTAAGGGCTTTTAGCCGGTAGACGTCCGGTACTACCTGGAACCCTTCCCCCAGTGTCCATGAGGATTTCCTCCAACTGAAACAGATATAAAAATAAGACTTCCAATAGCCTTTGTTAGCTTTAATTAATAATAATTTTGCAGGCTTTAATATATTCAAAATATTTATAATTCCTAGCATTATTCCGATTTATGAAGGACAATCTTGGTATATAAGGATTATTTAGAATAAGTGCTTTAACTAACAATAGACTAAATTCATGGCTATGTTGGAACAATGCAGTTAACATATCGCTCATATAAAGTTTATCCCAGCTTTATGACACCACTCATCGCCTTACATTCTAGGGGAAGTTTAAGATCTATTGTTTTCTTCCAAAGTTGTTATAAAAGTACTTTCACATTAAGACAATACATTGTCCTACAACGAAAGCTCCTTAGAATGATACGAAATTTTACGACCTGCTATTAAAACGTATTGCTCTATATTCCTTTCTGAATATGGTTTTAAATTTGCCTTACTGTTATTTATTTAAGGAAAATAAATTATTAATTTTCAATTAAAGGTATAATGATGGTGTTAATGTATTATTTATTTTGCTAAATTATTTCTATAAAGCAATAAAATTTTATCTTGCAACTATGAACACATTTATTTTTCAAATTAATGTAAACAGTTAAGTTATTTTCTTTGAGCCTTAATTATATCTATCAAGAATGCAAATATCAAAGAAAGATTATTCAATTATTCAGACATTATTAAAATTTTCCACTAACCTATAAACAATTTGTTTTTATATTAATAGCAGTGTTTTTTATTTTAAGACATTTACGTACGTACCGGTAGGGTTACATTTTACTACGAGGTTTAATGTTCAAAGTGTTAATGTAGGCAATCGAGATTAAAGGAATTAATTAAAAAAAAGTGTTGTAATTAGTCCTTCATTATCGTTTATATTTTATTTAAAGTAACTTTTATTTCTTTGTAACATACACGGCATTATGATTATTCAATGTATTATAAATATTTTTTTCTCCACTATACATGATATTGGCGGGATATATCGTGCAATAAGTGAAAGCTATAACTAAAGAATAGAATAGATAAATACCCTCTGAGAGACTCTTCTTCTTTTTATTTATTAAGCTTTCCTAAGGGTCTCTAGTGTTAAATAAATGTCAAGAAGTTTTTTCTTTAAAATGAATATAGTCTTTGTCTACAAAAAGAATTAATCAATACCGTTATCAATATAAAATAAGAGAATGAAAATTCGTTAGAAATAATTTGATTAAAAGGTAGTACTATTTTTAATATCAAAATGTAGAGGCATTAATTTAAGTCATTCATATTAAATTGAAATTACATAAACTTCGCATTAAATTCACTCACAGTTGTTTCATGCCAAAAAAAATTATTTAAAAAATGCGCATGATTTGATTATTTAAATATTATGTTAAGACACATAAATTTCAAATATTTTTTCTTTTTAATAAAGTTATTAGCTTAATTATTTAAAAATTTCCTACACGATTCCACTAATTTCTTTGATTGATTGACTTCTTTCAAAACTGTAATATTCAATATTATGTTATAAAGCTTTACACTTTAATTGTAAAAAAGTCCTCTCATTGTTTATCTTTGCCTGCTGTGGTTATTAGTTTTCGTAATCTAATAATTTTACAGTTTATTTATTTATTTTATTTTATTTTAGCTTCACGCCATATCCCTTACGGGGTAGCCAAAGACGATGGAGCGCCAAACGCTACGGTCCCCGCATACCTCTTTCGCCTCGGCCACAGATATCATCCTCTTCATACATGCCATCCGGGAGGTCCTCGTGCTTTTTACGTGACCTTACTGCAGTATCATAGATACTGTATTTACGAATATCACTCGATGTCTCCCCCTTTCTCTCTTACCGCTCACTTTTCCAATATAAATTTTTTTACCATTATTTCATCACTCATTCGTTCGACGTTCCCAAACCACCTAAGCACATTCTTCTTCGTTTTCACCGTAACATCTTCGCTAGTACCTGCCATTCTGTGGATCTCTTCATTGCGGATACGATCAGCTAGACTGACTCCGCATGTTCGAAGAGATCGCATCTCTACAGCATTCATCTTTCTTACATTCTTCTTCTCTGTTACCCACGTTTGCCTGCCGTATAATAGCGTCGGTAGCAAAACCGCATCGTGTACAGCCAAACGTGCAGCTATGCGGACGTTTCGCTGTCTCAACAATGCAGCCAAAGCACCGTTAACTCTGTTACCGGCAGCAATACACCTTTCCACATCCATTTCGTATCTTCCGTCTCTGCTAAACATACTTCCTAAATATACCTTCATTCACTTGTTCTATTATCTTATCATTCACGTTGATCTTACATTCTGTGCTTTCTTCATTTCTTTCAAATAACAGACCCTTCGTCTTATCTACATTCAGGCTTAGACCATTATTTTCTCACCCATCTTTCAGTGAGTGACCAATGCCTGCAAATCGCATTCTGATGATGCAATGAGCGCAGCATCATCTGCATATAGCAAGCAATTAAGTTAAGCTTACCTACTTTCACTCCGATGTCACTATCTTTCACGCTTTGGATTTTTTTTTTAATTTTACAGTTACATAGCCAAATGTTACATTACGACCCATTTAAATATAAAATAAACTAATATAGTAAGTAAAAAAAAAATTTGACTATACGTCATGGTAAATGAGTTTCATTAATTATGTTCAAATTGTTTGCGTCAATAACTTGGTACGCAATTGAATATTTGAATAAACTCATCAGAAACCATATAGCACTACCCTGTCTTAATGAGATATTAAGAAAATATATTTACAATATTTACTAAATTATTACCTAAATAAAAAAATTAAGCAATACGAGAAAATAATTAATTTAGGTAATGTTGTAGTATATGCCACATTGAAATTATTATATAACAAATTAGAGATATATCATACTTTCAGCAATTTTTCTAGTATAAATTATTTACCTATTGTTAATTATTATTATTTCTAAAACAGTTATGGTTTAGTTTTATTCTGGTATTTGTAAACATTAAGGCTTTGAACAGTTCACGTTATGATACTTACACGCGACAGAACAAATCAATCGTAAATATCTCTGTTACAAAAGAGTAAACAACAATAGATTATTTATTGTCATAGTTGAAGAGGTAACTTTTTATATTTATTTTCTTTTCATTATGACCATGACCAGATGCTTCATGAATTCTTACTTCAAATCAACTGTCATTCGTTTTAGCTGTTATGTTATAAATATTTTTGATGTATATTTACTGCACTTTTACAATTTTTTCACTTTTTAGAATTAAGTCTTATGTTATTTTAATCCTCTATTAATAGCACTGTGTCTATGATACTCTGTAATATTAAAAACACGCCCTTTTTATATGAAGCACATAATTCTAGTTACATAAATAAATAAATATTTTAAAAACTTTATCCATTTCTAACAATTTAATTCTTCTCAGCATCATTGTAGATAAATCTTTAAAAGTTAAAAAAAATGTTCAAATATATATTATCATAAATATCGTTTAATGTTTATTGTAACACCTTTTGTAACGTTTCACGACCAATATATTCCGTACTTTTGTGTTGGCAATAAATAAAAAATTCACCGGGACGTGAGCACGTACCCAAAAAGCCAGACACTGATAAAACAAGCGGACAAAGCTATTTAGTATTTCATAAAGCTTTGATTACTTTTGTCCTGTCATTTTCATGTTGTATCAACTCAGCTTGTTTGCTTTAGTACAGATAGTTAGGTCCTGAGAGTTAATACTATCATATTTAAGTCTTTTAATTTTTTATTCATTCGACTGTAAACCGATACTGACCTACGAGTATGTTACATTGTGTAACATTGTAGAACTCTAAATAAATCTAGGGCATGTATTTATAATTTAAACGATATTTTGTAGAGCTAATAAATACATTTAAGTTTTTTTAAAATACTAATAAGTAGTCTTTTACTTTATAATAAAAGGTTTAAAATTGTTTTTTAAATCTTTTTACAGTACAATTGTGCTTTATGTAGAAAAGAAAGTAAGAAACGTAAATATGTTTTATTACTTGCCAAGATTCACTTGAAAATAATTCGCTAAGAGTACGATAAATATTAATAGTTCAAATATATATACGATATGTATTTGAACTCTACAATCTCTTCGACCTGAGCTTGAATCGTTTTATTGTAATGGTAAGAAAATTGAAAATGAAGTACTTATACTTTTTTATGGTTACAAATAAGTTTTGTAGTCATTTACATAATACTGGCATAAAGTGTCTATTATTGCTATATTTCGTGTGGTGAGTGAGAAAGCCGGAAGCCTACTTGCCATATCCACTCATGCCCTTCCTTTCCGGGTTCCCTTTACCTTTTCCCATTTCCGAAGGATGGTATTTACATTAAATATATATATATGCAAATGTCCATAGGCGACCATTCCACTTAAAATTAGTTTTATCATTTGCTCTTGACCCATGCTGTATGTCATACAAAAAAAGAAATGAATTAAATTACTAACGATTTTTTAAAAGACTATAGAAAAGCACAGGAGGAGGAGGACTTTCCTTCTACTTTTGATTGGTAAAAATATATTGAACTCAAATAACTAAAATCCTTTAAGTAATTTAATTGAAAATGTTATTTTATTTAATCTTGTTAATTTTGCCATACACATAATTCTAAGCAATATACGTAACCGAGCTTGGTGATATTGATTACTCTGGGATACTAAATTATTTATAGCCTCATGAATCATATTGACTATTTATTAATAAGTATCTACTTATTGATAATTAAAAAGCGTATATTTTGTGTGTTTTGTAGATACAAAACATAGTCTAACTCTTAAAATATTTTTGATATGAGCTCATTATTATTTACATAAATTATAACAGTCATTGTATATAATAAAATGTATATTTTTTTAATATGTATTATTAATCAACCTCCATTTAAATATGATTGTTTATTTTCCTACAACTGAAATATATAATTTTAATATAACATTTTTTTAGGTAAGAAAGAGTTTGTAGTATGTAGTTATTTTAATCATTCCTTTTGAGGTATTATCGTCATATCACAATAATAAAATGATAAAAACTGTCAACGTAAACTTTAAGGTATAAATATACAGAAGAGTGTGAAAGAATGCTAATAAAGAATCTTGTAATCAATAAGGACAGACATTCCATTGAGGAGGAGAACAGGAGAAACATTCCATTGTATTGAACAATCATTTTTGCTTACCTAAATATGATTCATAACATATAATTAGAAGATGTAAATTATTTATGTATATAATCTATTTTAAATGTATGATCATCTCACCTCATCATCTTCCCGCCCTTATCCCACTTTTGGGGTCGGCACAATATGTTTTCTTATTCAATACTCTTTTGTTATTCATCATTTCTGTACACACTCCCTTCTTCTTCATATCGTCTTTTACGCATACCATCCATCTTTTCTTCGGCCGTCCTCTGCCTGTCCATCCCTCCACTACTACTACTACTAACCAGCACTCTTTGGGCCACATGCCTTTCATCTCTCCTCATAACATGCCCATACCATAACAGATGGCTACATGTATTTTTTT
Organism: Melinaea marsaeus rileyi; assembly: GCA_918358865.1. Taxonomy (NCBI): domain Eukaryota; kingdom Metazoa; phylum Arthropoda; class Insecta; order Lepidoptera; family Nymphalidae; genus Melinaea; species Melinaea marsaeus. The sequence goes on from OU911089.1 coordinate 37,954,138, forward strand.
CTGTCACTGGCGCTACTCCCAAGCTTCCCCTAACATACTCATTTCTTATTCTATCTCTTCTTGTTGCCCCACACATTCATCTTAACATTCGCATCTCCGTTACATGCAGACGCTTTTCACCTTCAACCTTTAACCTTCATCGCCCAGCACTCAGATCCATACATAACGGCTGTCCGTTATGTATGGATGAGACCTGTGTCTAATGATGTTTTTATAGATCCCTCCCCTTTAGTTTCAGGGGGATTCGTTCATCACATGTTGTCCCGGGGACTTGTCGCCATTTCATCCATCCCGTCTTCATTCTGTGCTTTACGTCCCGGTCAATATTGCCAACGCTTTGTATTAGAGAACCAAGGTAGCGAAAGTCCGAGCAGACTGGTAACGGTACTCCATCGAACAAAATAGGAACAAAACCGAAGACACCACCTAAGTCGCAGAACATGTGCTCTGTTTTGGTTCTCTGTTAATGTTCTGACGGAGGGGTAACACCACAAATCCTAGTTTACAGTTTGATGGCATATTGAGAATAAATACCACATATGTCGGATAGGTAGTTCTTCTACAGAGTAGTCATGATATCATAGTTGCCAAGACCAAGCACTGAGCTATGAGGATTGTTTCACACATTTGGAGATAGTCGGCTATGTATTGTCTGAAATAAATTAATAAACATGTGTAAAATACACAGCTCTTCTACTTTCTTTTCGTGATTTATTTGAGGTTTTAAACTCATTTTGATTACACCTTCAGCATGTTTTTCTTCATGCACCAAAGTTAACATAATGTAGTGTTCCGATATATCCTGAGGCACACAAAATATTATTATAAAATAGATAAATAATAAAAATTTATAACTTTAACTTGATAATTTTGACAAATTCATTTCTTTTCTTGTAACAGTTAATTACTTGCAAAAAATAAATTAATTTAGGAGTTAAATAATAAATTAAAATAGTTAAATTTGAATTTATTTAATCTTTTAAAAGTATTAGAGTGTTTTACCGCATGATTATAATATGATCTAAGCTCTACGGAATGTTCCTTCACTTGAAGAAGTAGAACTTCAGTGTAATAATTTTTTTTATTCAAATCAATTGCTTGGCAGCTGTTCGGAATAATTGAAACAATTATAACGGATCTAACGTCTATCCACTATTAAGTTTGTTAATATTTTAATTATATTGATATATAAATGAAATAATACAAACACGCTTGTCACATAATGCTAATTTATGTTTTTATCTCTATACTATGTCTAAATTTAGTAACATCATATAAGTATATATCTCATAGAAAATATTTTTAAAAAATTCGTCGTCACGATATCATTACCAAAATAAATTATAATATTACCCTAAACTTAACTTAAACTTTTCACTTATTTATTAATTTTCTTTTAATATGTTTATAAAAGTACCACTTTAAAAATATTTCAAAGGTAAATTAAACTGTAAGGAAATATTTTATAATGGAATCCCTAATTTATGATTTCTAAAATGTTTTGATAATTTGTCAGAAGGTAAAGTTCGGTTTTCCGTTATACGCTTTAAATGTATAGACATTATTCTATAACATGATGAATGATTCAAATCACTTATATACTCGTACATTCTTATAGAATATTGAAAGGTTATTTCCTAATTTCATACTTCAAATTTTTATGGGTTGTTTTATATAATTTACTTTATTTACTCACTCACTCCCAATATTTTTTTCAGGCGTATTATTTGAATTTTAAAAAATCTTCAATCACTTAACATAAAATTAAAAAGAGGCTTGTGTCACACGACAGGAGTCAACAAAAGAGTTCCGTCCTTTTGGGTACGGAAACCCTACTACAATGGAGTTAAATTTCTTTAAGTAACAAAGGCGCAATCGTAAGAAGTAAAAGGTCGACCTATCAATAAAATACCTAAAATTTTTGGTTTTAATATTTTTTATAGTCAAAAGACATTCTGTGACTTTCTATGTTGGTCACACAAATACAAACTTGTTCTGTATTAAAAATTTTATCATATTTTTGGGTACATGGGGATTCATGCTGCACAATTATTGTTAAATAAATGATCTTATATTGATGCTTTTATTACCTCTGTTGTTTGCTTTTATTATATATTTTTTTTAAATTTTAAAAATGTTTAGCTTTTGAATATGTGAATATAAAACGGTCTATACAATATATAATAAGCTTTTTGCAAAAGTAGATACCAGTATTTGTATATTTAGAGATATATTGAAGTTGAGATGGTATTGATCACTTGGTTAAGTAAATTAAATTATAACAAATTATATAATTAAATACTTCAAAAAGATGTAAAAAAACATAGAATTGCTCTAGATAATAATTATTATATGATACGAATGTATCTTTCTTCATATAACGAGATATTTTCTATGAAATTAAATCTATGCTCAAGCTTTTAAAAAACAGAATGAAAATCAGGTAAGGTATCACTTAGTAGGTCGTTTCACTCAATGAAATCTTCCTTCATATTCACTTTAACGTCTACAGAATGATTTTTTATGATCAGAAATTTTAAAAGGAATGTCAGATATTATCACCGTTCAATTTCATTCAATATTTTTAATTATCTTAATGTTTTTTTAACGTACAGGGTTTTTTTTTGTTATGCATAATATTGTTAAGCTATTGTTGAAGTAACTAACTACTGAATGTAGCCTCTCTAGATGTCTTTGCTATTATTAAACACTAGTGTTTCTCATCTCTTTGCGCTTCAATGGCTCGTCACGGTATTGATGGTATTCAAGATCTTCAATATGAACATCATACAATTTTCAACATTAGTCTGGTAACGTACAAAATAAACTTTTATCTTAATAATGCAATGAAAACCATTTTTGATTATATTATTATGATCAAAATAAAGTTTTTGGAATATTCTAATTTAAGTAAAAAAATAATAATACTATTGACATGATGGACAGATATCATAATACCCATAGCAGAAAAGGATAGTAATTAAAAAGATAGATGAAAATAACAAATGTTACAGAAGCATTAGATAAGAATTATGATCACATAAATGATTAATATACATCAACAATTAGACTATACAATATATTACATAACTGATTAAAAAGATATTTAGTTTAAAGTACTAAGTAACTTCAAATACACACAACACAACTACACTTCAAACTACTTACAGTAAAATAATAAAATAAAACAATAAATAAATATCCCCTATATAATTGTGGGATGTGGAGTTACCAATAAAGATTTATGATTAAAAAAATATATTTTATATTCAGTGTCCACTTAAAAATTCAAAAATTTCCGTTCAGATATTATTATCATATATTGTAGATAAAAACTTATGTAAATCACTAACTATGACAAGACTGACTGAAATAAATTTAATGAAAAACCGATGAATTAGTATCACAACATTAACAACATGAGAAGCTTAAAATGTATTAAGCTTTGAAAGAATAGCAACGGAGTGTTGGTATGATATAGTTTTCTAAAGAGTATTATTTCCTTTGGAGCTTTTGGACGTGAAACAAATGGAGTGGATGTTGTTATTTATTGTTATGGCGGGAACAAAATCGCAACTCTTCTCATAAAATAATATATTTCCTACATAATTTTTTTAACTTCTAATTTCAAAACTTGTTTTTTTTTCTACTTTACTCTTTTAAGACAAGATAAGAGTGATGTCTTATAAATTACCAAATAGCCTTTCTATGGCTTTTCCCCGTCGTTAAGTCTTATTTGCCAAGAATCAACGCTGTGAAGTTTCCGTTACACATAATATGTTTTACTCTGTATAATAATTAGTATATATCTAAATAAATATCGATCTCTTCTCTTTCCTATTCACTCAAAACTTGAACATCAAGATTTAAAAAGGCGGTTACTTAATTAAAGTTTTGACATGTAACTAATTGCAAAAGAAAACTTTTCGTTATGTTAGGATGTCGAATATAGTGGAAAAATTGACATTATGTTATAAATGAAGAGGAAAAGTTTAAGCAAAAGGGTATAAATTATTAAATAAATATTGTAAAGTCTTATATTTATACTATATTACTATACTTAAACCTTCATCATCTTTATTATATGTGTAATAAAACATAACAAATTAGGATACTTAGAAAGCTTTGTGAAAACTATTAAAATGTTCTTTAGGTGTTATTTTTTCTATTCTAAGTAACCAACACTCTAACAAGTCTAAACAAAGTTAGTAAATAAATTTGAAAGCACATAGGTTATTTTTAGTAACCATTCTTGCTCATGACGATGACTCAAATCTGAAAAGTATGATTCATGAACATTAAAACATGTTCAAGGTGAAGAATGTGATGAGTAATCGATGATGAGTAGAAATTCATTTTATTCTTTATTTATTTTAATATAAAATAAACATGAATATTTTTAATAGATATTAATATTTACCCAGCCAATATGATATAGACAAATACAAGGTGAAGATAGCTTTACTTTTTATTGCCCGTCTTGAGACTAAATAAATTGTGTTCATACTCGTATATTGGAGTTAAAAATAATAAAATGTGAACATTATTTTTAAAAGGATTTTATTAGTAAAGAGTTATAAGAGATATTAAGTGCCAAATACTTACTCTTAACATATACCATATGATATACTTTTATGTGCTTTTTTAATGTCATATATATACAGTTTGTAATATGTACTGTGTAGTAGATTATGTGCAAAATATTTAAATTGTGAATTCAGCTATAATAAAATAAAAAGAATGTAACATTTTAATTAAAAAAGTCCCTTCACATTTTAATTATATTTTGTCCTCGACAATTGCTTTTTCGTTACTAAGTGAATTTAATATTTAAACTGTTATATCATTTACGTTTGATCTTGTTTGTTCATTATATTTTATTAACTATATTTGATGCTTTAAATAATGATAATCAAAATATTTTTATTTCTATATTTTTAAATACCCTGTCTTAAAATCTTAACTGTTAAAACTGAAATGAAAGCGAATTTAACTGTAACATAACATTAAACAAACTTGTCACTGTTTCTATGACAACCTTATATTTTTACATGTTGAATAGTTCGCTTGGATATTGTTAAAAAAATCACTTCTATATTGTTTTGTAGTGATTGTTTTTGTTTTAATATACTTAATATTTAAAATTATTGTTATTCCTTTTTTCATATAACTGTTATAAGCAAAGTATATTTTTATATATTATAGTATCATTATGTTTGTAACCGCAAAAAGAAGATATCATGGCATCTATTTTATCTAATCTTGCAATGTATGTTTAAATAGTAACAATAAATATAAAATACTAATTATTTTCTTTATATTTTATAATATATCCCTAACATTGTTATATTTACTAAGTAAATTATTAAATTAATATCTTTTTGTATTTTACATTTAAATATAGTATAACATAGATAAATATAATAAAATGTGAGATAATATTTTCCTGTAAACAGTTTTTTTTTCTTTCTTTTATATTGGCTTAGTTTTACCGTGGCTTACACCGTATTTTGAAAAATATATACTAATAAGTTTGCCCCACGTTGTCTCGCACCAAAAATATTATAAAATTTGGAATGCCATAACAGCGCTACCTACAACGCCAAAGAAATCTCAAATACTTCATAAATACTGAATACTATTGATTTTTTGTTCAGCAATATTTTTGAATTCATTAGTTGGCGTGGATCTCACTGAAATATTTGTAATACTCGAATGGATACTTTTTAAATTCTATTCTTATAGAATATAATATATGGTATTTAAAATTATTGGCCAGCTGTGACAGTATAATATTTGCAAGTTCTAGAACTTAATATTATTAGACATTATACTTAATATGGGTTTAGTATTTTGATATTATTTTCATCTACATACATCTACATCTACTAGGCATTCGACGATTTGTTTTCATTTAATAATGATTACTATTTAGGCTTGGAGAAAGGCAAGTTGTCTACTGCTAGCAATTTTTAAATATTACTTCCAAAAAAAGTAAAAAAAATGGTTTAGTTGATCGTTATGGATTATAAGTATAAATTATTTTGATTTATTTCTTTATCTTTTCCACTTTGAATCAATACCCGGGGTTACTTGTGTACGTCAAATAGGAGTAGCAGAAAGACCTTTTTCATACCATACTTATCTTTATAATAAGGCTACGAGGGTTCCTATCGCACCCTGGTCTGAAAAAAACACACAACAAACTCAACCGGTTTTTTATTTTATTGTGATCTCTGTTTTACAAAAGTCAATAAATTTAGTGAGCAATGTACGAACAACAAGAATCATTGCAATTATTTTAATAATCTGGTTTAATAAATATATACTAAATCTTGGACCTAATTAAGATTACTTTTATATATGGTGCTGTCAAACACCACTGCCTCGATCTATGTGTATACTAATGTATGTAAGTATTTACATAACATCATTTAACAACATTTTACCGCATAATGGTATCGCAAAGAGACTCCTAAAAACCAGCTAAATAGTCGTCATTAAGGCAAGTATTGTCCATTTAACTGTTGGTAATTAAGTAGTTATTGAACCACAAGAAATGTCTTGAGCCTCGAAACTGCATGAAAATTTCAGATATATATAATATCTCTACTTATTATTGAAAGAAGGAACAACTCTAAAGGGTATATTTTTTTTTATTTTCAAGTAAAAAATATATTATTTTACACTTACAATTTTCTTACAATCTGTTGGAGTCTGATAAAATTATGAGCTATTTCACTACTATAGGTCTAAAAACCCGAAAGAGAGATTTGTTATTATGGACTATTTTTAATAATTAAAGAACATTAATTGCCATAAATATTGTAATGATTTTCATAATTCGAGATTAATTATGTTTTATTCGATAAATAATTTGACGTCACTCGTTTAGGTTTGATGTGTATTATATAGAAGGTCAAATATTCGCTAATAGTAAAAAAATAATGATCCAGCTACAAAACCTATACAAATTTTAAAATATAACTATAACAGAGGATCGTTCAAGTCTTTGCTAGTGCAATTTTGCATGGAGTAAAATGAAAACAGTGAACGTTTATTTCCTTTACTACTAGAAGATTGAATAAAAAGCTACCTGATTAATTTTGATGTTTGATATAATGAAAGCTTAGTGACAGATTTGACATATTAGAGAATATTAATTACTGCAATGGAAAAATAAACTCGTTGTTTTGGTTAATTTAGTAGGTTTCATTTTGTGATTTTACAAATAAAAAAATAAAAAAATGTTTATATAAAGTTATAAATGTGATATTGTATAACCAAAATTTCAGTTGTTAGTAAAGCAGTAAAATTTTGAATCCTAACTGCATACCAAAATACTGCCAAGTAAGAGATAAGTTGAAATCTGAAACCAAAGTTACTAAGTTTTTAAGCGCATGTGAATACGTTTTAAGTACCGAAAAAGGACGACTTTAGAGCACCAGTATAAAATAAAGAAACTAGTTACTATAAAATAATAAAATTATAATAGTTATAGTTATGGATAACTTTATATGTAATACGTTTGTAATGAATTATAGATATTTTTTTCTCTATTTCAAGTGACATGTTGAACGTGTTAATATCACTTGAATTGTAATTATTTTTAGTGAGAACGAAGTAAGTTTTAATCATATATTATATAATTGCATAATGTTGCTTTTATATTTCTTTCCAATAAAGACAATGAGAAGTTTAGCCAGTTTGATTAGTTGGGGAAAGTTAAGTTGACTATAAAACCATTTACGGCAGTTTCGTTCATACGGGTACTTAAAATACACTTAACTTTAAGCTTATAACAGGCGGTCAGTGACAAATCGTCACTGACCGCCTGTTATTATACTGCCATTTGGGTATTGCATTAATGGTGTTGGGTTTTTAAATATCCATATTAGAGAACAGTACTATGTATACTATATGCATTTTTTAATAAAGATTGGACCTAGTTATGTGTTATGTATAAGTGAGTTCTATGCAAAATTTTATTTTCTAAGTTGCGAAGGGAAATGCTATGAAATTTGAAGAAACAAATATCGGTATACAGGTTTTTTTATGTTGTATTTCTGAATATCTAAGAATGAATGAATATATCGACTAGGATAACTACGATTCAAGAAAAACACAAAATACTTCATTGAAAAAAAAAATATCAAATACTTTGAAGATTTTAAATTGGATTGATACATTGTTTACATTTAAATTAACATTTTATATCATATCAGCAGTATGAGATAGCAACCACCATTTTATGACTATTAATTAAAATTTACAAATTACCTTCTCTGGGGACATTCGAGTTATACAGTATAATAACTATATAGGTATACTGTAATATGTTGCATTTAATTTAAATTTGTCTTCTAGAGGTAGAGTACAATTAATAACAATGATCCTGGCATATATGGTATATATCTAAAAGCTCATACATTAAAAATAAACCAAATTTAGTACAAAGTTCGTCATCTTTTTATATTAATCTCATTCATATTGATTTACAAAATGAATGAGAATGAGATAAATATAAGTATTTTTTAGTTGTTCTAATAGAAAGTTTATAAAATATTACTATGGTAGCGAGCCAAGTGACCACCACATTTTTCTTTAAAGTATTTCCCAAAAATACTAACTTAGATTAATATACGTCTAGTTAAATAACAAAATAAACAAAATAAACAAATCTGAATAAATTAAAAGTGGTGAATAAAATGAAAAATGGCAAAATAATTTTTTTTCGATACGTGTTGGCACTGAAACCTCTTATCCGATCTGATGTAGTTAATGTTAGGTGTGAAAATATAAAAGCAGCTGCAATAAATTTGATTTCATTAAAATAAATCATCTGCAAAAACATTGCAAGGAAAATAATCTATGAATTGTAATATAATTTATCATCTTTATACAAAATAATAAAACTTTGATTTAAAAACTATTGAGTAAAAAACATGTAATGTAATGTAAGGAAATAAAAGCTTTATAGTTATGAAGCAAGGATCTGGAAAAAATTATTTGTTTTTTGTGGTATTGGAAAAAATTATGTAATTTAGCCATAAACGGAAATTTCTTTATTATTTTAAAACAAACTAACATCACCTAAACTGGTGTATATTTTTTACGGTTACTTTAAGGTTTGACTTCCATTACTACACACCTACTAAGGTGCCGTGATTTTATTTAAAAATTTGTAAAAGGCATTTCCTTTTTATAACCAAACCATATGACTTTGGCAGCAAAAAATCTTTGAACATTTCCAAGTCCAAAATCAATAAATTATTTTATTGTATACTAAAAATAATCTCAACATGACCTGATCTATTTTAAATTAAATAATCATACCGTAAAAAGAATTAGAAACAATTTCATCCACGTTTTATGAACGAGTAAACAATACTTTTTTTGAAGATAATTAAGTAAATTTGTGTTTGATTTAAATATATTTGTAATCATGCGTATAATAATGTGAGGATTATAATAAAATCATACAATATTACTACTACTACTCTAATCATAAAATCCCGATCACCGAAACAATGTCACATATTTTATTACAAATTAAGGGCTTATTTCATGTAACTTTCCTAATGGTAATATGCTACGTCACAGCGTATATTGTACAGTAGTATAACTAAAGAATCTTTTTTATTATGTTTTTAATATATTATGTAACGCTTATGCTTATTATTCTGATGCTATACCTATAGTATTATTTTATTTTTCTATGTCATACAATTCTTTTATGTTAATAAAGGTTTTATTAAAATAATTAATTTTGTAAAAAATTATGTAATTAAAACTTAAAGCATAATTTTAAGTAGTTTTGCAGTAAACTCAAATAAACTATGTTACAGATTAGTCCTTCGCAACAAGCTTTTACATTTAACCCTCTAGTGACAATTTAGTCTTAATTAAGAACGCAACTACGTTGTGTAAATTAAACAATAATATCTTACATGCATTAAAATCAAACAAAATAAAGCCTAACATATACTAGTTAAAACTAATTACATATGATTAAGCAGCGAGAAAAAAAAATCAATACGGTTAAAATTTAATGAGGTATGGTAAATGCAGATCTAAATACTCAAAAATATCAACCATCGTAATTTTCGGAATATTTCTTTTTAATCTAAATAAAACAAATCTATATCTTAAATAAATTAAAAATGAATGCAGTCGTTTTTATACACCAGCTGCGTTGTGTACATTGCCTATTTAATGAATACCATAATAAGGTAAACGCTAATTTACTCCTTTCAGAATACCTCCTCCATATTGCCTGATTTCAATCAAGGTGTGTAATAAGTATAAATTATTTGGGATAACTGTTATATTACAGCTTCATCTTTTACGTAAAATAACGTTTATTATCAAGATACATACTACATTGTAATTAAAAAAGGACAATGTAATGTTTTAAATATATTATTGCTGACTTTCTCGAGAAACAATTGAAGGATTAACCTGTACAGAACCAAAATCTCTGTAAATCTAATGATGAAGTAATTTGTAATTCCTACAGGGCGAATATACAGAGTCATTCCAGAAATAACGGTTATTGATAATCCGGACGCCTAATACTCGTAATATCTAGAGGTAGTGGTTACTTTATTAATATTTTATTTTTATTATTATTAGTCACACATACATTAGAACATGTTTCTCTTGAGAAGCTTTCTTTGCTTTTTTAATTTGAACAGAAAATTACAGATATAATATTTTTATATATTATATATTATTTAGTTGTTTTCTATTGTTTCTTGTAATAATAATCAAAGATTATATTAAATCTTTTGTATATATTTTTTTACTACATTACTTGAACAACCTGTACAATTATGTTACAATTTATGTTTTTACTTGAAAAATTATTACAACTATGCTGTAGCAAACAAACAAAGGCTTAAAAGCACTTATATTCCTTTGTGTCTGAATACTTTTTATTTTATAATAATATATTAATTTATTTCACATTCATTTTTAACCTCCTCGACGTGAACAAACAACATTTCATATGTCACGCTAATTTTAAAACGTTTTTAATAAAACAGTTAATTCACTAACTTTATGTTTAAGAGCTCATTATCTAAGTCATTTTTATTGCTTGACTAATAAAATTTTATTCTTACTAAAATAAAAATCCCTATATCTAAGTAATTAATCTGAATGTGTGTAAATAATTCCGGATCTATTGTAAACAACCTTTTTATAGCGCGGCCCATTTTGGAGATTGCTTGGTTTTATGTTACTAATAAAAGTTTACAGGGTGGCATGATTAATCGCTAAAGGCAATATAAAGCCCCTGGATATTTGGGTTATATGCATGGCCTCTAAGATACATAAATTTAAAATATAAGTTTATGTAATACATATTAAAAACAATATATTTGCCGTTTCTTTTTATTTTTTCTTATTACTTATTTTTATATTTAATTATTACAATATAATGTAAAATGTTTGATAGACGTCCTTTAAAAGCATAAAGCTATAGTAAAGTCACTTGGTAATCTATTTTACTGTAATAAAAACCAATAAATGTATTGAAGAAGGTTACATAAGCTTTTTAGAGAAATAATTTTCTAAAACACGCAAAGATTAATTCAACAATTAAACATTCTTTTCAGGTTTTAAAAAGTAATTCTGAGATACGTCTAAGTCCCTTATAAAAATTAGCCCATATAAAAAGGATTCAGGGCAACATCTAGTTTATTTAATTATTTATGTAATTTTATTTCACCCCTCAATCAAAACAATATATTATTGTAATTTGTCGCAACGGCAGAACTAAAGAAGTACGGGATATACTTTTTATTAATTATAAATTTAAGTTTTTTAATACTAACCGTTAAGTCGTAGTCATAATTGATACTCTAATGTCAGAAGAAATTAGATCAAGTAAAGCGTGATAACAAATGAAGTCTAGAATTAATAACCACCCCATTACTAGTTCTATGTTGTGTACACAGTTCTCAGTTATATGGAATTAAAGGTTTCTAACATATTTACCTAATTTGTAACGGTTTTTGATTTCGGAATGTTTGTAGCAAAATATTGGAAGTGGATACTTTGAAACAAACTGTAGATATAGCATGCATTAGAAGATAACAAGTTTACTATGGCCAAGCCTTTCCCTTTATCAATTCCAAAAACACTATTTTGAATTACAAATCAAAAATAAATGTTTGATAATGTAAATATTTCACAATGTTCATATATTCTTCTTGTTTATCATTGAATGAATTTTACACATGAATCTTCAGAAACGTCTGTTTCATTTAACAGCTTTATGAGAAATAAGCAAGTTACATCATTGCAGATGTTCGGTAATTGTGAACTTTTTTAATGCCGAGAATACTAGGACACACTTTTACAAAAGCAGTCAATACTTTTTTGTCTTCTTTGTTTCGAAAAGCAAAATCTTTGAAATTAATTTAATTTTCCTTTTCCAATAAAAAAGTCATGACAAAAATGAAAGTTACACAAAAATACAATAGTTATTACAAATCTTAGATATGAATTGAATACAAAAAATTATCTATTTTAATAATGAGTATTAGGATTTTTTATAATTTCAATTATGGTAAGAATCATCTGTCATTTTTTTTTTCAAAAGAGAGGAAAATTAAAAATAAACAGTAAATAAATCGGGCTTGGGATCAAAAAAGGAGGAAGTTAATGTAATAATTAAACTGTTCCATCTAAATTAAAGTCCCTAAAAATGTTGTTACATTTTAATTAAAAATGTTCGGCCAACTTCCATTGCTAAATTGTTACACATTTTAGCAAAACTAGAAGAACTAAAGATTAGTTTCTTATCTTTATCCCGAATATTTATATTTTTCCAACAAGATATAATGATTAATATGAATATGGACTACATACTGCACTATAGACTACATTAATATCAATAAATATATAACATAAAATAAATTAAAGATACATATTAAGATATATTTACACATTATCAAAAGATATAATCATCAAAATTAATCCTTGAATACAGCTATTATTTACTGATAAAATGTAATTACACAATTAATCAAATAATCAAATAACATAGAATAATAAATTATATACTAAGAAATTTTACTTTTGTGGAATTTAAAATATTGTTATTGTTTAAACAAAACAATATCTCGTTTGATTCTCTCCCTGTTTCATTACGAATCAATAATTAGGTACTTACTTCATATACTAATTTTAATTTATAGCATTTTTAATTTTGGTACAGCTTCTTTCAGTATTACTACATGTGCAGAACATTTATAACCTAACGAAGAATTGTCTCTATTTATCTACATTACCGTCACCAGAATACATCTTTTTGTCTTTCGTAGGAAAATACCTCAAATTTCACGGACGTCTAAATTTAATATAGCTTTTTCTATCCTTTTCCAAACGAAAACTTTTAATGGTGCAAACTAAATTTATTGTCAGGATAAAATTTAATATTCAAAGATTAGAGATCTGCCACAATCGATTTAAGAGTTCGAAACTGGTTCGAGCTGATTGATGTAATTCAAAAGTTTAATTAATTTTCAGTTCCAGTTCTAGAGCGCTCGTTAGCTGAATAAGATTTCTTCTTAGTTTCGATAACATCTTTCTTCAAGGAGAGCCATACCTTCAAATATTATAAAATTTTATAAATGCGATTAATGTTATTTAAGGTTCGTTCGTTTTTAGCTGAAGAACTTAAATTAAATGAATTTAGAATACTTTGAAGGTCCCTTCGTTCTTTTTAAAAATATTTTAAATAATTTATTTAAGTCTAACGATTTTGGTTATACAAAAGTATAAAAAACACATTACTATATAGATATCGAAATGATGTAAATTTATGGTTCGAGTATCTCAGAGATCCGATTATAAAGGGAAGTTAACGTTTGATAAGGGTTTTGTTTCACGAAACGCTGATCTGGGTCATTGATAGGAAAATCTCGAAAAAGAAATAAAGTTAGCATCTATGTGTTACACAATTAATTCAACTGTATTATATAATACTTTAAAGTTCAGCTTTTATGTAAATCGAAATAAGAAAAATATATATTGTTATGCTTAATTTAAAACTAAAATTCTACCCATATTTTTGTGAAATTGCAAAGCTGTGGAAATGTATGTAGATATATCAGATATAATAACACAACACAAGAAATATAATTGTCTATTTTATTGGGCCACACATTTAATTCTAGCATCCAGAACTATTTCTTGCTAATTACATTTGACATATTCGTGTTCATAGACTTACAGGCTGCTTTTAAAATTAAAAAGAAATTAGAGATAAAAACCTCTAGAACCTGATGGCTAAAGTTTGAAGTTTTATTTGAATATACCATATAGAATAAATATAATCAACATGTGAAGTGTTTCGAAATGTATGATTTTATTTTTTGTCTTCGTTTGATATTCGTACGTTCTTATTTATTATCCCAGGCTTTATTTACACTCCTCTCCTTACAACGCAATGGGTCCGGCATGCGCACGATAAAATCATGGAAAGAAGCTTCGTCTCTTGTTAATACGGTCCTCATTTTTATTATCTGTGATTTTGTATTTAAACTTCTTGGTAATGTTTGTGAGTAACTAGATTCCTGCAATGGCGTTAATGAGTGTGTTAGGTTTAATTATACAATTACTAACTCTAAATTACGATTCTCATAATAATTCAACATAGATTAATTGCGTAGGATGTTGCTTGTGATGCTGTAACTCAAATAATAAGAAATAAAAGAATCACAAAAAAGTAACTTACACCTATATGTTTATTTAAATAATATTTTGAGAATTATAAAGTAATTACATACAGGAGATTCTATATTTAGTAAATGTAAATAAGTATAAGTATAAAAACAACATAATTAATTACCTTTTGTATTTAATAAATATTTGGCCAAATATTTATAGTAATTGATGTGAAAGACATTGTTTTTGTTAAATTATTAAGATTGAAGATAAAATAAGTTTATAACTTTTCTGCACGAGTTCGCTTTTTCGGGAAAGCCTTTGATCTTTTTAGTGAAAATCATTAAATCAGTAAAGATAATATTGAATCTGTTAACTATTAATAATAAGCAAAAAATTACTAACAATAAGAAATATAATAATTTAAAAATAATTAAAAATAAGCATCTTGTTGACAAAAAAAAAAATCTTCAGATTATTTTTAAAATTGATAAAAAAGTACATAAGGAATATCAATGTATGTTATATATTATATATAAATATTAAAAGCAACAACAGGTATATATATTTATAATGTAAGATCAACAGCTACTGTATCATTAAAGTGTCACAAAAACTGTATTTATCTAGACGTGTTTATATTTATGTATCCGTGAGGAATATGTAATCTTTTTACAGGTCTTGTGTAAACATATACTTACTTAATTCTTTGTAAATTTATAAATCCTTGTACCGTGAAATTTATAAATCCCAAGGAAGACATTCTTTTGAAAGGAAGTTTCAAAAGTAACGTTTTTTTTTTTAAACTTATGACATGATTTTATGACGACTTTCCATAACACATTCTGAATTGAGTATTCCGATTGTGGGATAAAAATATATATTCTACATATATTAGAAAAATCTATTACTTTTATATCTACACTTGATTTTTATTTTATTTTATAATGAACAATAATCTTATACATTGATTAAATTTCTTTTAGTTTTAAATTTTTTTCTGATAATTTTAGGCCATATCAGAGAGCCGTAATAATAATTTTTTTTGGAAAATAAAACGAAATAAAATTATTTTCGATTTCTGCAGTGTGAGTAGGGGACGATCGAGAGCGTTTTAATCGATGAAAAAAAATACGTCGATATAGTTTCTGTAAATTTTGTTGTTTCTTTTTAATTTTTTTGTGTAACTAAATAACGTAAGAACATAAGGTATAAAACATAATTATATATATCAAATCATCAGTTTGAAACTTGTTTATGTATAACTAATAATATAGTGTAATATAAATAAAAAATAATAATATTTGTATTTATTTAATTTAATTTATCGTCTTATATGTTTCATTTATTTCTGCACCATTCTATTATTGCGCAGTTACTATTATTTTAAAATAGTATCAGTGAGAGTATGAAGCATTATCGCACAACTTCAGACAACATTTAAATTTTTAAACAATGCATTGGTCTATTTAGCTTCGAGTAAGCGTTTTAAATTTTATTATTTAATATTCGTAAATGCAAAATTTGAATGCTAATAAAGTTTGAGCTTTGTTTATTTCCATTTTTTCGTAAATTTTGAAGAAACCCTGACGTATCGTATTTGGAACGGCTGAGTAAAACATTTATTTTCGCTACATTCGCTAAAGTCGAATATACGGCGAGAATAGCGGCTATTATTCGCCGCTAAATTAAGATTCATTACCTGATGTCACGACCTTTTCTACGTGCACTAGAGAAGTGTTATAAGTTTTAACATACGTTTATACTGGCCCATATTGGTAACTTTGTAATAAAATGATAAAACATTTTTTCAAATACGTTCATTAGATATCCTTCATATTTTACAAAATCCTATTATAATTATGTTTCTGACTTCACAGTTTATATTTTTTTATCTAAATATTGCAATGCACATTTTTATTTCCATATTTAATTAAAATAATTATGCATTTTTAAATTCGTAGCAACTTGTTATATTTGTATTTGGAACTTATAAAATACAGAAAATTTAATTATTCGATGAGACTTTTCTTCGTTAGCTTTTAGATTAAATATAATAAAAGAAAAGAACATATTTTATAAATTGTTGTCACGGATTATCGCATACCGCCTCTATTGTATTTATTAAAAGGCAAATTCGTAAACATAGATTAATAACATTGTTTTAACGTTTAATAAGTTTTGTTCCATTAAGAAATTTTGCGAAAAATGTGTTGTTTTAAGAAATGTCCTCGTAAATGTGAAAAGTAGAGAAATTATGAATTGAGCTTTAATAAAGCAAATAAGATAACATTATTTCTTTATATTTAAAATTAATTATAAAATAAGATATATTTACAAAATTATAAAAAGAAAACCAATGTATTGACATTGACAGCAATAAATACAATTTCAGTTTCAATACAGTTATTATAATGCATTCCATTAATTTAAAAACAACATCATGAATTAAGGTTATCAACTTAAAATTATAGCCGTAATAAACAAAGTAAAAAGAGCAACATAAAATATTATTATTTACACATTCTTCAAATAAAAAAATATTGTCTTTATTAAAAACATTTTCATCGTCTGATGACATAAAAACTGCTGTTTCTAAAGCTGAATTTTATATAAAGATATTAAATAAAATATAGATATTAAATAGTAAATTTGTAACATAACTATTTACAATACGCTTAAACAACTCGTAAATATATAGATCTCACTTCTACTATATTAAATAAATTACTATTTATTGTTATGTAAATAATCGTTACGGTAAATAATGGAGAGAAGATTTCACACCGGACCGGACTCTTGCTCGATTATTACGTTATTTTGAAATGCTTACGAACAAATCTGTGGTTTACATGTATAATATACACTTTATGTCTTATAATATGTAACGTTTTTAATACCGCCATTTCTATTAAGTATTTTTTTTTTGTATTTTTTTTTTATGTAAGACGAGGGCAAACGAGCTGGCGGGTCACGGATGGACGTGATCACCGCCGCCCATGAACTCTTGCAGCATCCGAGGATTTACAAGAGTGTTGCCGGCCTTGTAGGTAGGAATAAACGCCTTTTTTGAAGGTACCCATGTCGTACCGATCTGGAAATACCGCCGAAGGGAGTTCGTTCCACATTCGAGTGGTACGTGGAAGAAATGTCCTTGAGAACCGCACAGTGGAGGATCGCCACGCATCCAGGTGGTAAGGATGGTATTGGAGGCGATGGCGCGCTGTGCGGTGATGAAATTCGGCGGCAGGCATCAGATCGAATAGTTCTTCGGAACACTCCCCGTTGTAAATGCGGTAGAAGACGCACAAAGAAGCCACGTCTCTACGTAATGCCAAAGAGTCCAGCCGTTCGCAGAACACCGGGTCCCCGACAATTCGAACGGCTCTCCGTTGTACGCGGTCAAATGGTAGAAGCTGATATTGGGGTGATCCGGACCAGAGATGAGAACAGTACTCCATGTGTGGCCGGACCTGCGCCTTATAGAGCGCAAGTCTTTGGCCAGGTTTGAAGTACTGCCTCGCTCTATTAATCACTCCCATTTTCATCGAGGCCAACTTGGCCTTGCTCTCCAGATGACCACGAAACTGACAGTCGCTCGAAATGTCGAGGCCCAGTATTCTGATACTTGGCGAGGCAATGAGGGGAGTGCTCTCGAAGGGCGGTGATACGACAAATGGGGTTTTCTTAGTGGTAAACGCGCAAACCTGTGTCTTTAGGGGATTGAACTGAACGTGGTTCAGTTCACCCCACTCAGAGACCATCCCCAGGGAGGTCTCTATTGAAGACACAAGTTTCTTTCGGCACTCGTCGACGTTTTCCCGAGTGAGACCTGCACGGCCGGAATATACCGCATCCCCAGTACTGTCATCCGCATAACAATGTATGTTGGAGATATCCAACATATCATTGATGTGCAGCCGGAACAGAGTTGGGGATAGCACGCAGCCTTGGGGTACACCAGCGTTCACGGGCTTGGGGTCCGAGCAAAAACCGTCGAGAACGACCTGTATGCTCCGCCCAGTGAGGAAGCTGGTGATCCACTTGCATAAACTCTCGGGAAGCCCATAGGAAGGTAGCTTCGAAAGAAGCCCCTTGTGCCATACACGATCGAAGGCTTTCGCCATATCCAGACTAACTGCCAGACCCTCTCCCTTGCTTTCAATAACAGCTGCCCAACGGTGTGTAAGATACAACAGAAGATCACCAGCCGATCGACCATGGCGAAAGCCATATTGCCGGTCATTGACCAACTGGTGATACTCGAGGTAGGTTAGGAGCTGTTTATTGATAATGCTCTCCATTACTTTGGAGAGCAGAGAGGTAATGGCGATAGGTCTGTAGTTAGCTGGTTCCGAGCTATCACCTTTTTTAGGGATCGGATGGACAAGGGCACGCTTCCATGTGACCGGGACTACGCCTTTAAGGTAGGAGTACCGAAATAGACGCGTTAGCACTGGAGTCAACTCAGGGGCACACGTTCGTAGCACCAATGGAGAAATGCCATCCGGCCCACTCTACTTATGAACGTCCAAGGAAAATAGAGACTGCCTAATAGTTTTCTGCCGAAAAACTATTTCCGGCATTGAGCTCTGACACCGCGGGATGTTAGGCGGTGTCTTCCCCTGGTCGTCCAAAGTCGAGTTGGAGGCGAAAAGAGTGCCCAAGAGATCGGCTTTCTCTTTTGCCGTGTGGGCCAGAGAGTCATTCCCCATGTGCAACGGCGGTAGGGACGGCTGGCTAAAGTTTCCCAGAGTGGCCTTTGAAAGCGCCCAGAATTTGCGCGTGCCAGGCGGGTACTTTGCCAGCTGATCCCCAATTTTGACGACATGCTTGAACTTTGCTCTAGCGATTTGCCGTTTGAAGAATCTGGAGGCACGATTATATTTCCTCTTCAGAACTCTAGAGTTCGGATCCTTAGTGACTAACGCATTGACCCAAGCTTGATAAGCCTGCCGTTTGCCAGCTGCAGCAGCCCTGACAGACGCATCAAACCAAGGCCGCGATCTGCCACCAAGTGGTACCACAGAGCTTGGTACAAATAGTTCCATGCCCTGTAGTATCACATCAGATACAGCCGCAGCGCAGTCACTAGGATCATCGGAAGGGAAACAAATCGGCCCCCATGGGTAGGATGCAAAAAAGGACCGCATTCCATCCTAATCCGCTGACTTGTAGTGCCAAACGCGTCGAGTCGCAGGTGTTGTGCGAGCCGACCGTTGAATGGGCACTACACTCCGTACCAGACAGTGATCAGAGGAACCTAAGGGAGCCTCGACAGTGATCTGGTACTTTTCTGGATGTGTAGTCAGCAGAAGATCCAACAAAGAGGGTGTGTGGCTGTCCACGTCCGGTAGACGAGTGTGCGTCTTTACCAGCTGGGACAGACCATTTGCCAGAGCAAAGTCAAACACAGATCTCCCCGCGTAGTCGGTGGCACGTGACCCTAGCCAATCGGCATGGTGCGCATTAAAGTCCCCTAGGACTACGACTTCGGCGGAGGGAATCTGTGAAAGCAGATCGTCAATCTTCGCCTGAACATGGCCCAAGAGTTGATCCGTTTCTGCATTACCACTATGGGACCTGTAGAGGCACGCGTAGACTCTGACATGGTCGTCCATGTCCACGCGTAGCCAGAGTATAGACAGGTCCCGACCTTCAAAAACCTGAAGGCGACGGTAGCAGATATCCTCCCTTACGAACACAGATACCCCGGCGTGTGGTATAAAATGGTGTTCTAGTTTATACCCGGGGTATGACAGGTACGCTGTGTCGCTAGGTTGAGATATCTGCGTCTCCGTCAGAAACAACAAGGCCGGCTGCGCCGTCTCCAGATGATAGTGGACGGCGTTCAAGTTGGAATGAAGTCCCCGGATGTTGCAAAAGTCCACATTTAGAGTGGGTCGGGGTGCCGCTGCATTGACTCGTCGTTTGCCCTCAAACAACACAAAAGGCGATACTTTGCCCGCCCCAGATACGACGGGCAGCCCGAGCAAAATCCGAGAATCATTTCCCCGATTTTGCTCGGGGAGGGGGTCCCCGGCTTCATCAAAGCCGGTACCCTCCTGGGGTATTTTTCTTTTTGGCATCGCTTTCATGTTTGGCGCGGGGGGGAGGTTGGGCTTCCGGATTCTCTCACTCACCGACGGAACATAACCAAATGAATTTGGTTACTACACGTCGGTCCTCTGTGAGAGGGTGGTCCTTCCCCGGTCGAGCCAGCCCAATACGAGCTGTAGTTGGATAACTACAGCTAGGCTCTACCACCTACAAAAGGCTTTCTTAATAAGGCTACTAATAAATTATTTTAATTAAAATATAGGGTTGACATCCTTTACTTAATTTCAATATTTTGTTAGGAACATGTTTATTATAGTTATTATAGGTTTATTATTATGACTTAAATAAATGAAAATCAGAATAAGTTTAGTTTCTTAATTTAGGTAATTAATTTCAGAACACTTTTATAATAAATGTAGCTAATTGTGAGACTTTTATTACTAGCTGCGTTTATTTTTACGGCTGTAGAGCTAAACAGAGAGTGAAAATATTTTAAAGAATCATTGATGAATTTTGTATTCCTTTACTAAAACGTTGAGAATGTTATACCTAAAAAACTATAATAAAAAAAGTTTATTATTTTTTACCCGCAAATAAACCATCACCACCATTTGCCAACAAAATGTTTAAATTTTAAATTCATACTTAATTTACATGGTGAGTACAAAATTTCTCCTCAGATGACATATATTGAGATACTTAAGTTACAAAACATTACGTTTGTATTACTAATAATAGTCATTGTAATACGATACATGTTTTTTTTAAATTTCAATGTATTATTTTAAAAGCAACCGAGACCGACCGAGAAGCAAGACCCTAAGGGAATATAAAACCCAAATTGGCGTTAAATTGTTCTGGATAGCAAAGTCGGTCGCAGGGAACTCAGGAATAGCCAATTACGTTGTAAATTCGCCATTTTATAAAAAAAATGGTATTCCAAATAAAAGTGTGGTATATGTAAATTATAAAAAAAATTATGTAAGCTAGATTTTCATTTGTTACGTAATGTACGATGATGGTAATTGTATATTTTATTTAGGTTTATACTAGCTACATATATACATTTTACTTGCCTTATTATACCTTATTATTTTTAATTTTAAATATTTAACTAAGTGTCATGTCATGAAATAATACCTATTATATATTATATTTAGAATTAATATTCGTATAAACATTAAAAGCATTATATTATTCTACGCACAGCATTTATTAAGGCCCCTGTGTGTGAGCGACTGCTGGTTTTTTATTGCCGCCAAATCTTGTTGTTTTCCTTGTTTATGAGACACACATTTGAATACGACACTACCTTTTATTTAGAGTAACTTAATACAAAAAGTTACACCGTGCATATATATTGAATCTCTTAAGAAGTCAGTTTTATGAACAGTTAGTAATTTATCTCTTATCTCTTATTATCTCTTAAGAAATAAGTTTTATGAACTTCAACTTATTAGGTCATTTGTTTGTAAGTATCTTTAGAAAATTGTCTGACTGCCGAGTAAAGATTATTGGTTCAATTTCAACACTGAATAATTCAGTATGTATTTACAACTTGTATTCCGTAGAAAATTGTTTTGCATCAACCCTTCGACACGCAGTTCAAAATTTAGTTAGTTCAGAATCTTTAAGAAAAACAAAAATATTTGGCAACAAACAAATTTAGATCATTGTACTAGTATCTAGCATAAGTGATCTTTTAAAGTAAAACTATTCCATTTATAATTATTTAATAAATAAGAATGAATTCTTATTTTTATCAAAAAAATAAAGTCATAATTGTGTTAATATTGAAGAAGCAGTTGTGCTGAGGTAATTATTATATGATATCAACATGTGCACCGGAGTTGCAGTAAACTAAGGAATCAACTTCCGTCAGCGGTTTTTCCGGTTCGAAAGTCATGGATACATTCATACAAAGTTTGAACCTATTTCACAAAAGCCGCCAATGGTCAACTGTATTATTTATTAAA
The DNA here is from genome assembly GCA_918358865.1 of Melinaea marsaeus rileyi. NCBI lineage: Eukaryota > Metazoa > Arthropoda > Insecta > Lepidoptera > Nymphalidae > Melinaea > Melinaea marsaeus. The sequence goes on from OU911089.1 coordinate 37,976,853, forward strand.
GATGCTATACAGCAATATCACAATAAAAAATTTGCAATTAGGGCGCTTACGCTTGTTGCCCAAACCCGAATCTTAGAATATTTAATTGTAAAATTAATATTTAAAATATGATTGATAAGTCGTTATTATAGCAAATTAGTTTTGATTGACACCCAGAGTGTAGAACTCACAGTTTCTTTATCATGAGTTAAGATATTACACGATCAATGTTCTAAATATGTTAGTTCTTAATCTCTTCTCAATATTTATATTGTGTATGAAAACAAATAGATGTAAAACACATGAAAAACGTTACGTTTCGTTGTAAATATAACTGCTACAATTTTACGTTAACACTCATAATAAAGAAGTCTGCATCAAAGTCTTAATACAAAAATTAATTTATAACATGTAAATAAAAAAAGAAAATTAAAAAAAAATAGCCATAGGGATAAATTATAAATTTAGGTTTGTTTTACAACTATGTATCAAATTTATATGGTGTTGGTTTGGAATGGTATTTGGTTTCGCTCTATCGTAACAACTCACATCCATCGCTCTGTCTACAGGTACTATGTGTAGGTGTTGAATACATTACCGTTTACATTCTAATATCTAAATAGATAAATAAAGAAAGTAACAAGGAAAAATATTAATTAATGATAAATAATAATAAGACCGTGAAATCCAAAACAATATAAAACATGTTTGGTGAATAAAAAATTTAAGAGTAACTTCAGAACAGTCACTTTAATAATTTGTAATATTTGAAACATTAGCAGTCTCTAATTACAATAGTTTAAGGGATGCTTCATCTTTATTTAACCTCCGAATTTCTGAACTAAATTGAAATCAAATTTAAATCCTCAACGAATAAAAAGATTATATTTATTATACGAATGAATGTATTAAGACCAGTTTAATATAAGATATTGACAAAATGTTTTTTCAAGTAATAAAGTAAAATATGAGTATTTTTAGAATACCATTAAGATTAAAATATTGCGGTTTAATTAAAATTAGATCAAATGGTATTAAATATTAATAAATTCAAATTAGATTATTTAAGATTATTGTAATCCCTAATTACATAATAGCTTTTATGTCTATAAAAATATTGTAAAGAAAAACTGAAGAATCTTTTTTTTATGGTATATGGTATGTTAATTTTACGTTTACAATATTTAGAAGAATATAATGAAAATATAAATAGGAATATAATATTGAAGTTATATTTAACATGTTACAGGTATTTATGAAAATTAATAATTATAACAGTATACATAATTATAATTATACATTATTTTTAGGTATATTTTTTTGTAACAAAAATCTTTCAAAACATTTTTGTTACAAAAAAATCTCGTATCTTAGACCTTTGAAAGTATGCCACAGATACGATTGTTCTTGAAAAAATATTTCTATTTCTCTTATTCCTTGCACTGAGAAAGTCTTGGATTCTTTTATAGAAAAAAGATTGTAAAATATTCTTAGTATTTCAATAAATTTCACAACAATTTAGGTCGAATAACCTCTTAAAATCTCAGTTTTCTAATTGTCCTTTTATTTCATACCTAGTACAATCAAAGCCAAGAGTCCAGAAGGTTGATTTAAATAATTTTAAAGCGGCTGATTTTTTATTTTACTTTACATGACTTGACAAATTTATACCAGTGAGAATAATTTTGTAATACAAGGGAACGCTTACAAGATGATTTATACTTTTTATACACTTTATTGGTTATCTATCTTATTCATTCTTGAACTTCACGTTGATAGATTTAATATAACTCATTATAGATGAAGTTACAAAAAAATTATGTATCTTTTAATTTGCAATTGTATTAAAATGTATACACATTCTAAGGACAAAGACTGTGTCGTACCTACATTATAAATGATTTGAATGATTGCGTGTGAAAAATTGTTGTAAGAACAACTTCAATTTCAACGTTTATTAAAACAAAGTTTTAATATTTTGGGTTGCATAAAAATACTTTGAACATAAATATCGTAATTTTATCGTACTTACTCCTAACCTCTCAATGTGATTTATGCGGCTATAAATTATTCGGTATCCCAACGAAGGATCAATATCATTGCGCGCTTGATTACTTTGTTTGCTTCGTTTTGTTTTTGGCAAAAATTATCTAGTTGATATAATTATTCATTCATAGGAAAATAAAACAATTATTTTAATTAATAAATTAATTATTTAAATTAATTCACTTATTTCATTTAAAAAAAATCCGTGCCCGCAGGGGGACACGCGTGGGTAGACCTCGTGTGTAACTCATTTAAAATATAACTCACTACCTAAGAATAATACATGATGCCGTTGTTTACATCAAAAATTTTCAAGCAAAAAGCGGTTTTAATTTTTTTTCTCGGAAAAGGTATCTTTTTTGGAAATACTTTTGGTACTTAAATTTAGAGTAAAAAATAACCTTTCTATTAAAAATATTAGCGAGGAGGGAATGTTTACCAGAAAAAAGTTGGCGTGGTTTTACCTACCTAAAATTTACAAGCTAAAAGTGGTTTTAATTTTTTTTCTCGGGAACGGTACCGTTTACGGAAAAACTTTTGGGACTTAAATTTAGAGTAAAAAATAACCTTTCTATTAAAAATACTTGTGATGCAAGAATGTTTACCAGAAAAAAGTTATGATTTTTTTTCCAAAAATTTTCGGTTTTTTTACCCCCACCCCTAAGTTATTGAAGTTAGGTTCTCGGTTTAACTACATTAGTTATAGGTATTCATCAAAGACATCATATAATATGAACGCGATTGATCTCCTTTGTATAGGGACAAAGTTATGGTCGAAAAAATGAAATCAGAAAAAGTGAGGCCCTAGCGCCCCCTGTGACCGGACTTCTCTGGTTAACGAACTTGACCTTCATTTTTGGATGGTTGATTTTTGTGCAAAGTTTGAAAGCGATCCGAGCAAAACTGCGCCCGCTATCGTGCTGACAAAAGTCGAATCTGGACGCACGCACGCACGCATATATATATATATATATATATATATATATATATAAACTTTTTAACCAATGGTCATTTCGGACTCAGGCGGTCATAAGAAGACCTCCTGTGAAGAAATTTTTCCAAAATTCGAAAGTAGGGGACAAATGAATGGGCAGACCGAATTCTTCGAGGTCTACCCAAAATTAAGATATATCTTTCGCTGACTAATGTGATTTAAAAAATGATGTAAATTTATTACCACCGCAGTTCAGTCAAATCTAAACGAGCTGCAGTCAAATAGTAAACTACAAAATAGAATCGTAATAATAAATAAAATTCTAAAAAGATTGTATAAAAGAATGAGGATACTTTTCAATTATGTTATAACTACAATAAAAAGAAACAAACACAAATTAAAAAGATTTTTAACTTCAAGTCACATTGTGTACAGTATCCTCAGCGAATCACTTCAATAAAACTCTGGGCAAGTAATAAAACTTTCTCTCGTCTCTGATTATATTTTCTACAAGGCTTCACTATGTTTAAATAATCAGAGTATTAATACAACTTATTTCGGTTGATATTAAGCCATTACAATGCAATATACGGCTAAGGGTATCATGTATGGGAAGTCGAATGAATAATAAATAAAAATCATGAATAATAATAAATAAAAAGCTTTATGAAATACTAAATAACTTTCAGCCTTTTGTTTGGAAAAGATTTATTATTGTCCAGTTGTGCTGGCTCGTGTTCATGTCGCTATGATTTTATTATATGTATTGGTGACACAAATATACGAAAAACTTTTGTCGTTAGACTTTGTAAAATGTATTGCAATAAAAAAACAATGATTTTTTAAACTTTACTTGAAATGGTTAGTGATGATTAGAAAGATCAATGTAATTTATTTATGTCTTTTTCACCTTAAATCAATCCCAGTGATCACTTGTAATTCAGATGGCAGTGGCAAGACTTCCGTTACTACCCACTAGGTACTACTCACCGCTAGCAGCACCCGTTCACGAGTATTATGCATAGGTCAGCCATCACACCCTTCGCAATATTTATGTACATAAATTACATTTTCGTAATTATAACGAGTCATAACTTTCAATTCTTTGAATTTATTTTTAACTGCTCTCGTGGCCTGATGTAGAAGTTTTAGCTTTGTCTTTAGTAAAAAGATAGTATCCATATCTGGTGCATGACCACATAATAGTAAGCCATATGCCATTATAGATTTACAATTTAATTATATTTGTTTTACATAAAGAAAATATAAGCGTCTGCCATTTATAAATAATTTAATATTACTAGAATTATGTGCCTCATACTCAATAATGGTGTAAATATTTAGGGTTTATAGAAATTTAAATAATAATAAGAGTGCCTTTTTAAAACAACTATGAAAAACAGATATTAAAAAATCCGTGCCCGCAGAGGGACACGCGTGGGTAGACCTCGTGTGTAACTCGTTTAAAATATAACTCACTACCTAAGAGTAACACATGATGCAGTTGTTTACATCAAAAATTTTCAAGCAAAAAGCGGTTTTTATTTTATTTCTCGGAATAGGTATCTTTATTGGGAATACTTTTGATACTTAAATTTAGAGTAAAAAATAACCTTTCTATTAAAAATATTTGCGAGGAGGGAATGTTTACCAGAAAAAAGATGGCGTGGTTTTTACCTACCTTAAATTTTCAAGCTAAAAGTGGTTTTTATTTTTTTTCTCGGAGACGGTACCTTTTACGGAAAAAGTTTTGGTACCTAAATTTAGAGTAAAAAATAACCTTTCTATTAAAAATACTTGTGATGTAAGAATGTTTAGCAGAAAAAAGTTATGAATTTTTTTTTAAAAAATTTCGGTTTTTTTACCCCCACCCCTAAGTTATTGAAGTTAGGTTCTCGGTTTAACTACATTAGTTATAGGTATTCATCAAAGACATCATATAATATGAACGCGATTGATCTCCTTTGTATAGGGACAAAGTTATGGTCGAAAAAATGAAATCAGAAAAAGTGAGGCCCTAGCGCCCCCTGTGACCGGACTTCTCTGGTTAACGAACTTGACCTTCATTTTTGGATGGTTGATTTTTGTGCAAAGTTTGAAAGCGATCCGAGCAAAACTGCGCCCGCTATCGTGCTGACAAAAGTCGAATCTGGACGCACGCACGCATATATATATATATATATATATATAAACATTTTGACCAATGGTCATTTCGGACTCAGGGGGTCATAAGAAGACCTCCTGTGAAGAAATTTTTCAAAAATTCGAAAGTAGGGGACAAATGAATGGGCAGACCGAATTCTTCGAGGTCTACCCAAAATTAAAATACGCTTGGATCAAGAGAACATATCTCTTGAGATACGAGCATATATTACGATAAATCATATTTTAATAAAAATATTATTTTAAATTGCATAAAAAATATAAATGTTACAAAAAATTCGTTACAATATTATTCATTTTATTCAGTCGGGAAATATTATTATCAATATTGTAGTTGATCAAACTTAATTAAAATTCATTTTCCTTAATTACAAAATTAAGGAAAAGCATTAATATTTTTTATTTAATAAGATGAAACGAAACATATTTTCTTAATATTCTCATTAGCACATGGTAATGGATTTTTAAGTTAAAAATTATACAAACTTGTAATTGATTTATTAATCTCAGATCTTAAGATGATTAGTTGAATTCGGATTATTGTAGTACATTGGTTTGAGTCAAATTATTTTAATTCATAAACTGTAGAAAATCTATAACTGACTCGTTTTTTGCTGTGCCGTATGTTGAAATCAGGTTTTCATTATACGAAAATTATAAATCAGAATATTATTGTGAGTTGCAATTGCAGAGATTATTGACGTGCTATTATAATAATGTAGCCGAATGACCAAAACATGACTTTCCCCTATAGGGTCTTTCATAAATAACGTAAGGTGTAAGAGTAGTGTAGATTAAATACTATCAATTCTCAAGAGGGGGGAAGAGAATTTGGTCTTACGTAAAAATTTTAATTGAAAATCTAGCCTTAGGATACCTAACTGATTAAGTAAGTTAATAAGATTTTAGGTAACAGATTTTATTAATAAATAATATTTTGTGAACAAAGGTTTTATGTCGGACATGTGTACATTACTTACGTATAGCTCATGGTTGGATGGAGAGTGGGAGGGAGGTCCATTGTAATTTTTGGAAAGGATAAAATTATCCTCCAAAATGCCTTACATAATTTATAAACGGTCACTCAGTGTCCTGTAAAGCAATAGATTGCAAATCTATCATCACTCTGGGATCATATATTTTATATTTCATTTAAAGAATGGATTGAAGTAGTTTACAAATGTATATGATATCTGTATACATGCAAGTGATGTCTTTCGTTATATTATATCAACAGCTTTCATTGCAAGTGGCCTTCAAACAACCAAAACTTTTATAGGTCAATAGACATCCGCGTTTCTCTTCAAGTATCATTGTCTTTATTATTATTCGTTTTTTTTAACATGAATCAAAGTATCGGTAAAGATCGGTATAACTCATAGTATTAAATTTATTATATTATACTACTTAAAAGACATAGGCATAACATATCTTTTTAAAAATATCTTTATTTTTTCTTTACTTTCTATATTTATTTCTCTTTGTCATACGGCATATGAATACATAGATGGTCGATATTTAATGGATAATAAAAATAATAACACTTCCATTTTCTTTCAAAATATTATAAGAATTATGAACTAAAATTCAGAATAAATGGCATCATAAAATTCTTTGAATCCTTAGAATAATAAAATATAAGATGAAATGAAACATTTAATTAATGTTCGTTGGCTTTTTTTAATAAAGATATATAGCAACTAAAGTAAGTTGAAAATGGGTTTTCTTAAATATAACTTATATATTTTTTTATATATTGGTAAGATTTATTATTTTAATAATATTACAAAAATATAAAATAAGATAAATGATAGTGCGCGACTATTTTTTGTAAAGAATGTACAATAGTCTTTTTAATAAAAATTGACTGAATACTTTTAAATTTCCTTTAATATAATAATCATGATAAAGTTAGATACCACCATTGAGATTACAATTATCTCCTCTATACCTCTTGAGTTGCTCAATAGTAAGTACTGTAAATTATTAAAAAATATATATAATCTAAGCAGTGCTTTTAGAGTTTAACCCTTATCTATTAACCCTTTTGTATAAGCGCAGTAGAGGTGAAGATATAGAATTTCAAAGTCTTAAATTTTAAGAAGCAAGACACTCTATCCGACCTAACTTTAAGTTAAATTACTGAAGATACCGGTAACGAAATTTAATTTAAGTGTCTTTCCTAAATCAACAATTTCTGACAGCTTTGGAAACCTTAGGGATGTAACAAAGAGTTAAAATTACCTACCTAATAATGAAACCTCTAATTTCATCAAATTGTAATGTAATTACAAGTAAAATATAATGTACCTTATTGTTTTCATTTTTATAAACACAATCTATTACGTTCTTTTGTGAATCTTTATTTCTCAATCTAGACCTAAATTATATCAAAAATATATATTTTTTGAGAAATATATGTATAAACAAATTTTGATTCAACGAATCGTATAATTATTCAAGAATATAAAAGGATCTTTGGATATAAAAGGGTGATTTTAATTACCAAAAGAAATAAATATTGTAATTTTAATTTCTGGTAGTAAGCTGTGAGCTCAGTGTTAAGTGAGGTTATATTTTGGGGTGAGTGGCAGTAACTATACTTAATGTTATCATTAAATTTATAATGTCGAATAAAAGTACAAATTAGTACAAAAGTACATAACAACAGTACACATAAAAAAACAGGGCAGTTCACAAACCGTACTCCAGAAGTCACTGGTTCGAACCCTATTGAATAATTCATTATTTATTTATGTTCACAGATTTATTAAAATATATGTGTGTTAGTTTATTAATTCAAACTTTATAAGTCGCTCATTCATTTGGATAAATTTTACTTATACCAAAATTACAAAAAAAACAATATTACAAAATAGAGCACTTAATGAACCAAAAAAAATATCAAGTAATGAAATATTTAAAATTTATTTATTATTTAAGAACAACCTATTCTAAAACATATTCAACACGACAAGTTAGAGGTCCATTACGTTGTACAACTTTGACGCATTATGTTATAAAAACAAGTTACAGTTTCAACGAATAAAAGGAATGCACTTCCCTCGGAAATACAAAGTTTATTTCTACGTGTAGTGGTGAAAGAAAATGTTTATATTTATTTTATGTTTATTTAATACGTTTTATCATTTTGATTACAAGCAAAAAATATTGCTTAGTAAAAATATTAATGTTACCATACCATCTATTGTTTTAAACTTCTTTTATTTCTCATGAGTATGACACATGTATTCTCAATGTAATGTCACCACGGACCAGTGCCGTAAGTTGTTGCCGCCACCAACGCAATGGGACATAAACTTGAACTAGTACACTTTCACCATAATAAAATTACTTATTTTTCATTGGGTACTTTCATTTAAGATAATTCTTTATGTAGTTATGTCCCAGTCCTATTTCAGAGCCTTAAATGATGATACCTCTTAATTATCAGTTATTATAACTTCATTATATATTATAAATATACACAAACAAAATAAGTCAGAGATAATAATTAAAGGAAGAAATCCGTGTTTCCGGATTTTTGTTTTTTTGGCAGAATAGATTCTTATTTACTCGGTAATTCAATTGGAGATAAAGGGTTCATTTCTTCATCTATCCATTTAATTCAGAATGTTACTTTTAAAAAAAGGTTGCAGCCATTGAATCTATTAAAAAATAATATTGTTTATCAAAATTATTTATTAGAACGAATTATAAATAGGTTCATTTTAGTAATATTATGTTTTTCACTTCGCTTTGGAATTACGAACTCTAGCCTGCAGGTCGCTACTAAAATATATTTTATTTTTAAGTATTGTATGAGATTCCAGAAAGAAATTATATAATATAATTAGAATATATAGAAAATGCTGTTTTCCTAAAATATTGAGTATTATCTTATTAACATTATTTTAAATAATATTTTTAATTTTAGAGTAATAACTTTTATTTTCCAATTATGTAATATATTATATACTCTTTATTTTTAACTAAAACTATATTCTATCTTAAGATAACACAGAATCTGTAATCGAATCGGTTTTTCAAATCCTGACAGTTCTTATTTAGGACTTATTTAATTATTACTTTTATATTTCAGACCGTATTACAATCACAAAAAGTCTTAAATGGGATGCTGCAACTTATAAATTGGTAGTTTCATGTAATCATTCGCTTCGTCATCTCTTGTTAATTAATCACAGTGCTATTGATGGTTGTAGGACCGAAATTAACAATGTATAACTTTCAGATTCAAGTCTCAATATACTCCACTCCATCAGAGTTTTCGTTGGCTCGGTGCACATTCTTACTTAACACATAGAAAGCCGCCATTTTCAAAAAACTCTAAGATTAAAAGATATTCGTATTTATGTACTTTATTTTTTTATTAAATCGAAGTTAAATCAAATAATAATATATTAATTGTTATATTTTGATAATTTATTCTTCTTATATTATTTCTCAACACCATCTTATTTCTACAAAACATTGTCATGGAATATAAAATGGCAATAAAAATGCAATATATACAGCTACCTAATAATACACTATAACAATCTCAATAAAAGTCAAAATTCTATTTCGAATACCCAAAAATTTCACTTATGAAGCACAACCTAGTTGCTGAGTTTCAAAGAGAGAAGAAATGGCCAAAAAACGTGATTACTTTTTCAAAAGAGTAATAAGTGTTAATTAATACTATTACTGCTTACTTAGTACTTCTCAATCAAATTTATTGTTGTAATATTGTAATAATTGCGGCACATATAATTGACATCTGAGAATTAATTAGGATTCAAGTAAGATGTAAATTCAAAGATGTCATAAAAAGATTGAAATAATATAACATGAAATTGTCGAGTCTATGATGCTTTTACGATATTTGAAAGGTTTCTAACAATAAATTTAAACGATAATTGCCTTATTTTTTGACCAATATTTTTAAAAGACAACGCCCTAAAAACAAGATACGTACACTTTTCCCTAAGAACGTGGCGGAGATGTTTTGTACGGATTTATTTTTCGAAAAGTAACTATAGATTTACTTTCGCATCTGCTACTGCTAACTAGCAAGCCTTGTCGTACTGACATGTGACATCTTACATTAACCGGCAGCAGTTATTAAAATATTAATATTAGTGTAATACATATTACTTCGATACAAGAGTTAGTTAACTATGAGGCAAATACTATTATCTTAAATCCTATATGGATTTTGATTTTCGCTTGTAATTAATATATAGACTTCGAACAAATTAAGCGGGTATTACAATTAATATAATCTTCTAAGGAGATTATCACAAGTTAAGGCAGAATATAAACTTGAGTTGTATGTTTTTAGTTCCTTCGGATTAATTATTACGTATATTGGAATATTAAAATATATTTACAAATAAAATTGTATTTTACCAGATTTTTTGGTGAATAATTCTTATAAAATATGTTTTATTTAAATTACAAAAGCAGTAGAAAAATAAATTCATATCTTTTTAGAATGAGAAAACATTTGATTTCCTCAACAAATACAATTCAATCTTGCTTATTGCTTTTTTATTAGAATACGAAAGATAATATATTTCATTAAAGTGAGCAAAACTTACAGGTTCTTAAAAAAATATTATATTAAAAGTTATAAATGTTATTTATTAAGTTAAAGTTTTGGTTCCTTGTTTGAAACAAGTTAATTAATGTTCAAAATCAAAATCAAAATCAAAAATCTTTATTGAAAATAAGTTTCATACAAAACATTTTTTCATTGTCAAAGCTACCACCAGCTCGGAAAATTATTTCCACAGACCTGAGAAGAGCTGGCGACAGAAACTCAGCGGGATTGTCATGATTTGTTTTTTTTTTTCTTAAATTCCAAATAACATAAATACATTACACAATATTAAATAAATAATCTTGAAGCAGCCTGGCAGCGATCGCTTCATACCCACGGTGCATTATCCTCTAAGTATTCAGATACATTGTAATATCCTTTTGCACACAAACGTTCCTTAGCTATTCTCTTAAATTTGTTAAATGGTAATACTTGAACGTTTGCTGGGACTTTGTTGTAAAACTGTATACATTGCCCCATGAAAGATTTACTCACTTTTTTAAGTCGAGTAACAGGTAGCGCGAGCTTGTGTTTGTTCCTGGTATTTATAGTGTGTATATCACTATGCTTAATAAAATTGTCAGTATTTTTATGTACATATTTAAGATTTTCAAAAATATACTGACTGGCGACCGTAAGTACATTAATTTGCTTAAACTTATTTCTTAAAGAATCTCTAGGGCCCAGATTGTAAATTGCACGGACAGCTCTTTTTTGTATAACGAAAATGGTATTTATATCAGTAGCACTACCCCACAGTAGGATACCATAAGACATTATGCTATGAAAATAACTATAATACACTAACTTAGCAGTAATCTCGTCAGTTAGGGATCTAATTTTTTTAACAGCGTACGCGGCAGAGCTGAGTTTACTAGCCAATCCAGCTATATGAGGGCCCCATTGTAGCTTAGCATCAACAGTGATTCCTAGAAAAACTGTGGATTCCACCACTTCCATCGCTTCCTCATTTAAAAGTACATTAGTTTGCACCTGTTTAATATTAGAAGTTGAAAATCTAAGAAGTTTAGTCTTCTTATTATTAAGCAACAGGTTGTTAACACTAAACCAATGCACTATTCGAGAGAGAGCCTTGTTTACATCGTCATACATTACCTGATGCCGTTTTACTTTAAATATTAAAGAAGTGTCATCAGCAAACAATACTATCTCATTATGTTTGTCTACAAAAGTAGGCAGGTCATTTATATAAACCAGGAAGAGAAATGGACCTAAAATTGAACCTTGAGGGACCCCCATATCAATCGGAGCCCCAGCCGATCTTTTTCCATTCACCTCTACCCTCTGAATTCTATTAGACAAGTAAGAAATCAAGAGTTTGAGATCAATGTTCTTAATGCCATAGTGGTACAATTTCCTGACCAATGTTTCATGCTGAACACAGTCGAAAGCCTTAGATAAATCACAGAATACTCCAAGAGCATCCTGTGACTGATCCCAGGCCTCATATATATGTTTTATAAGAAAGACGCCGGCGTCCGTAGTAGAGCGACCTCTAGTAAAACCGAATTGTTTATGGTGAAGCAATTTATATTTATTAAAATGGTCTATCAGCTGATTAAACATGATTTTTTCAAATATTTTACTAAACGAAGGCAATACTGATATTGGTCTGTAATTAGACGGATCTGAATTATTGCCTGATTTTAAGACTGGTATTACTTTGCTGTGTTTCATTAGGTCAGGAAATACTCCACAAGAAATACAGTCATTAAAAATGGTCGCTAAGTAAGGCGCAACGAGGTCCACTATTGAGCCAATCACCTTAACAGATATTCCCCATAAGTCAGGAGTATTCTTAATATTTAAGGTCCTAAAACATTTAATTATATCATTGGTTTCAATTTTCTTAAATTTAAAAGGAATGTTACATTTTTTTACATTTTTTTGTAGTAATGACTCGGCGACTACAGGAGAAGAAATTAAGGAAGTGGTAGAAGCTGGAATTTTTTTAAAATAATTTTCAAAAGCAGAGGCAACTTCCTTATCTGATTTTATTACTTGATTGTCCATTTGAAGAGAAAATTTGGAGTTGCGAGCTTTGCTTTTACCAGCTTCGCACTTTATAATATTCCAGGTCATTTTAATTTTATTTAAAGAATTACTAATTAAGTTTCTAATATGTAATGACCTGGCTTGTGAACAAACTTTATTAAATAATTTAGAATAATTTCTAATATGTTGAGCAAACGAGTCACTGCGATTGAGCTCCCTCTCATTGTAGAGTTCAAACAGTTTTTGTCTACTCTTATGAATTCCTGGGGTCGCCCACTCATTAAAAGAAAGGTGATTTCTCAAAGTGCAAGTTTTAGAGGAGAATGTCGATTTGAATTCACTATTAATAATTTTGAAAAATTTATTAAACAGTTGTGAAGGATTTTTATTATATTCCAGATATGAACATTTGGCCAAAATATTATTTTTAAACTTATCCATGCGCCTTACAGTTATAGGAACAAACACAATTTTTTGTTTTTCTTTGCTGAATTTGTAATTAAAAGATATTAATTGCCCACAGTGATCAGAATTTAACCTATCAATTATTTTCTTATTCTTTGGTATAAAGTCTGTGAAAATATTATCAATACAAGTGGAAGTAGACTCAGTTATTCTAGTGGGCTCTAAGAATAAGTTAATAAGGTTATATGATTTTAACAATGATCTGAATCTAATAGTGGTAGCGGAGTTATCTAATAAGTTTATGTTAAAATCACCACATACAATAATATTTTTATTAGACGCAGACAGTTTTAATAAAACATTTTCAAAAACAGGTTCAAAAGAATCATATAACGAACTTGGGGGTCTGTAAACACTAACAACAATGAAACATTCAAGCTCTGCACAGGCTATTTCAATAGTCCGCTCTGCAGAGAGGCTCACAATATCTTTACGTTCCTTAAATTTTAAATAATTGTTTACAAGAACTAAAGAGCCACCGCGTATAGCATTCACCCTGCAGAACGAACTAGCCACCTGGTGATCCTCAAAGTTAAACAACATTTCATGGCTTTTAAGCCAATGCTCAGTAACACACATTATATTAATTTCATTACTTTTCAAGAATAGCTCAATTTCAATTTCCTTATTCATAATTCCTTGAATATTCTGATGCACCAGGTGTATTAGATTACTAACATTATTATGGGCAATGCACTGATTACAAGAATTAATGTTTTTCTGTAAAACATTTTTTTTATTGCCAGAGAGTATCTCCTTTGTCTTATTTTCTAATTTAAATTATTTGATTCCAAATTCAATGTCAAATTATTAGATGTCATATTATTATTCTGCTCAATAAAAGCAGTAGTCTTATTAGCCAAATATTTGGCTGAATTAAAATGTAAATAATAAGATAGCGCATTAGCTACCAGTTTAAAATTATAATATGATAAGTAAAACCTATCAGATGTCATAATACAAAAGTTATTGTATCTATTTTTTGTTATACAATTAATATCTATTACATGACTTTTCATAGAAAATTGATTACTAATATAATTGTCATGTGTATAACAATTCATTTAATGAAAATCTTATGTTATTTTCATGAGGCAAACCCTTTATATAAGGAAATGTAAAGAAAATAACTTCTTTAATGTTTAGTTGTGCTATTCTATTGAATAATTTAATTAAGTTATTTCTATTAACACTTCCCCTTCTCCCAATAATAAAAACTAAGGTTGTGTTGGGACTATGTTCAATATTTATGGCTTTACTTACAATTTGAAGAAATGAAGCTCCGGGCATGCAATAGTTAGTTATTGACTGTCCATAACACTCCCTGTAAAGTACAGTGCCCATATCCTTGCCTATTTCATCACTAAATACAGTTACATTTACAGTCAAGGATGAAGGCAAAGTATTATTTTTATTTTTGCTACTGACATGGATATTCTTATTTAAACTATATAGGTCCTTGGGCACAGAATTACTTGGTAAGGAATTATTAAAAGAATATGTATTATAATTTCTGGTTAGTGAGTCAAAGCGCTCTGAGTTCTCATTACAAATTTTTACCAAGTCATTCATGGCTAGGATATGTTCGGAGATTTCCTTTTGGGCTAATTGATATTTATTACTTATGTAATTTAATGATTTGCCTAAATTTAATATTTCAGATTGAAGAGTATCAATGTCAGCTTTATATTTTATTTCCATGTTTTGAGCTTCAGCACACATAATATTATATTGGTTGTTCAGCTCATGTTTCTCTGTAGACAATTTGGAATACTTTAAATTAAGGTTATTTATCTTTTTAAGGTGTTGTGTTTTTCTTATGAATTTATTTAATTTAACATAATTCTTGAGCTTTCTCTTAGATAGAATTGGCTGGGAGGTCACACAATCATCACCAGTCAAGTCAATAGTGCTAATATTCAGTAGAGCAACTTATACAACGTATAATTCAGTAGAGCAACTTTATGGTCAGCCATTATTAATTAAGTAAGGCTAGTACATAAGGCTACTATTTAAGGCGAGAACATAAGGCAAATACGTAATGCTAGTACATAAGGGAAGTACATAAGGTAAGTATATAAGGCTAGTTAATTAAGGGAAGTAAATAAGGCTAGTATATAAGGGAAGTATATAAGGCTAGTACATAAAGAAAGTATATACATAAGTAGCTACTTAGCCTAGCTAGGCTAGTACATAAGTCTAGTAAGGAAGCACATAGTTCGCGAGGGAGTGTATTACAAATAATCTATAAAAAGTTGTTTACATTTTTTCATCTGATAATGTAAATACTTATAAAATTAAGTCTTTCATCATCGAGAAAGTTTCCAAGAATTTTTTTTGTCTTTTTTTTTATTAAAATTGGATAATTCTTTGAGCAGATATCCTATAATTGTTAACACGTAGTTCCGAAGTTGTCACGAATATAAGAAGTTCTATATACGAATTGTTTCCCCGTAGCTACACACAAATTTAATCTTGTTTTGAAAGTAAAATATATTTGAATCTATATTTGAATAAAACTATCCAGTGACTTTTGAATAAAGGAGGATAACAGCTTTAAATGAGACTTGGTATACAAATAAAATATGACCTAGAATTTAACATAGGTTACACCGGGAAAATACCTCATCTCCACAAAAATGTAATAAGTTAATAAATAGATGGCACCATATATACTGTTAGGTTTTACACAAAGTTCAAGCAGGGAAAGTAGCGTGTGTCAGCTAGTAATATTATAAATAACATACGTTATAATACGAAAACGTAACAGTTGTAGATTAAATAGATAATTAGATAAAAGAATAAAAAAATAGATATATAAAATAAACAAGTCCTATTTACTATATAAAAGTTAAAAGACAAAATATTTTACATATAAAAAAGAAATCTAAGTAATTATTGTTAAATATTAAAATATGTAGATGTTTCAATAAAGGTAGTTTTAGTCGAGATAAGAATATTTATTCAGAATATTACATCGCTGTTACTTGGGCTAAATGTTTCCGAGTTGTTGATTTAGGACCATTTCAATTTAATTTAGTTTCACGTATTTTCAGTAATTTAACTCAAAGTTTCTTCAGGTCTGATTGTCTTTCATCTTAACGAGGCTTTATTATTGAAAGCTTTCACATCTACTATAGTAATAAGCTACTTTTGATATAGATTGAGTTAGAAATATAGCTTAAGCATAAACATATAATGCATTTAAGACTCTAATAATTAAAAATATTAAATGATATATATATATTATTAAAATACTGTTACAAGTTAACATTTACAAATAATCGTTTCAATCTTTATTTAATTTCTAAACCTTGTTACTGTTTATGAATCAGGATATTTAAAATATATAATTACCGTGGACACATTAAAAAACAATTAATATTCTTGATGTAGGACGTAGAAGTGATCAGTACATTACATTATATTAGCACAAACTAAGTGTAATATATCAGATACGTCACGTGGTAATATAAACCAGTCAAGTTACTGGAGCGCATCCGCATCGAGGACTCTTCGGATGAATGTACCTCTTTTGTATTAATAATTCGTTCAAGTGGTAGTTAAATACATGTATTCAGTATTGTTTTGCTTAATAATGTTTCTGTTCAATTATCCTATACATTTGCTAAATTTATAAAGTATTTGCATTCTACTTTTCGTATTTTGAAAATTCACTTGTCATATTTTAAATAAATGTAATTTTAAAGTATTACAAATCGATAATAGCTGTGGTTGCTCGTGTATGTACACATTTTAAATCAACAAAAAATAACATGCTGCATTGTTACAAAATATACAAGAATGAAATATAAAAAAAACGAACTCTACGTTGAATCTTCTCTATTCAATTGATTTGGGCAAAATAATTAATACCAACTTTCTCCGTCATTAATTATTATTATTAGTATAATGGTAAATAATGAATGCGTCAGTACAACTATTAAAAATATATACAACGTGAAAAAGAGAACGTTTAAACGAACGTTAACGCTTTGAAAATATACTCAAATATAAATTTAATGGCTACGGATATATTTTATTACATCGCAATGCTTACTGTTATCTGTTTTACTTATTTAGACTCCTTTAGAACTCAAATCTCATTCTGGTATTTAAAAAATATATTTAATATGTTCGTTGTTCACATAACATGTAATACGTAACAACAACAAAGCTATGATAAAAAGGTAAACCTTTTTTTATAAAAATTTAAGACATTTTTAAATCTTTAGTTCGAGAGTTATAATTGTGATCAATAGTTCGCATTTTAATTTTTAGATTCCTTTATTTATTTTGGTCTGTGATCGCAAATTGCTAAAACTATTGGACAGATAAAACTTAATATCGATACTACTTATTGTTCCAAACAGTATAAAGTAAACTTTTTACTTTTAAAAATGTCTCATAATCACTGCTTCGTTCAGAAAAGCTGCTTTCGGCTAAAGGTTTTATCACCTAGGAGGAATATATGTTTTGTAAAACTAATATTCTAAACAACAATAGAATCAATCCGCGTACTTAACATAAAATTATCGAAAATTGTGAAATGGTTTTCAAAAAACAAACATGTACATGTAGGTTATTACCCAAGAGAAAATAATTTCTGGACTCTATATTTAAACGAAAATATAAGCCTATCATACACTGATAACGCCATATATAATATAATACGTAAAAGATATTATTGATTATTAAAGGATAATTGTAACCATCACTTATCATTCAATATAGTAGAAAAGTAGTTTATAAAGAAACTTACTTAAAATATATTGTAGTAACATGTAACTAATATTTTATCGTGTAGAAAAGAACATGCAAAAATTTTATGTTGGCAAAATTTAATTGTTTTTGTCTTTCATATTTTAAAGATTTCATTATTAATCAACGAGCGAAATTATATCTTATATTATTAGAATTATAACGGAATAACATTGACTTTATAGAATACCATTCCAATAATATAAGTAAGTTTTAGTTTATTAGATTCACATATTTAATATTTTTACTTAAATGTTTACTATCTCTTTATATAACATCGTGTTTAGCTCGTTGTTATTCAGAACGTTAAGTTGAACAAATGTCGCCTCCCTTATAATGCAATGAACAGAACATGTTCAACTCTAATAAAGGCAATGTCGACGAAAACAGAAGAGATAGGACTCCCCTTATCTTATTTTATCTATATTTATACACAAATGCAATTCAATTGAAGTTTCAGAAAATATCTCCGTATGTATCTCCAAATACTATTTGACTCGATATCTGTAATACTGGGCATACGGTCTTTGGAGACGCTCTTTACTCGATATAAAAGGAAGTTTAAATATATATATATATATATATATATATATTTGAACGTTATAGTTATGTTTTATATTCATGAAGTAACGGATTAGAGAAATTTATTATCTATTTATTATTATTTAGTACGGATATCCAAAATATTGATAAAAAAATAAGAATATCGCCTGTTTTTTTTATGTAAAGAAAATTTGTTTTACTTTTATTTGTTGATTTAAGATTTAATAATTTTAGTGAATACATTTAATAAATCATATGATGGTTTTATATAATTAATTATTTAAATAAATATGTTTTAATAATATCCTAAAGGCAATTATATTATGTATTCCAAATGAGAGAGTGCAACCACTCACATGGCTCCAGAATTTTAGCTTTTTCACATGGACCTCTATCAAAAGAAATGAACGGATAAAGTAACAATCTGTAATCATTAACAAAGTAAGTCGTTTCATTAGGTACTAGTCCGAAAATTCTGTTAAGCATATTGGTACCTACAATATTAATTATCTGTTTAGCTTAAATATTGACAAATTTATTTTTCAACATAACATATTATTATTATAATTTTTCACAATTCACCACAATAAATATAATCAAACTGTTTGTTATTCGACAAACACCAACAATACTTTTCATTTTCATTCATTTATATCGTTTTATAATATTTTATTATGAGTGTTAAGACAAAAATATAAAAGTGTATATTTGCGATTTAAAATATTTTTTATATTCTATACATCTGTTTATTTTTAGTACTACGCTGTCTAGATAGAAGGTGTATAACATCAAAACTAAAAACATGACCATACACTCGTATTTGTTCTTGTTCTTGTGAAATGTTGATAATTTAAGAACATTTGATCGTATAATCTCTAAACACTAGATAGATAATCTGAAAGATCTACAGACTACATAAGAACAGTAAGTCTAAACGAATCTGATTTAAAGACCATTTATCAATCCTTAACAAAACATATAATGTTTATTTAGTCTAAAAATTTTAAACTATCAAGTTGTAAATGTACTTATTTGATACACAAATTTAATAACATGTGAAACTTAAATTTTGAATTTAATGTAAACTTTGACTATCAATAAATTTTATTGATTAATTGATAAGTCGTGACAAAGCCTAGATTATCTAAGGTTATTTCACGTATTTTCTTTTTGAAACTCTATTCTAATGTAACACAGTTTTAAATACTGTGTGTGTCTTATAATGTTCTAGACTTGAAATTATTATTATTTTAAAAAAAATTAAATATGATTCATTAAATAATTCGTTTATGATGTGGTAGGAGTTAAACTGTGATGGTCCATAAATTTTAAAGTTTTTCAGCCTTATCATCAATATCTATTATATAATAGGTAAGTATACAAAGATGTACCGAGTAATCTATTATATAAAAATGAATCGCAAAATGTGTTGGTAAGCGCATAACTCAACAACGCATGGACCAATCTTAACAATTCTTTTTTTTTAATGTTCCTTGAAGTCCAAGGATGGCTCTAACGGCGAGAAAAATTTGAATAATTTCCAGGGAAACCCTAAAAAAGCCCTTTTCTTTTTCCTATACAAATATTTTAAATGTAGAATAAATAACTAAATGTAGAGTCAATTTGAACTGTATTGCTATTCAATAAAGTTGATATTAAATTACAAGCACTCATTGTTGTCTAAACAATGTAGGTGTCTTGCTAACGTCAAAGAGTCAATTCGCGCTTTATTGTCGCTGCATAACGTTCAAATTTAATCAAATGAATGTGTACACCCGACCAAATTGAAAAGTCAAAAAAAGTAAATGTAAGATTTGATTGGCCTTGGAATATTCTTTCTTTTGTTTTAGTTTCGGAATGCGACATAAATTGTCATCAGTTTTCATGTCATTGCATCTGTCAAACAAACTGCGTTAAAAAGCGTTTATAATATTTAATAATTAATTTTGATTGTATAAATACCTGTGATTAATAATTATTTCATGTGAATAAATTTAGGTAATTATATACGATATGCCTCTTATAAGACGAAGTAATTTAAGTAGAAGAACCCGAAATGCTACAAACCAAATGAATTACCGATCTTATCATACTGCACATGAACATGACGACCGAAATGAACGCGAAAGAATTCGTATATCACGAACGCGGGAAGCGAGAGCGAGAGATTCAACTAATAATCGCGAAAGTTTGAATCGAGCTGCTTTCAATTACGATTTGTCAATTGACTACAGTAACCACCAATGTGTTGCTATTGGATCTATAAACTTGGTTTGCTCTTATTGTAAGGCATTGAAATACAAAAATGAAGCAAATGGATTGTGTTGCGCAAATGGGAAAGTGAAATTGATACCATTGGATCCACCACCAGAGCCATTGTACTCATTGGTTTCAGGAATAGAACCAGATTCCATACACTTTTTGTCAAATATTCAACAATATAACAATTGCTTTCAAATGACATCATTTGGGGCAACAAACGTAGTTCGGGAAGATTTCATGCCAACTTTTAAGGTATGTATTATAGCAGTTAATCATTATTATTTTAATGAACAAAATTTCCTGTTAACTAAGTAAATATGTGTCATTAACCTTCAGTTTCCTAAACCCCAAAACATATATTACTTAGTCATTATATTATTTGGTGATTCAGTATTAGCAACACTTTTATTATTTTGAAACACAATATAATTATTTGACGATGGATATTAGTTACAACTAATTATTACATATTGACATACCTAAGCATATCAATTATTATTTGGTGATTCAAATTAAGAGACAGATATACTTTTTAGGAACAAATATTATTTCTATTTGGCAAAAATCATTTTTTTTAATTTACAGATACAAGGCCAAATATATCATAGAGCAGGTTCACTGTTACCAGTGTCAGATAGCAATTACAAATTTCTGCAAATTTATTTCATGGGCAATTCACCACGAGAAATTGATATGCGTTGTTCACATAACAATTCACTAAAGAGGTCTATTGTAGAACAATTACAAACTTTATTTCATGAGTACAATCAATTGGTTATGTTGTTTAAAACTGCACTGGATCGGATGCCATCTGATAATCACAAAATTGTAATCAGAGCTGATAAAACACCTGTTGGCCAACATGCAAGATGTTTTAATGCACCAACTATTGATGAAGTTGCCATCGTTGTAGTTGGAGAAAACTTGGAATCCCGTGATATTGTTTTACATCGTCGGAATGATCAATTACAACGTATAAAGGAAACACACGGCTCATATGACGCACTGCAATTATATTTTGGCAAGGTGAAGATGGCTATGATTTTTCAAACAAGATGATAAATCCCATTACAGGTAATAAAAAATATTAGTTTAGCTATGGAGCTATATTATCAGTCACTATATTATTATTTTTTTAATTTTCAATATTATGAAAACAAAAATCTATTTTCAGGTTCCGAAACCAACAAAAAAGTCAGTTCAATGAACTATTATTCCTACCGCCTAATGATTCGTGAAAATGAAGACAATCACATACTCAAATGTCGGCGATTATATCACAAGTATGTTGTAGACATGTATGTTAAAATTGAAACGGAGAGATTAACATTCATCAGGTTGAATCAGACCAAACTCAGATCTGAAGAGTATATTCACCTTCGAGATGCGATTAATACTGATGGAAATGGACAGAATGTTGGTCGGATGACTATTCTTCCAGCAACATACATCGGAAGCCCTCGACATATGCATGAATATGCTCAAGATGCCATGTCATATGTTCGTCATTATGGTACAGCAGATTTGTTCATCACATTTACATGCAATCCACACTGGATAGAAATCAAGCAGGAGTTATTCCCTGGGCAATCACCTATTGATCGTCATGATATTACAGCCAGAGTCTTTAGACAAAAGTTGAAATCTTTGATGGATTTCATTGTGAAACATTATGTGTTTGGAGAGACACGCTGCTGGATGTATTCTGTGGAGTGGCAGAAACGGGGATTGCCACATGCACACATTTTGATTTGGTTAGTTGAAAAGATAAGGCCAAATGAAGTTGATGCAGTAATATCAGCTGAAATTCCTAATGTAGAAGTAGATCCTGGATTGCATGAGGTAGTTATTAAAAACATGATACATGGTCCCTGTGGAACTCTTAATCAAAATTCACCGTGTATGGTGGATGGTAAATGTTCAAAGCGATATCCACGGACATTAATATCTGAAACAATCACTGGTAATGACGGTTATCCTTTGTATCGTCGCCGATCGACAGCAGACAATGGAAGATCAACAATTGTCAAATTAAATCAACAAGATATTGAAATAGATGATCGCTGGATTGTTCCATATTCACCCATTTTATCAAAGACCTTCAAAGCGCACATCAACGTTGAATCTTGCCATTCAGTAAAATCTATTAAATACATTTACAAATATGTAACCAAAGGGAGTGATATGGCTGTGATTGGTATTAATGCAGAGAATTCCAATGATGAAGTTACCCAATACCAAATGGGTCGCTATGTTAGTAGTAATGAAGCAGTTTGGCGAATATTTTCTTTTCCTATTCATGAAAGACGCCCTACTGTTGTTCATTTAGCTGTGCATTTAGAAAATGGACAAAGAGTATATTTTACAGCACAGAACGCAGTAGAAAGAGCTTTACAGCCACCATCTACTACATTAACCAGATTTTTTGAGATATGTCAAAACGATGATTTTGCTCAAACATTGTTATATTCTGAAATGCCAAAATATTATACTTGGAATCAATCCTCAAGAAGATTTATACGACGGAAACAAGGAAAACCAGTTACAGGATACCCAGATATATTTTCTACCGATGCGATTGGTCGAATTTATTCAGTACATCCAAGCAATTATGAATGTTTTTATTTACGACTGCTATTAGTCAATGTACGTGGCCCAACATCGTTCCAACATGTACGAACTGTTAATGGTGATTTGTGTGGATCATATAGAGAAGCTTGCCAACGTTTGCGATTGCTAGACAATGATGCTCATTGGGATCAAACTCTCAATGATGCTGTAATATCATCACAAGCTCATCAAATACGAACATTGTTTTCTATAATCATATCTACCTGCTTCCCATCAAACCCAAAGGATTTGTGGATCAAGTACAAAGATAATATGTGTGATGATATTTTGTATCAAATACGGATTAGAAGGGGAAATCCAAATATACAAATAAGCGAAGAAATTTACAATGAAGTATTGATTTCAATTGAGGACATGTGCTTGATGATGTCAAACAAACTATTATTTCAATTAGGCCTGGCCGCACCCAATCGTCCAATGCATGATGCTTTTAACCAAGAGTTGCACCGAGAAAAACTGTATGATCTCAACACTTTGAAAGAATTAATTCAAACGAATCTTCCACTATTGAATGAACAACAGAAGTATGTATTTGATACACTTTTGAAAGTAATAAATGATAAAAGAGGAGGGATTTACTTCTTAGATGCACCTGGTGGTACAGGAAAAACTTTTTTGATTTCATTGATATTAGCAACAATTCGCTCACAAAATAAAATTGCACTTGCACTCGCTTCGTCGGGAATCGCATCAACTTTGTTTGAAGGTGGTAGAACAGCTCATTCAGCACTAAAATTACCATTAAACATGCAAAGCAACGAAACTCCAACCTGCAACATTTCGAAGAACTCTGCAATGGCAAAGGTTTTGCAGCAATGTGGATTGATTGTTTGGGATGAATGCACGATGGCACATAAAAAATCTTTGGAGGCTTTAGATAGAACCTTACAAGATCTCCGGAGCAATAATAACCCATTTGGTGGTGCAATGATTTTATTAGCAGGAGATTTTCGTCAAACATTGCCAGTGATTCCACGATCAACGCCAGCTGATGAACTTAATGCCTGTTTAAAGTCCTCCAATTTGTGGAAACATGTGAAGGTATTACACTTAAGCAAGAATATGCGTATCAAGTTGCAAAATGACAAATCTGGAGACATATTCTCTAAACAACTCATTGACATTGGTAATGGCAAATTTCCTATAGACACCTTGACTGGTTGCATTAACTTTCCTCAAGGTTTTTGTCAGTTAACTAGATCAAAAGATGAACTTATTCAAAAGGTGTTTCCAGATGTTGCTCAAAATTATAGAAACCATGATTGGTTGAGCGAACGGGCTATATTGGTTGCAAAAAACATAGATGTAAGTGAATTAAATTTCAAAATTCAAGAACAAATTACAGGCGAATTGAGGATATATAAATCAGTTGATTCGGCTACTAACCAAGATGATGTCGTTAACTATCCGCCTGAATTTTTAAACTCGCTGGATTTACCAGGATTTCCACCTCACAATCTTCAATTAAAGGTTGGTTCGGTAGTAATAATGTTGAGAAATATCAACCAACCGCGTCTTTGCAACGGCACACGGTTAGCGATAAAAAAATTATTGAACAACGTGATAGAAGCAACTATACTGAAAGGAAAGTATAAAGGAGAAGACGTTTTAATACCACGCATCCCAATGATTCCGACTGATGTACCATTTGAATTTAAACGACTACAATTTCCAGTGCGGCTTGCTTTTGCTATGACCATAAATAAGTCCCAGGGGCAATCATTAGGTGTTTGTGGTATTAATCTAGAAAACCCATGTTTCTCACATGGTCAATTGTATGTTGCCTGTTCCCGTGTTGGAAAACCATCAGATTTATTTATATATTCACCAGGTAATCAAACAAAAAACATTGTGTATCATAAAGCACTAAAATAAAAATAAAACAGATTTTTGTTAATAATTATGATTCACTGGATTTACAATAACGCGATTACTGAAAATACTTATGTACGTTTTATTTCATTATTTTTTATTTCATCGGTTATGAACCCTATGTTAATAATAATAGTAATAAATAATTAATTATCTCTATACTTTGTAATTGAAGCACCCACTTTATAAATATTTGTCACCTTTAGGTTCCCACTATCCCTTTAGATTATTTTTCAATCAGGTTTGAACCTTAAGTTCCCCTCTTGGTTTGAAGGCCTCTGGCAGACATCCCAATCGGGGTTTTTAGTGGGTCTCAAAAGGGTGACCAAAGTTCGTGGAAGCTAAGATACTTAAGTCACCCGAGCTGACCTTTTTCTTTAATTCTCCTGAACAGAACCGTCACCATGATGATAGGGCGATGTGTGAGGATCAGCAGAGTAAAAACGTCTAAAGGTCGAAATATAAACTGCCACATTCCAAATCTATTTGACAGAACGAATTCTGCCGAGTTGTATAAAAATTGTATTTATTAAAAAAAAAAAATCTTTTAAAATTTAAATGTTTTGAGTTTAACTTTCATTGTATGTATTAGTAAAAACCACCAAATACTTTTAATTATGAACGTCTTAATAAAATGATGAAGTAACATATTAAAAAAAAGGAAAATTTTACGATTTATTTATTATAATATTAAATGATAAAAAAAATCCACCAGAATTCTTAATATATATAAATCACGTGTCGCGTTATTTGTCCGCGATGGACTCCTAAACTACTTAACTGATTTAAATAAATTTACACACCACGTACAGTTTGACCTAACTTAAAAGATATAATAATTTTCAACTCAATTCATAGTCGCAGTATTATTTTATTGCAAATTATTACTTTATCATTTTGCAGTTAGCTCTTAACAATTCTAAAAGATGGCGGTATCTATTGACTGGATTGAGTAATTACGAATGAGATATCTACCCTACCTACCTCATTCGTAAGTTTAGTGTTCCAAGTTATTTACTAAAAACTTTGTAATATACAAATAGTGTTATAAACTTGGATAAAATTAAAAAAATAATTATAATTATTTTATTTTGATTTTTGCTTAATATCGACTATAAGAAAACATTATGGTTTTCATGACAGATGTACTCTGAACGTTACCCCTTAAATAGTTTAGTACAATGTAATATATCAAAAATAATAGTCACAGCAACGCGTGACCGGGTCTGCTAGTAATATTATATAATGTATCCGAAATCGGAAGCTATATAAACAAATCATTGATTATAGGTTCCTTTAATGAGACGATTTCTCAAAGGAAAAGACTGTAAATGCACATTATATATGAAATTATTATAATATGAGACATTAGAGTACAAAGACTTCCATTATTTATTCTTCTTCTTCTTCTTCTGAGTACACAATTTTTAAAGAGTTAAGGTAATAGCTAATATTGTTATATAATTATAAATTAGAAATATATAAAATTGAATATTACCATTAAATTAATATTACCAAATATGACACACACCACCATGCGTTTCAACAGGCATAAATAACTTTAATTTTTTTGGGTATTTCTTCACTTACATTTAATTATGCATGGAATATTTAGTAAAGTAGAAATTATTCACAAATAAAATAAAAAGTTTATATTTACCCAGACATTGTTTATCAATGTCAAATAATGTGACGCAAAGAATTTTATTTTGTACTGGCCATGACAGCATCACTGGTAAGATGCAAAAAGAATAGATTGTCACATGTCAACAGAATAGCAATCAAAAAGTATATGCAATATTTATAGAAGAGTACTGTGAAATCTGTATAAAATTGTATATTTCGATACTAGTTTTTTAAAATATACTGTGTTATGAATTCTTAGATTTTTTTTTTCTTTTCATCCCAACAAAATAGCGAATCATTTATATATCTAATATGAAAGTGCATATTCGATGTAAGAAATAGAAATACAAAAATAAATACAAAAAATATCCATATTATTACAACTGGTACTAATTTTTACTACAATTAATCGTGTATACCTAAGTGTACTTTAAATGGCAATACTGTATGTTACATGGCTTGCGGCGTTTAGATCCACTTAGATCACCTATTTGAATAAATCTGTATTTACAAAGTACTCGTTTTAAAATGTGCTTTAATTATTATATTTACTTGTCGTGAACGATTAGTAAATAATAATTAACTTAGGTTGCAAAGATTTAAGAAACATGTGAAATATCGATTGGAATATTACCAGCAATAAAAAGTTTGAACGACAAACTGCTGTTAAAATGGTTGTTAATAGTATGAACATACAGATAACATTCAGATATTATAATATAATATCTAATCTATTTAAAAAAAAATACTTTGACAGCTACCGCAGTCTAGTCATCGTATATATCCTATGGTGTAAGGAAAAAGGACTTAATAAAAGCCATAAAATAGTTATTTGACATAACTATTTTATGGTTTTTATTAACTAACTACCTCTATTCCACACATCTCATTAATAGTTCATTTTAGTTATTATTCTCTACATTTATAATTATAAGATATTTTGAAAATTAATAATAAGGTTATGACACAGTTCTGTTAAGATTCACAAAATTAACTAGTATATATACCGTAGAGAGATAATACCTGAAAATAAAATGATAGTAAATAAATATGTCTTAACATACTACGGTTCGGATGGGTATGGACGGCAGTATGAAACGAATGAAAACTTAATTCAGACCCAAAGTTACTGCTTAGTGGTCTCGCCTTATCCCTGAAATAACATTACTTTACAACTATATGTCGAATATTTCGTAAAGGCTATGTAAGAAAATTATAAGGTAAATTCTTGTTCCTTAGCATTGTATAAAAACAAACTATTGGAGCAAGAACCCGTACACAATAGTTCTCATTCTTTTCTATCTCATTTCGGTCCCTTCATTCATTATTCAGTAACTCGGTCCGCCAACAAGGAATATTGCTTTGCTTATAGTATTCTGGGTAATAAGATAGCCTTTCCATTCTGTGCTAAAGCGATTATTTACAGAATGTTTAAAATAACTGTTTTTATTTTTTAATAAAATCTTTTATTTATTTATTTTATTATCAACGAGTTGTTTGAACGTATTAATTATTATATAAATAATTTTATATTTATTTCTCTGATATCTGATTATTTAATAACTTTTTAATGTAACAAGTTGTTTTCTTCAGGTTACTTTACTAATTTAGGAACAATTTATTTATCGTAAAAAATACATTAACAAAAATTTCCTTAGTCTATTGTAATTGTATTTCTTTTTATAATAATATTTTAAGCTTACTACATATAGTCAAAACTTAAAACTGATTGATATTAAACAATTATCCAAATAGCTTCAAATTATATTGTCTTTATATTAATTGTGTCATAATATCCGTGTTGAAACTGAAACTGCATTCATTGCTATCGACATTGGTTTTCTTGTGTAGCAAACTTTTTATTGTAAATAGATTGTATAGAGAATATATTATATATGTGTAGTTATAATTTTTTTTTTTAGGAAAAGACACTTATCGCCCAAGAATCCTTAGAAATAAACATAAAGTAAAAAAATACTTTCAATAATTTTAAATCTTTAATAAATTTTTAAGCCTAAAATTTATTTTATAGCATTCATAAAATATTATTATTTTACAATATTTCCAAAGGAATTTGTAATAATATTCATAAGTACAACATTAAAACAATATTAACTTTGCTTACATACAATACAATAAAGGCGCTAGGCGGTAATGTGAAGCAGTCAAGTTAATGATTCGCGTCGCCGACGATTCCGCTTAGGCCTTCGGCGAATATTTTCTGCATTATATAATGGTGACGATCCGTGACAACAATTTATAAAATATATTCCTTGTTTTATTAGAACAAAAATGGACGAAGAAAAGGCCAAATAAGTTTTTTCTGTATCCTTTCGCTTTTTTGGTCTGTGCCAAATACGAATATCATAACACAGATTGCTACCTATAAAAACGGAGTTATAAAATATTCTTTAGACCTTAAAAATATTTGTTATTTTAATTAAAACTGCAACAAAAATGTTTTATTGCAATATTTTAATGCGCGGTCAGTGTAATCCAAAACATAATTAAAAGTATATGTCTCAAGACCTGACGAATTCATATTTATTATCAAAGACGAGATATTATCACCGAAAAATATATAAAAATATTTTATTCCTTGACGATTTTGCAAGAATAACCGCCGTAACCAGAGCACATATTTAACTATTTTAAAAGGTGCATTATAAACGAGGTTAAAATAATTACAACTAGTTTTAAAAAGACTATCATAAAATTATGAAAATAACCTTTACAAAAATTTAACCGATGTACGTAATGCTATTTCGCTCAAAAGTTCTAAATGAATCTTTGAACATAGAATTATTTTCTCTAGTTCACGCAGATGTCACATGCAGCTGTTACATACATCAATATTTAAATTCTGAATTTTCCTTTTCTTCAGCAATAAAATTTAAAATGGTTAGTTGCACCAAAACCAACAAAATTGCATCGTTGGGAATTCAAATGACCGACTGCAGTTACAAAAAAATTATTCACGCCTTTTATTGATGTAAGTTTTTAAGCGTAGTAATAGATTTATGCAAAAATAAATCAAATATGTAGTGGGGGTGGTAAGTGGTTTAATAATTACACCCTCAAAAAAATATATAGAATTTAAAATAGTCAAGGCTTCCTCTTGGTATATACCACGGAGTGTTTTTATAAAATCTATACATATTATAAAACAAAGTCCTCAAAAGCTGTCTATCTGTGTGTAATATAATTTTTAACAGAAACTTTTAAACCAATTTTTGTACGACTTCTAATAAATTAAAAGTTGATATAATTCTTGAGGAAGGTTTTGGTTAAAACTACCTTACGGTATTATGTAGGTTGACTGAAATATAACGATTATTGGTAAAGGAGTAGCGTGGTCATGAAGTATTGGCTGCTGGGAGCCTTACCCGGGTGGGCTGCGTAAACCAGCGGAGATATACTTAAGTAGTGTACCAAAGAAATAAAGATCTACAAAAATATTACAAAGAAGTCCCAATACCATGACTATTTTCATCTAACAATAATTACTTTTATATTTAAAATATTTGAGGCTAATTTCTTCTGTTCTTGATTATTTGTTACCTAAATGAATGTGTTTGTTAGCCTCGCTAACGACCCATAAGAAACAACATATTTCCTACGGAAACATCAATATATACACGAATAGATACAATTGAATCATGTTTTATATATAATTTCTATACTTTATAACGAAAATTTATTATTTTGTGACACCTTAATATTAAAACATCTAAATTTAAAATTATACAAATAAATAAAAATCTTCTTAGTAACAATAAATTGTTTACATTTTATGCACAATATTTATTTATTAAAATAACTCACCTTAGTTGTATAGAAGGTAGTGTCTTGAAACAATAACTGATAAAGTTGATTATAAATGAGGAACGTTTTTATGACTTTTGAGATAAATTGTTTGTCGTAAAAGCATACTTGTTGTTTGTTACTAAAAGTATAAATAACAAAAGAGTTACACAAAGAAAAACTTTTATTATTTCTGAAGAATTTCTTGTAGAAAAATACTATGGAAAAACTATAAACGTTAGTGAAAGATTGAACTCTTAAAATGGAAGAAACAATTTAATATCTTAGAATTGTATTTCTTTGTATAAAACAGGAAACCTTTTATACGAGTTTATTATTGTTTAAAATTTGTGGGTAATTCCAAAATAATTATGATATATGTTCCTATAATCTTAGACTTGTGCCAAATAAAGGAATTTTGATCTTCTCATTGTAAAAAAAAATACTGACCTTTTTAATCAAAGAGGTCCGACTCCAATTGAACATATTAAAAAGAAATACTATCTTTCAGTTAATAATTTTTATTTAAATCACAATATATATCTTGAGATTTAAAACGCTTACTAAGGATGATTAACCAATTCTCAACTTGTGTTATATATTCCCAAAAATCATTTAATCAAGATTAATATTGTCCTTTCTAAGACAATGTGCCAAATCTTAAATGAATAAATAAGAACACAATAAACCCTCTTCGTTTTGTTAAATAATAAATCTTAATCCGCTCAATTCAAGAACAAAAGACAGGAGAAGCGATGGTTTTCTCATCGCTTTAATACTTTTCATAACTTTAATTTGTTCATTTCATTTGAAATAACTTCTCAAATTTTGTCCTTATTATATAATTGATATCACTGATAACATAATTTTGTATAGTTTTATTAGATTTATAAGGATTTGATATAATGAAATAAATATGTCAATACTAATAAGAATGTAAATTAACTACACAGATCAAAACAACAACAATAATAAAAAACAAAAAAAAACATTATATAATACAAAGGATAACAGCAATTTTATTTTAGCAAACATTCGTTTTTTCTTTAAAATTGAACTTACATAAAGAATATTTACAGTTCTTTTTAATTTCCTGAAACTTTCACAAAGTTATACTGCATATAAAAATGTATTTAAGCAATACTTGATATAATTATTCTCTGAAATAAGTTTGCTGAAATCATATCTGAGAAAAATAATAAATTATTTGTTTTATACCATTAATTGTTATAATTTCTATAAATCTAGCAATAGTTCGGTCAATTTAAACATTCGAAGCTACATAAATTCCCATCAAGCTGAAAATCAGTAAGGTTGTTTAAAATATGATTAAAAATAAAATTTGCAAGTTCCCCATGTTTCTCCTGTGAGGAAAAAAAATTTATTCAAGGTCAAAGGTCAAAAAAATAAGTTTTTCGCAATTTTCAGCGAAACGGTAAGTTTTATCATAAAAATATTTCAGACAAAAATTTTAGATCATAAAATAATCTACAAAAAATGTATTAATACTTTCTTTCCTACAAGCCACCGTTTTTGAAATATAACGATTCAAAAAGTTGTATAAATTGCAAT
Organism: Melinaea marsaeus rileyi; assembly: GCA_918358865.1. Lineage (NCBI taxonomy): Eukaryota > Metazoa > Arthropoda > Insecta > Lepidoptera > Nymphalidae > Melinaea > Melinaea marsaeus. The sequence goes on from OU911089.1 coordinate 38,009,132, forward strand.
CGTCATACTATGCATACTTTCCATGCCACCTATGAGGTAGTGTGCTTAGCGCGTTTTTTTTTAACGTGGTTTCCCCCGTAGGCCTACTCCACCGGTCAGTTGTGATCCTGTTTAATTTGGAACTATTGCAAAATTAGGGCAATTTGTAAATATTTGAAAATATAAATAGCGATGTAAATTAAAAAATGGTGAATTTTATTCGTCTAAATTGTAACCGTCAAACTCTTCTCGTTCTTCTTCTTCTTCTTCTTGTTCTTCTTCATTTTGAGTGCAAGTCAATTGCGTCAATAGCGATGTATGTAGGTATCAAACAAATCCCCCTCCGTTAGTGATTCAACATTGGAACACGACCGGCCTTGACAGTTTGTACATGCCAGAGAACAAAACAGTCCGACTTTTTTGCAACCCCTTTTAGCACTGCATCCCTTTTTGTAGTTGCAAAAAATTGTGTTCAGCAGTTTTTCCGGTGCAGGTGGGAGTAAAGTTTGAACTGGTTCCAATGTATTGTCGACCAACTTCCAACCCCAGTCTGTAGGGTCTAGCTGATAACCAAGCCACACTTGAACTTGGTAATATACCCAAAGAAGATGTTGATGAGCAGCAACTGAGGTTGGATGAAGAGAAGCTAATTGAACTTGCTTTTTATTTTTAGTGTTTTTAACGAAACATACATATCGCTTATATTTGTTAGTATAAACACGTGATTACACAACAGTGTCACTGAATATGACGGTATAAGACCCTAGCCACGCTCACAATAGAACAAGAAACAGATGTTGTGTCGAAGTTACACTGGCGTATGTAGTAAGGGACTGGGTTTCATTTGACCTGATATTCTTATAGTTATAATTTATATATATATATTATATTTTAAGTATATATTACAATCACCGATAAAATCGCGAAAAAATATTTTTTTTGACCTTTGACCTTGAATAAAATTTTTTCCTCACAGGGGAAAGATGGGGAACTTTCAAATTTTATTTTTAATCATATTTTAAAGAGCCTTACTGATTTTCAGCTTGATGGGAATTTATGTACCTTCGCTCTCATTTTAGGTAGATTCCATAGATGAATCTACCTATTGCATTTCGATGCGATGACGGGACCCAGACCCCAGAGTAGGGGCGCTACGCCGTTTATGAACTGGAATCCGTCGAAAAAAAAATATTTATATATCCCTCTATATATATATGTATATATGATCCATCACTCCAAATTCATCGTGACGAAATTTGACTTCACAGGTCGATAGGATAAATTAGTAGGACAAACGTAGCATCTCATTTTTTTGGAAAAAGTGAAAGGGGGGGTTGGGAGGGGAGGTGAAAGTGCAAACCTTTGGGACACGCTACAGGTCGCAAATATTGACGGAGGATTTTCAAACTCAGCATACACATTCTTAAAGACAAAATGAAGGTTAAGTTCTTGAACTGGGGAAATCAGTCGGGGGGTTGAGGGGCTGGGGGGGTTGAAAGTTAGAAACCGAAAAAAGTCACAGAAGAAGGTAAAATTTTGCAGTCGGAAAAATCTTAGAAAATTAACAAATTAAAAGAGAAAACTTTTTTGTCCGAAAAGTTTTTTGATGCGACCCCCCGTTTAGGAGATAGGAGTGATGGGTGGTTCCCCGCTCACCCAATTTATGCAGATTGACCCGTCATAAGACTCGTAATGACCAGTAGAATACTGCTGGCTAGTTTTTCTTTGTCGATCCGACCGACGGGAATCTACCTAACACGATCGACCCTGTCGAACGAGGCATTTTTTAGGTCTAAATTGACCGGACTACAAGTCATATATACACAGTACAGAAAGTACTAAATTTAGTCTTAACGCCTTGTTAGGCCTTAATATTAACTTAACTGTAGTTTTAAGTAAATGTTAGAACACAAGATGTAACTGTTCTCATAAATAAAGGAAACGTTTCATTACAGAGGGTATCTGTATAAACTTACAATAATATTAATAAATAAAATACTCTGATTAATTCGGCGATTAAAGGTTGAATTCCATTTATCCTTTTTTCAAGTGAAAACATTAAATAGAAAGTATTTCTTAAGAAGTTCGTTTTGTATTTGTTGAAAAGATTTTATTTCCCCAAATCACTCCACCCAAACTAATGTGAAATTTGTCAGAGCAAAAGTAAATGTTTAGATTTTTGTCTTTTAAATCTCAAACCTTTTCTGTGTCACCGAAATGAAACATACAAATAAATAAATTTTTTAACTAATGCAGTTCATTGTACTTTTGATTGTACTTTTACATTATAAAATAACCATAAATTATTATAGTAATTAATTTAGAAATATTTGTTAATCATAATCAAATGTTCGATATAAAGCTAAGAAAAATAGAGCTTTTTCTTTTTTACTTTTAATTAACCACTTGTTGACTTTTAAATTAACACTTTTCTTGCTGTTTCTTAATTTTCTGCTTACTATTAACAATAAATACATTTGATATTTAAATCAAAATCAATATTACCTTCACTTGTTCAATTGTTTCTACTAAAAAACATCAAAGACTTTTCCGACAAAGTCCTCCACGAAAGTTACAAGCTTATTTCATTTTCAAACTTACTAATTTTACAACAAACAATGTCTTTCATGTCCATGATTGTGATGAAAATATTTTAACAACTATTCCTTATATACAAAAGGTAGTTATAATTTTTTGTTACACGCATATATTTTTACCACGAACATGTAAATTTAATATACTTATACTTTCTTGAATAATAAGTACCTCCATGCCTTTTTTAAATATATAAATAAAATAAAATAATTTTTAAAAATAACCTATGAAAAACAAATGAAAAGGTATATATGTTTATTTATTTATGCAACTGATAGAAGTTCACGATAATATTATAACACAATGACATATAGGAATAAACTAATAAATGAAGCTTCCAACGAAATACAAATTAGTAATGATTTATTAAAATCGTTTTATGATTAAAATAAGACTAACGATATATACAACTTTAAAGCAGATTTTAACAATTACAAGTCATTCTGGAGTAACAATGGGAAATACAAGCTAATAAAAATTAAAGACAGAGAAAACGCTTATCAGGCATTTGAGATGGGGCTAGCAAAAATTTGAAAAAACTCCTCTTTATAATTGAATCTTTTAGATATTGATAACATACACATAACTCCATTTCTGTCTACATAGTATTAGTTTTTTTTTTCCTTTATAAACTAAAAACTGACCAAACTAACTGACAGTAAAACTCAAAAAAAAATATCATTCAAAAATTTTGAATATTTAATTGTATGGTAACAGAAGGTATTGTTTACTATTAGTAAGAGAGAGTGAGAGAAGGGAGATATTTACTGAGCTGTGTAGATTTCTTATTCAACTAACGAGCGCTATAGAACTGGAAGTTAAAAGTTATTAAACTTTTTAATTATATCATTCAACTCGAAGGAGCTTAAGACTCTAGAATCGATTGTTGTGGATCTCTAATATCTGAAGTTTTAATAGTGTATTATTTTATTCTAGGAATAAAATTATTTTAAACTATTAAAACTTTTTTGTTATACAAATAGAAAAACTATATTCAATGTACACGTACCCATGTTTGCTAAATTTTTATGTTGGGATTATGTTTAAGTTGGGATTGACATACTATATTTGTATATAAGTAAAGAATGAGAGACATTTATCTTGGCAAGGTCTTGGTCTTAATCTGGTGACGACATATATAGAGTAATATAGAGAAATTGTAACGATTCCTCATATAGAAAATTTATTTTATGGGTCCGTTACATGCCGCCTTATTGACCTGAAAGTTTTGTTTTGTTATGGAATTAAAATATCTTGATTAGAAATGCCGACTTTTGTTACTCATAGAGCTTCTTGATTTTTTTTATAAAATGAAATAAAACAAAGTGGTCTCGTGGTTGCGGAGTTTCGGAGGGATATTAGGGCCAAGGTATTGTTTCTATCGAGTCTCTCTCTAGAAAAGAGCTTTTTCCTTCTTGTACATGTGGAATGGGTGGGGGAAGGAACCCCCTCTGTTTTATAACAAGCCTGCTGACTAAGGAGGAGGGTGTCTCTCGTTGCGATAAACCGGGTATCTAAACAGCTCTCCCCTCCGTCCATGTATATCATGTCCATAATTGCAAATTGCCAAATTTGATACTTTTTATAGATAACGATACCATTTAACATCAGCTGGAATTTCGGCAATAGTAAGAAATTATTTGGAAAAACAAAAGCAACTACAGCCTTCTTTATTTGTGTAATTTTTAGATTTTCTTAGTACTTGTAATTAAAAAAAGAAATTGTAGTAATGTATAGTTTAATTTGTAATTTCAATTAATGAGAATTTATTCATAAATAATTATTGTATGACTGCTTGTAAATAGCTATTATAGAACTCTATACATTTTCAAGATTTCATTTGGATAACTGTAAAATATTTTGACGTTTAACAAGCGATTTTTAAATAATTTAGTTGCTTTGACAAGGTTCACATTACTTTGTGCCAAGTATTTTGAAGAGATTAAATTAGTTCAAAATATAGAATAACATCTGAAAACTATATTTTCAGATGTTATTATTGATATATTGCCTTTAGAAATGTATGAACAGAGATCAGACTATAGTTTCTGTGTTCATTCACTTATGGTCCAAGTATTCACCATAGTTTAAATTAAAACATTCAAAATTAAGATTAAATATATATATATATATATATATATATATATATATATTTAATCTTATATTTATATATATATATATATATATATATATATATATATATGTATATATATATATATATATACAAAAAAAAACTATTCAATTCGAGATGAATGGAACGAGTGAACAATTGTCTTGTTATCGTCGTAAGATAATATAATATTCAAGAAGATGAATGATAGATGCCTTCGTTTGGTATAATTACATACATTACTACAAACACATCATTATAATTACAATTATAAATCTTCTTTACAGAACTCGAAAATAATAATAATATTCAGCTATAATATTGCATATATGGATCGCGATATACACACAAATTACATGCCAAAAGTCCCAGCAGCGCGAAGGCAGTCGCCACACTAATAAATAACAAAGCACAGTTTTCTTTGGCACTTTTCAATGGATATGAGAAAAAATGCTTGCCACTAAAAGGATTAAAACCAAAAAAATATACAAGGTTTAACCTTGGGTGCTTTTAAAATATTTGAAGGCACTTACTTTTTATATGTAACATTTTAATAACATTACAACATAATATACTTATTAAAATGTTACATATGATTACCTATAATGCTTTTGATACTAATTCATATTTATCCTTATTAAAGACTATCTTTCGTTCCTGCTACAAATTATGCTCAATGTATATGTCATATAAAGACAAAATAATGTGATTACGCTAAGTGTTACGTAAACGAAACGACCTTATTCAGATCACTGGACGTATACTCGTACAAAGTAGGAAAATTTAGGATGGCAATATCAAATCATGGAATGGGAAACGACTCATTGCATGTTTTTACAAAACATCTCTATTAGGCGAGGAAAAAAAAATTGTAAAGTACTTGTGATAAAAAAAATCAATGTGGTAAGTAAAAATGCAGCTATCTACACAAATTTAAAAGGGTAGTTGTTCTCCTCAGTTTGGAGGTTTAATTAAAACATCAAAAGCAACTAAATAAGTTTTATGTTTACACAATCAATAGCAACTTCGAGTCGAACATCTGCACGAGACAGAACATCTCCCCGTCCACGCTCTTGGGAGGCCCGCCTAGAGAGCTGCTGCACGTTAGTCACGTCGTCGGACCATTAGGCTCCGAGGACTTAGGATGACTTAGAATTCCGAATGGATTCGAAACAAATCTGAAAAAAATACGATTTTATTAGGATGAGTACAAACGAAAAAAAATTATATAATATCAACTCTAATATGTGTGTCAATAAAGGACACCAATTACCAAGGATTGAGATCTTAGAAACGTAAAACACAAAAAGATTGATTTTGTTCTTCCATGAATCTTTAGAAATAATTATAAACTCAAAAATCACAATTTTATTTATTTTAAAGTTTCAATATTTTTAAGGCCAACAATAATTTTATAGCATGTATATACATCAATGTATTAAAGATAATGAACAACATATATTCTAAGATCTGTTTTACTTATATTCACAAACGGTAAAAAAATAGTATTAATTCTTGTTTACTAAGTACAATAAAGGCGGTATGCGGTAATGTGAAGCAGTCGAGTTGATGAGTTGCGTCGCGCTGACAATTCTGCTTACTCGAATATTTCCGGAATTGTGTAATAGCGACAATCAGGGACAACAATTTATAAAATACCTTTCATTGTTTTTTCTACAAAATAAAATGCAAAAAAGTCTTATCAAATCTTCCATTTTAGTTAATCCCAAACACAAATATCATGAGATAGATTGCTACCTATAAAAAAGCCTTATAACATGAAAAAAGTCATAACAATTCGTTTTAAAATACATTAAGAAACATATTGTAATAAAAATGACATTTAAAATAATAATCACTGAGCAATAAATTAACTAAGTTGAGTTATATATATTTCTATAACGAAGAAATAAACGTGTTATATATAGACAGGGAAATATTATATGACTTGTGAGATAAACTGTTTCATGGAAGTGGAAGAACAAAATCAATCTTTTTGTGTTTTACGTTTCTAAGATCTCAATCCTTGGTAATTGGTGTCCTTTATTGACACACATATTAGAGTTGATATTATATAATTTTTTTTCGTTTGTACTCATCCTAATAAAATCGTATTTTTTTCAGATTTGTTTCGAATCCATTCGGAATTCTAAGTCATCCTAAGTCCTCGGAGCCTAATGGTCCGACGACGTGACTAACGTGCAGCAGCTCTCTAGGCGGGCCTCCCAAGAGCGTGGACGGGGAGATGTTCTGTCTCGTGCAGATGTTCGACTCGAAGTTGCTATTGATTGTGTAAACATAAAACTTATTTAGTTGCTTTTGATGTTTTAATTAAACCTCCAAACTGAGGAGAACAACTACCCTTTTAAATTTGTGTAGATAGCTGCATTTTTACTTACCACATTGATTTTTTTTATCACAAGTACTTTACAATTTTTTTTTCCTCGCCTAATAGAGATGTTTTGTAAAAACATGCAATGAGTCGTTTCCCATTCCATGATTTGATATTGCCATCCTAAATTTTCCTACTTTGTACGAGTATACGTCCAGTGATCTGAATAAGGTCGTTTCGTTTACGTAACACTTAGCGTAATCACATTATTTTGTCTTTATATGACATATACATTGAGCATAATTTGTAGCAGGAACGAAAGATAGTCTTTAATAAGGATAAATATGAATTAGTATCAAAAGCATTATAGGTAATCATATGTAACATTTTAATAAGTATATTATGTTGTAATGTTATTAAAATGTTACATATAAAAAGTAAGTGCCTTCAAATATTTTAAAAGCACCCAAGGTTAAACCTTGTATATTTTTTTGGTTTTAATCCTTTTAGTGGCAAGCATTTTTTCTCATATCCATTGAAAAGTGCCAAAGAAAACTGTGCTTTGTTATTTATTAGTGTGGCGACTGCCTTCGCGCTGCTGGGACTTTTGGCATGTAATTTGTGTGTATATCGCGATCCATATATGCAATATTATAGCTGAATATTATTATTATTTTCGAGTTCTGTAAAGAAGATTTATAATTGTAATTATAATGATGTGTTTGTAGTAATGTATTATCTTTCTTTCGTGTTCATAGTTAAGATATAAAACATTTTTAATTAGATAGCGCACGTAAGATTGTGGAGCACATACACACGGAACAATTCTTTATATGTTTATTAGAAATATACAGATTGTGGTTTCTTATCTGAGTGTACAGTGTGTCTGTATAATACAAACAGTATTATATAGTCAAAGTATTAAATACAGCAGAGATTTATTACAATAAAGAATTAAAAATCAGGGCATTTACAAACCTCATCTGATCCAATCCTAGAATAACAAATTCAGATTTCGTTTACGACTTGTGATCAGAAAACTTGTATGAAGTGCATAAAGGTTGACATAAATAATACTAAGGCCCGTTTGTACCGACATTTCTATAATTCGGATAAGGTGCCGATAAGTTTAAAAATCTCTTAACTCGTCGTTTAATATATACATATATATTATATTACATTATTGAAGTGTAATGATATAATGATACATAAGGTTATTATTAACTGCTATATAAAACTAGGATCCGTCAACCCTGCGCGGCGGGTGTAGAGCTGAGCCCTCTCCTTTCATCTGAATAGCTACAGGAAATATCGATTTATTAGGATTACAGTGACGAAACCGCACTGACTCATTTATGAATGTTAAAATGGAAAGATAACTTTACTGAAAGATAATAATAATGACGTAAAAGTTTTCTTTAATTTGTTAATTAAACATACAATTGGGGGAATTCTGAATCAGATTATCAGTTATTAGTAAAAGTGGAACATGAAGTGAAAGTGGAACATGTATAACAATTAAAAATAACCGTTAAAGTTCATAGAATTACGAGTAGCAGTCAAACACGTCACTAAAACGTACAAAAGAATGCCCTTGTGAGTGGTCCTGTGCAATATTTATTTAATACATTTTGACACCTGTCACAATTATTATAGCAAAGTTATGTTATAAAGAATTGCTAAGTTAAAAAATATATATTGATCTATGGGACACTTTTTGACCATTTAATCAAAATCTACAATCACAAATCTCACCAAAGAACTGCTAAACGAGTAAGACACTTTCTTGAATGCATATGCAAAATTTTAAAGCTCTAGCTCAAATGGCTTAGGAGGAGTAGGCGAACATCGAAACACACTTTTGACCAATAAAAACAGTGTAACTTTTATAAAGCAAATAGAGTTGCTATGTTTCATTGGAATCAAATTTCTATAATTTCTGAGAGAATACTATAATAAAATGGTTCAATTTAAGATCGTAAAAAAGTTATGCTTCGTTTATATCCGGGGTATTGTTTGAATAAGTGTTGCTCTGGAGTTATCAATAAAATAGGATTGCAGTAGTATAAAAAATATAATCATCTTCCTGCCTTTATCCCAATTTTGTCTTCCTTTTTCTCCATATCGTCTTTCACGCAATATATATCTTTTCTTCGGCCGTCCTCTACCAGTCCATCCCTCCACTACCTTTTCATCCTTTACCTTGACCCTGCACGAAGATCCAAAAATAACGACAGGGCTAATATTTTTTTTTTTTTTTTATCTTATAGGAGGGCAAACGATCTGGCGGGTCACAGAAGAATGATGGCTAATGATGGTTTTATATATTCTTTCCTTTAGTTTAAGGGATTTTGGACATCACATGTTGTCCCGGTGACTTGTTGCCATTTCATCCATCCCGTGTTGATTTTGTGCTTTTCGTCACGGTCAACATTGCCATCGGTTTGGATGAGAGGAACAAGGTAGCGAAAGTCTGAGCAGACTGGTAACGGTACTTCATCCAACAAAGTAGGAACAGAACCGAAGACACCGCCGAAATCGCAGAACATGTGCTCTATTTTGGTTCTGCTTATTTTCAAGCCAACAAGCCTCTGCAGCCTTTGTTGTCATTTTTCCAGTCTACTCTGCACCTGACGTCCCTCCTCGCTGACACAAACAATGTCGTCAGCAAATAGAATGCACCAGGGTGCTTTTTTTCTGTATGTTTGAGCATCCATCATCAACAAGATGAGGTAGGGACTCAGAGCCAACCCTTGATGCAAACCTACTGCCTCATTAAACTTGTCGATGTTCCCAGCGGCCAACCGGACTTAAGTACTGTACTGTAACTGTACATTGCACGAACCAACTCCACATACTTCTCAGGTATACTCTTCTCTTTCAAAGCCCATCACATCACATTACGGGGAATCAGGTCGTATACAGGTCGTATACGTATAGTATGTGCATTGAGCTTTATACCACGATAACTGTTGAAATCTTGTACATCCTCCTTATTTGTATAAATCTAGGTCACTACTGCACCATTCATGGGGGATCACTTCTTCATACAACAACTTATTGACAAACAAAGCCAGCCACTTATATAAATATTTTAATTTATATTTAAAACCTTCTATACCTCCACTGGTATTCATCAGGCCCTACAGCTTTTCCATTCTTCATACCTTGCACAGCCGCTTTCCCTTCATCATCGATCACTTCTTTCACTAATCCTTTATTTACAGGCCGGTTTTTCAAAACTCTACTCATATCATTTTTTTCATTAATCAATGTTGCAAAATATACCTTCCAACTCTCTTTTATGTCCTTATCTCCCATCAACATCTTTCCAGCATCATCTTTTATGCATTTTATATATATGACATCTCTAGCATTCTTCTCCCTACGCTTTGTTATACGGTATAGTTCCTTTTGACCTTTAGGAAACTCTAGTGACCAATATAGCACCTCGTGCGCCTCAACTCTAGCGATGGCTACAGCTACTTTTGCTTAAATTATAATTTGATAAAATTATAATTTTAATAAAGGTTATTATTACTACTACTTTTATAATAGTTGTACGGAAATATACATTATAAATAAATATTTATATCAACAGTAATTAATAAAATATAAGTGACAATGTTTAAATATCCCGATGAGTAAAGATTTAACATTGGCAAGAAAACTGTGGTACATGGCCTGCACATGTATACAAGTATTTGACAAAAATAACAAATGCATGCTTATTTACTATATCAATTGTTTAGCTAAGCGAGCGTCGCGAGAGGAGCGTTTTACTGGAGACTTTCGCATTCTTTGTCACGAATAAGCTCGTAAACTACTCGACGGAAAATTATGAAATTTTGCAATCAAAAAGACACACATTATATTATATATTAGGTGATGGTATTAAAAAAAAATTGAAAAGTGTCATGTCAAAAAACTGATATCTTATTGAAGTCAATGGGAAATGATGATGAATTACACTGGGCTTGCTTCGATCAATATGCAAACGGTACCCGAGATTTAGCTAGCATCGTGAGTCGAAATTGAGGGTCTGTTGATCCCCCTAGTAATTAAAATTTAGTTTTTGTATATAATTATTATTCAGGGAAATATGTTTTTGTAATTCAGTTATAATTTGTATAAATATATTTATTTATTTATCACCTGTAATATTATAAACACATGATGTGTTTATAATATTTTTAAACATTTCACTATATTCACAATTTTTTTATATTTATTTATTTATTTATGTACCAATATAAATCACCAATACAAAAAAAATACAGAAAACAATGTATTACAAAGGATTACTTATCTCTTTTAGAGACGTCTCCCTGTTACCCTTTGGTGTGAGACAAGGTGTGCAAGTTGGTGGGTGCACACATATAGGCATATAGGTAATTATATTTTTACATACAAATATAATAGTATAGTATTATATATGTAGATAACCCTAAAGATATAGCGTAACCGAATTTCATTAAATCCATTCGGTACTTTTAACATATCAGACAAATATAAGCTTCTTAAATTTATGCATGCCTGTTATGTATAATGTATATAAAACAATAAACAAAATGTACAATATTCAAGTTGAACGTTACTTACTACCCACAGTAACTACAGTAGGACTCGTTAGTAACGTTACCATAATGAAAGCCAATTATAATGAACTCGGAGATACTCAGGTTCATGTTTGTGTACGTTGTGTATTAACTAGTTATACGGTCCGTGTGGAAATCAACAACGTTGTTTGTATATTACTTCGCTCATTTATCGTTTTATAGACATAGTGTTGGTTTCAATGTAGGATATTCGAGAGACAACAAGATATACTGTCGAATAATTGCAATGCTAGATAATGTCGAAATCTATAAAGCTCATAACATACGCATCCATTTGGTGTAATTTACTATTTATTTCAAATCGTCATATTCTCAAAGAACTTTATCGATATGATTCATAACTTGGAGCTTCATTAATTTGTTGGAATCCATATTTTTATATAACGTTCTTTGATCTTTGTTCTTGGCGATGATTTGATCTATAAGTTTATTTAGATTTGGTTTAAGCTCGTCATAGTGTTGATTTATATAAGTATGTAAACCTTTTGACAAAAAGAAAACAAAAAGTAAATGTTTTGAAGAAGTTAACATTTTTGGCAAAAGTAATTATAAGCAAGCCAACATACATCACAATTATACGGTAACTTAAATAAATAGTAGAATCTGTAATAGTATTTTGTATATATATTACTAGATTTAATTTTTTTAAAAAGATGCAACAATAAAAAAAAATATTGTAAGAATGCAATTAAGAATATTTAATCCAGGTTTAACTACTACTACTAACTACTATGTATCTACTATAAAATAAAAATAGTGTCAAATTATATTCATTCAAGTAGGGTTCTTCCGACCAAGAATTAGGTTGTTAGGTATTAAATAACTTAACATTTATTTGGGACTGATCTCTAATGTAACGACTTACGAGTACTTCACTAATGGTTAAGGATTGCTACTTTCTCCGCATACTTCTTCTCAATAGTTCGCGGCGAAAAAAGGCCAAAGATCCAAAGATTCTGAGAGTTTTATAGATTTTGTTGTATACGAGTATTAATGAATAGTCCGTATATAGTGTCTTGTATTTCATATTTGAAATACCGTAGATACGATAAGGTAACACATGGTTAGACATTTTCTTTTAAAACTCTTTAAAATAGTTACCATAAGAGAAAAAGAGTAACAATAAATAAAGTTTAAAGTATCATAACATTTCTAAAGGAATACCAAAACTTAATTTAATCTAAAAAAATATTACTGTTAAGGATTTATATTCTAAACTTGTGCAAAACTCCAAACTTTTAGTGAAGATTGATTGTAACTTTATTATTTCCTGCATTATAGTTTCATAGTTCCTCTTCAACAATTTGCATATTATTTTAAATCGAATAAAAAGGTTTCATATTATGTCTTTTGTGACCTAACTATTAGCTATTCTTTTTTTTAATCATTTACTAATGTATTAGTAGTAGTATTAAATAAAATAGTTAAAGAGAAGACATGTTATGTCTTAGTACTCAATGCTACTCTCTAACCACTGTTAGGTTTGCTTTTATGCCTTTTAGTTTCAAAGATTACGATATTAAATTATGTAATATAATTATGCTGCTTAAACACAACAAAATAAAAAATATAAGATAAAACACACAGACACACATATGTACACAGAATTTAAATAACAATTTAATACTATAAACAGGTACATTTTATCTTAAAAATTACAATTAGTCTTCTACTTACTGCCAATGCGTCTGAACTCGGTTCCCTAGACTCATAAACACAATTATACGGAAATATTTTTTTTTTAATAGTTTTATTTTGTTTTAATATATTTATACCGACCTCCTTACGATATAAAAAGCAAACTGAGATTTAACAGGTTTCGTCGTAAGAACTGGAGTGGCCCGTACTCGTAGATTAAGAGTTTAATAATTAATACGTTAAAGTGATAAGAAACACCATTAAATTTAACACTTTTGTTTACTGTATTAGCTACGTTTTAGTAATTGAAGTCGTAGAGAAAAGAAAGCTACAAACTCATATAATTTAAATTATACGAGTTTGTAGCATTTGTTACGCAGAGTGAAATATCTCATCTTAAATGCTTTATCATGTATGCATCATGTTTTATATCTTCTACTTACTAGGATAATGATAAGATAAATGGTGTTTAAAAATATAAAGGATTTAATTATGTGTATAAAATTAAATTTAATGAGTAATGAATAGTAAAATATTACTTGTATAATATTGCACATTTATTGGAATAATGTTGAGTTAAACCCGACAACAACGAACAAGTCGTTTGCAAACAAATCATATTACTTAATAGTTTATTTCCAAATTATATTTTTATTATATTAATAATTATTAGACGTCTATGTTTTTTTTTTTTGCTAACATTATGGTACAATACACACTGCTATCTTAATTGTATACTCTTTCTATTGTACTTTATGACAACTTTAAATGATTGAAATTAAACTTATAATTAAATGAATTAAATGATTGATGAATTTAATTTATGATTTCTCTCAAAGAAAACAGCAATATAATAGCATAGCATATAATGAGAGAATATGGAGTATTAAAAAAAACCTTATATTTATGATACCCTGTCTTTATCTGTTATACACTATCTATGTCCCTCCATACTATGAATATAGTCATAAAGATATTATTTGTAAATATTAAAAAAGTATATTTTACAATCATTATTATTTTATTTGAATGTTATATTTGTTTTAAGATTTATGAATAATAAATATTTGATAAAGCAACATAAATGTATATATTTAACATGTAAATACAGTGTATTCAGTATTGAATATAATAAATAAAAAAATAAGCAAAGTAAACAAGAATGATCAAAGTTAAACGAAATAACAATTTATTTTTATATTACCTTAATTATAAAGGAGCAATTAGCGAGGACAAACTGTGAAGGGACTTTTGTAATTTAGATCCCACATTTTCTTTATTATATTTGAGCTGAGTTCGCGCTTCAAATTTTTTCACGTACTACAAGTAATAATATCATTTATCTTAATATTATCCTAGTATGTAGAACATATATATATAAGCATTTAAGATGAGATATATAGCTCTGTATAACAAATGCTACAAATTCATATAATTTAAAGTACATGAGTTTGTTGCATTTGTTGATAATTTATTTTATTGCAAAGCCACCGTAATTAAACATAAGGCTGTCTTTAAGTTTTATTTATTTATATCAATAAATATTCCTTAAATTTCACAACTACCAATATCTGGTACCATATTTATATATCCTACAGTACTGCGCTAATAATATTTTATTCAGATCAAATAGGTAATATTTTTAGGGTATGGTTACAATACAAAATTAATATATATATATATTAATTAATCTTTCTTAAGTTTACATCCTCAAATCTTTACAATTTAAGATCAAAAACGTTACATTCCTTACTCAATCAAATAAAATATATGCAAATTGAAAGAATATTGAAAAAGGACACTATAAGCCACATTTATTAGTTACTTTCGTAATAGAATTACTGAATGTGAATGTCGATCACGTGTCTATAAATCACTCGGGACCAGAGTAAGCTTTATGTTTACGACTTGGCCGATTGCGTAGATTGCTTCATTTTATGTTTGTAATAAAAATTAGCAATCTGGTATGCTATGTCTATAACTATTTTAGGTGATATGAAAAAGATTCCAATTTAGTGCAGAGAATAAATTGATGTTAATTAATATTCAATTTTCAATGAAACTAGTTCTCTGTGAGTGTCTTGGCTTTTTTGACAATTAATATGAGGATTTGTTTACGATACCTAAAACTAACTAATTTTTAGTCTTTATCCAATTCTTATCAAAAGTCTTAACGTAATTTTTTTAATTACATGTTGAGTAAATGAAGAAACTGACATACAACTTTCTGACTTTTTACAGTTACGAATGTTCTTGTATCTCGCACACTATAAATCGAGTTGCTGCTTCCTAAACCTCCTAAAAGAAACACCTATCGAATGCTATAGACTCGTAGACGTTGTCTCGGTGCTGTTCCTTATATTTTTCAGAGAAGACAGTCATAGTAATTATTAATAATATTAATATTTTCATCACATCACACAAAAATCATTTGATTTAATCTCCTAAGAAAATAATGTCAAATGCCAGATTTCAGAAACTAAAGTTATGCAATGATAACTCATTTAGGATAGTGATAAAACGATAACTAACATCAGTACTTATCAGTAGTTATTAAATATCATTGATCGAGTAGTAAAGAAGAAATCTCAAAATAAGTCACATATTTTTCATGACACAAACAAATTAAGGAAATGTGTTTGTGTATCTTTCGAGTCAATAGTTCAAGGAAGACTTTCCGCTTGTTTTGAATGTGACTTTTTCTGTAGTTCTGTAACCTCAAAACATGTTTTTACTGATTTCATCGTTATATTTTATATTATATGGAATCATAGTAGTCAAGTTTATAATAAATATATTCTTTACAGTTAAAGATCACGATTTACCAGTAGACGAATAAACACTAAAGAACAAAAGGAATCACTTTAAGTGACTTTATAGTCTAACTTACATTATAAGCGAGTTATATTATCTGACACTATTGAATTTTATAACTATAATATATCTGGACATGTAGTATAAATACATTATAGTTAAATTAAAATAATCACAGTCAATGAATATTATATTTCTGTAAATTTTCTTTTAATAATTAAAATATTTTATGAATCTAATATTTTCTAAGATTCTCGTGTTTTTTCATGAAAAATTAACTGACTTACAAAATATGTACTTGTATTGAACATAATAGGTGCAATTATGTTTAAAAGTTTGAAACGTCAGGTTGAAATAAAAATGTAACCAATATACTCGAGTGAAATCAGTAAAATAGTTTAATTTAAATATGTGCTATGTGGTGCTTATGACAGCCTATGATTTGAACTATAAAAGACGATAAAGTAAGCGAATATTACAGAAGCAAAAAGAATTGTAGAGAGATTAAAAGAGATCGATGAAGAGTTAGGTTCGGAAGTTTTAATTTGTGGTTTTTTCTTTAAAGAAATGGCTTCATAGTTTATATAACTGAAAGATATTCTCTTTGATCTTTCTTGACATAGGTGTGACACTGGAACGGACCGGACTGGAGTATGAAAAAGAGTCTTTATAAACCCTTATCAACGTTAGAAACCCTATTCAAATGTAATGTATATATATATATATATATATATATATAATAAAGCCATATAAAATTAATAAAGAAAAAATAATCTAACCTTATCTATATTTCACGTTCATGATATGTTAAATAGATTATGATTTATTTGATACTATCTGTTCCCGGCGACTTTACAAATATAGTTTTAAAAATATTATAAAGTTTTCAATATTAAGAATGAGAATAATAAAACGAAATATATATTTTTTATATTACTTTAATTATAAAAGAATGATTACCGAGGAAAAAAACATAATTAAAATGCAAAATGAATTTGTAAATAAGATCTCTCATTTTGTTTATTAGATTAAATGTGAGTTCGTGCTTCAAATATTTTTCACGTTCTCCCTTTTTAATATCATCTATCGTATCATTATCCTAGTCTAGTAAACAAACAGTAAAACGAATGAGATAATAACCAACAAATGTTTGTTCTATAAATTAATAGTTGTGGATAATTTATTTTATCTCAAGGACCACGTAATAAAACATAAGGCTATCTTTACATTCTATTTATTTAATTAATAAATGTTCTTGTTCTAAAAATAAGTACATAAATGTCCTTTAGTTTTACAATTACCAATATCTGCAACCATATTTATATATCCTACAGTACTACACTAGTCATATTTTATTCAGGTAGTGCGATGCCGGCCTTAGGATCTTGTGTCTCCTTTAAGTTGACCCGATTAAGGTCGTGATGGCAATACTCAATGCAATGTTATAAAGGTTTGTTGAACTAAAAATTTATTGTGCTTATATTTACACTCCATTTGATTTTCAGCAATTTAGAAGTTGCAAAAGTATTAATAAAATTTTTATATGCGATAATATTCTCCTCCTTCAAAATCTTTGAATGTTTCAATCAATCAATCAATCATGCTTTGAAACACGACTCGTGTTTTTGTATACAAGAAGGGTTACAAAGTGACAACATGATATTAATATCTCTGTCGCTATAATAGAGTAAAAGTTGTTTGGACGAGATGAATATAGCATAATTTTCTTATTTGTTGCCATCTGTATAATATTATCAATTTTATCTTGTGTAGCTTCGTTTATAGATAATATATAGATGTCTTATTCTATAAATACTTCATCATTAGTTGATATATTTATTTTAAAATTAAACACTAAATGACACGTAAAATCATAATATAGTAGTTTTATATTAGAATAATTATTTAACATAGAAAAAGTAATAGTTATCTAATATAATAAGGTCAATTTCACGAGAAATATTTCAAGAAACAAGGTGGTAAAGGATAATGTGTGAAATTTATTTTTATATGATATACGGTTTTGCTCCCGTAATAATAATAAATAATAACATGGAGAGGGCCATTTATTTCAAACTTGAATGATATCTCTAGAGAAATTTCTATCATACCAGTATTTCGGTTTTCTTTATTTTAATTACTACATATTTCATTTCTATTAGCTATTGAAATACAAATCAAAGTATTTAATTTCAAATGAGTTACCTAATTATGAGGCACTTTAAAAGAACAATTATTTTATAAAAAAATATTTAATAAATATCAAAAACAATATAACATAAAAGTATGTTTAGATCAAATCTTTCCACAGTCTCAATAACCGGACCAGATCAGAGTTAACTTTAATTTTTACAATTTGGCGGATTACGTGGATTGCGTGGATTACTTGCATTTTATGTATCTAATAAAAGTTAACTATCCTACATGTGGTAGATAGTTGATCTAAAAATTATTTTCGGTTTTAATTTAGTACAGAGAACAAATTAATGTTAGTTGTTAGGGTATTCACTTTTATATGAAACCAGTTAATACAGCTAATACCGGGGGCTTATGTGGGACTACCCGGCGGCATAGAGAACGCCGCCATTTTTAAGGCTATCCACTAAAAAACCAAGGGTTGCCTTCAACGCCTTAGTGCCGCCCCGGCGGTTACCCCCCGTGTGAGGGCGCCCCGAGCAGATACAGCTAATACCAGATAACTACATCTAACTCATCTTTAGTTGTAATTCAATTTTAAAGTAAACTTTTTATTACACACTTTGAAAATTAAGAAACTGACATAAAACTTTCTATTTTTTTTATTTAACTTCTCTTAAATCTCGCGTCTTGTCCTTGATAATACATTATGTGTACAAGATGGAGATTGTAACAGAAAACTGAATAGTGAATACAATGTAACTATTGCAACAAAATTGACGGTTTTTGTAAATATTTTAATGTCAGAGTTACTTTCCGTATTTATAAAATCTCGTCGCAAATAAAACATTTAATTTCAAAACAGTTATTTTACCACGAATGCTTTCGATAATTTAATGCAATCTCGATGTAGCGATTCTGAAGAAATTAGAATTAGTTATATTAAATAATAAATAAATAATTATTAACAAATTAATAACAAATTTGTTATAGTGAATTATTGCTAATATACGTTATACAAAGGTTTATAAGTTATAAAATTTTGTAATTTAAACAATTAATAATAACTTATATTTTGCAATGACAAAGTGTAACTTTTCACAGTATACAAAGTGTAACAATATCCATAAGATAAAGAGAGTTTTACACCAGGGTACTATAATAACATGTAAAATAGACTTTCTAAGTTTCAGCACGGGAGTTGGTTATAGTTATGGTTATAGTATATAGTGTTTTTTTTAATTACAACTTCTCATAAATTATTATAGATTTTTTGTTCTGTACTAATTGTAACTGTGTATTAGTTGCGCTGTTTAAATTTATAAAATATAGAAAATTTCTAATTTAGATTATATTAATAAAAATAAAGTGTATTCTGACTTTAACTCGACTATTTTTGGTAAATGCGACTATAGTGTCTAACAATATTAGGAAGATTTATTATATTGAAGTCCAGAGAGGCCAAGCTTGTAATAAATAAATACCGATGATTTCAAAAGATGACACTCAGTATGTCTTTAATAAAAATATTATGAATAATAATTTCTTACTACTCGTATTAATTTATTTTGACTTTTATGTTAAATACACATTTTTTGATTTTGGTAAAAAAATCTGTGGAATGCAAGTTTTAATTATTTACTAGTACTAAAAATAAATAAAATATATTCTTAGATCAACCCTTTATTCCTCACGATCTTGCTTTGTTAGTTAAATAATTTAAATCGATTCCAGTAAGGTTTCTGTTCCCCGAAAGAAATTTTGACGGACGGAACTTTATTGTTTGACTTCTTTTGCCTGACAAAAACTTATATATAATAAATTAAGTGAGATAGATTAACTTTTTAAATTTTAAACAATACTCCTTAGAAAGTCTCAAAAATAAAGAAATTTTATATACATTTCATAATGAAAATTCATTCACGTATTGTGTGGGAGGATATTTCTATTCAGATCATTTCAAACCATTTTTGTTATTTAAATTTTAGCAATTCAAATCATTTTTGTTATTTAAATTTTTAAGTACAAATAATATTATTTCTTTACTAAAGAAATGTCTGCAAAAATAGTATATTCTTATATATATTGTAAACAAAATGTTAACAAGCGTACTGGATGGTAGATGAGAGATCCGTCGTAATTGTAAGAATTTCAAACAGGTTCAAAGCGATTGATTTACCGTAGCTCCATAGTTTAATCACTCGAGTTCTAGTTCTAAAGCGCTCGTTAGATGAAAGAGTATTCTCAGGGTTTTGACAATATTATAATTGTGCTTTTTAAAGCACTGTGTCCTGCTGTGGTTTACCACGGCAAAATAACCACGATATTGGTTTAACACGCACACAACATTTATATTAAAAATTTCCTTCCTAAATAGAACGAAAGCTAGAATTATTTTTTAATATTGTACGTACATGATTATTAAGGGCTTTAAGAAAAGCAAAGTACGTAGTGTAAAGCTTTTCCAAATAAAATTATTAACTATATGTAAAAAATAATTTTCTGTTACAATCTGTTATGTATTACTTTATATTGTTTGTACCTCAGTTTATATGTAAATAAGACCGCATTCTACACCACTACTATTCTGCGCATTGTCTTATCCTAATCCTAGGTGTTACTTTGGATATATCTATGTTATATATATTCACATTTTAAGACGTATTAGGTAGTAAGTCATAAAACAACAAAATTCAAAGTGATATTGCCTTAACTATAATATTCCTTCAATAATGGATAGCGGAAGAGGTATATAATGCGCGAAACTTTGAGTTTGGAAACAAGAAATAATTTGCCTTATATGAATGTTACATCATGCTACTTAAAATAAACTTGTAAGTCACTAATATTTTAAGAACTTTATCTATTTGTATGTTCTCAAATTCCCTGAAAACTATCCAAATGATTGAATTAGGCGTTATATCTGCGAAGATACATCTAAATACATCGGATAAGCGATTAGCTTGTTAGTGTTTTTCTATGTTTCATACTATACTATATTTATATCGTAACTTCAAGCTAAAATCTATTCTCAAGTATTTGAGAAATTTCCAACTTAGTTCTGCAATGGTAATAGTACTTATTAGTTACGTCAAGTTTCATATTACGTTGAAGAAAAAACAAAAATTTCTAAGTACAATGCAGTCGCAAACACCGGCAAAGTATATTACATAATGTGTCGATTAAATAAATATTAAAACACTGGTGAAAAAATATGCAACGTACACAAGTTAACAAAATAGCTACATTTATACAACTCTAACCATGTGACTAATATATAGGAAGTAGCTCACTACAAAGGTATATTAACCGAATGTGCTGTTGTTGGACTCCGCATATTGCTAGGAATTATCCATCGGTAATGTCTAGGGATTAAAACTCTTATTATTCTTATTTACTGACATTCTAAACAAAGGTCTCACTCAGGTTAACAATATCATTAACTTTACAATATTGAAGATATTTTGATGCTTATTTTATGTGTACATAGTCTTATTAAGAGTAATTTATAATTTCTTTGCAAAAAATCAAACAAAAGAACGTGAACGAAATGTTTTAATACATTCTTAGGAAAAAAAAAACAACTTTGATTTCTCTGAAATATAAAATTATTCTACTTAATACTGGGATTTGCTTTTCTTCAAAATCGTAAATGTAATGACTAATTAAAGATATTTTTGCATTTTATCTTCAAGAGATACAAAAAAACTTCTTCTATTAAAAATTTCTATGATTGTAGGTGTTTCGAATTCACAATGATATGGTTTTCCAGTTACATTATTTATATTTCTGGATATATCGTAAGTGAATTGTTTGCTAAAACTGGTGCTAATACAGTATAACTATTACTATAAAATATTATTAGCAGCAATTAACATTTTAATTGTTATCCATTATAAAACTAATCCGATTCATCCAACCTAATTTGATTTTTGTGTTGTTTAGAACTTTTGCACGAAATTTTGTTCAAACATGCGGCAATGTTGATGTTCAGAGCGAGTAACACCGAATGGGCTCATTAAGTGTCATGGCGACAGCACTTGTATGACAGAAACAATAAGGTTACTGTTTCTTAGACTGCCAATTTAAAAATAAGCAGTTGTAAAAATCAAGTCAAATTTAATATATAAACCGCAACTCCATCTATAAATACTGAATTCACAATATTCTGTCTACAACTGGCTTTTCCACTATCTTAGTAAAACCTTGAGAATTATTACACAATTTGAATTAAATAATATGAAAAGGGATCACTTTTATTGATTACAAATATGCTAATAATGATATCTACAAATTACGTTTCTTTTAAGATAACATTGAAAACATAAACATTGAGAATAGTATTGATAAACTTAATATGAAATGTGAAATGAAGTATGAGACGGAGTAAATATAATAGTTATTTTATATTTTAGTATTATTTATTTCAGTAATGATAATATTTTTACTAATTATATTCGTAAATCTAGAAAACAATCAAAGTTTCGAATATTTCACGCTAAAAATTAATCTGTTCATTTATCACTGTGGTTTCTTCTTTAAGATAAAACAATCTGACGTATTAACCACTTGGAAGACAAGTAATAAATAAATTCAGAAACGTAAACTTTAGGGTCTAAACAGTTTGAAGCAAAGTTTGTGTAATGTCACCAATTTAATGCTTAATAAACTCTTCTCAAGGGTAATGTAATCCTTAAATCCAGCTAATTTCCAAGATTTCAAATTCTTATTATATCTAAATAGAGCTCTTTCTTCTTGGTCAAATGTAGACAACATTTTGGTTGGTAATGATTTAATACTTGGGACCGTCGTATAACATCTGGAATATTTTATAATTTGTATATATATATATATATAATTTTATTATTATTACATATATTAATGTATATTTATTTAATTTAACTTAGTACTAGTTTTATTATGAATTTTACTTTGTTACGCCTACCGCAATTTCTCACCATCCACAAAGGTTAGCTGGTAGAGAATGCCAACAGGCATTAAGTTCGCCTTTTGTAATATACAATAAAGGGTAAATAAATAAATAAATAAATATTTTCTAATATAAATATATGATTGTCATTGATATTTTATTGTCATATTTTTAAACATGTAACATTAATATTAAAACATTATTATTTTCAAATACAAATTAGTTTCAGGTTACATCAATTGAATAAATAATGTATTTACAACGAAAAAAAATGTAGCTGGTTTTACTTAAAATGAGTGAGTCTGTAAGGTTACTTAAAATATTTAAACAATAAAATAAAAATAAATATTAGTGTTAATAAAAAAGGTAAATAAATTTATTTGGTTAGAAATGGACCAACATCGATATATCGTTTTTAAGAATGAATATATATTCTTAATTATTCCTAGAACAATTTTAACAATTAGAATTGTTACAAATTAAATAAATTATTTTAGAGTAACTTACATAGCAAACAAACTAATATCAAAATATTTTATATATTTTATTTTCTGGTAGGCATATAATATTAATTTAGTTTGGTATTGCTATGTTACACAATTTATGAATTCAAAATTACGGGTAATACGGGGGCACAATTCCAATTAAATGACTTACAAAAGTATGAATCAAACTGCGACAGACTAATTAATTATTTCTGGGAAAATTCGAAGCACCTAATTAACTTTATAAACAACGCTGTTCACTGAATAAATGTTGGACACTAAGTAGACCTAATTTTAACAACAATATATCTTTTTGTAAAGCGTTTACATTAAGTTGTGATAAAAATTTATTAAGCTACATAAAAAGAAGTGTTCTTTATAAACAATAAACAATAATAAAATATTATCAGAACTTGTCAACAAAATCAACTGTTTTACTATTATACGTCCTTCTTTCATTCCATAGATCGAAATATCGGAATAAAAATAAAGAATTTACATAATTAATAATTTAAAATAATATTTTTTATTAAAGTGCTGATTATCTAATACAATATAAACGTAACTTATTTAAGTGTTTTTCTTAAAGTTGCGTTTCCTAAAGCTATCTCATAACATAAAGTGACAGCGTAATTTTAAAGTTATCTTGTTACTGTTAACTCCGAGAAGGCAGTATAGATTATTATCTAATATTAACTAGGTATGACAGTGACCTGGTTTATTTTCTTTTATTTCTCTTTACACGAAACGGCTTAATAAAGTAAACAATACAAATAAAACAAAAAATATTTACAAAATCAGTATTAAAAACTACGAATTATAGAAGATCCTGATAAATAAGAGTAAATAATTTAATTTGGTCTTAATATTAGTTGGTAAGGTTTTTGAAATATTTTTTAATGAATTAAATTATATTGATTGAATGTCTAGCTTTTGGCAATTTTATTTTATTTATTTTAGTCCGCAATCCAAAGGCAAAATATACTCTTATCTTATATATATCTGATAAATTGTTCAGTCAATCTGATACGTCATTGCGTCCAAATTATAATTCAAATGTAAAGAAACTGAAAAAAAGAAATTCAAATCCACTTCTTAAAAAAAAGGTTTCTGTTAAGACGTTCTATTATCCATTTTAAGTTTAATCTACAACGGTGTCTGGCCTCATAATATTTGCCAAATTTTTTTTCGGTTCCCTCACGAAGTATATTTTGTTATATAGATACCGCTTTGTTCTAATAAGCTCTTGACTTTAACATTCGGAGTAACTAAAGCTATCGCATTTGAGGCAACTTTATCACTTTTATTTAAATATGAGATTTTTACGTTATTGCAACACTGTCACAAATTAATTTAATTAATTCTAATTCACTACAATCTATTTTTGTTCCACACATAGGTTAATTTTTGTCACAAACCACAATAATACTAATCTTTCAATGTCTTACCGGCATTTGCGGTAGTTGCAATATTACTGCTGCAACGGCATTCTTGGAAAGGATTGTGGAATCCTTTCCATTTCAAGAATGCCGTTGAATGAATAAGTGTCTGAGAGTGGTCTCAGACACTTATTGTTGGATTAAAAACTATGTTGATTTTTTTTCTAGTACCAGCAACATCATTTTTGATATAACATAGAAGGTCGAAGGTATCCATCTAAGACAGTAAAACATATTAAGAAGAAGTACACGATCATACTTCTGAGGTTAGGGTTAATAATATTATTGTAAAATAATACCTAAACTAACTGGACGACTGACAAGAATCGATAATATGATAATTAAAATATTAATTTCACTGATGTCTCGAAATGTTATTGTTTTTCCATTATATATATATATATATATACCAAAATATGTTAATTTAATTTAATGGCTAAAAATTGTAATGTTATGATTATTAATATATAACGGTCAATTCTGTGCAAACAAGTGCATACCTATAAAATACAAATTCATATATTTTCAGTTTTATATTAATTATAGACCAAAAGATCGCTTTATTATCTCACCTTGACTATATCTTACAACAACTGGTTTTTGTGACAACAATGCATCAAAATAAACTATAAGGTTTTTGTTTTCTGTTATTTTTTTCGTTAGAGTGTTATGTTACAATGTTCAGAACTAAGCATTGAATATTTGCATGCATAACTATGTATCTATGTGGGATTACGTATGTTGTATGTGTGCGTACACACTCGGCTAAATCACACTGTCTCATCTTAATCTCCACTGTGCTTCTTGACAG
Organism: Melinaea marsaeus rileyi; assembly: GCA_918358865.1. NCBI lineage: Eukaryota > Metazoa > Arthropoda > Insecta > Lepidoptera > Nymphalidae > Melinaea > Melinaea marsaeus. The sequence continues at coordinate 38,035,020 of OU911089.1, forward strand.
CTGTCGCAATGTTCAAGATTGTTTTCCGAATGTTTCCTATTCTATTTTAATACGTATTACAACCACATAGAGTCTCTATTCGACTACCATACTATAACATGGTAGAAGTCTGCGATAATTCTTGCTTCATCACGTCATCTCACTTAACCAGAATAATAGTTATGGTTAAGATTGTATTTTATCGTTACTTATATTTAATATTGGTATCTAAGTTGTTTAAAAAAATAGTACCTATTTCATGTTTTATATTAGGTCTACAACTTTGCTCCCGCCGTTTTTTTTTTAATTTTAAAAATTATATTTAAAAAAATGGTATCTTATTTATGTTTCAAAGTATTGTCCGTCACTTTTCACTATTTTGGCCCATCTTTCAGGCAACAAACGAATCCCACGTCGGAAAAATTCTTCATCCTTTGATAAGATCCAAGAATCGATCCATTCTTTCACTTTTTCAAAAGAATCGAAGCACTGGCCCGCCAGGCCGTCGACCTAAATAAATGGTAATCAAATGGAGCAATATCTGAAGAGTATGGCGGGTGAGGTAGAATTTCCCATTTCAGTGTTTCGAGGTACGTCTTGACTACTTTCGCCACGTGAGGTCGAGCATTGTCGTGTTGCAAAATTACTTTTTCGTGTCTATCAGCGTATTAGGGCCGTTTTGCTTTTAATGCCCGACTCAAACGCATTAATTGCGTTCGATAAAGTGCACCAGTAATTTTTTCAGAAGTTTTTAGCAGCTCATAATAAATTACGCCAAGCTGATCCTATCAAATACACAACATGACCTTGGATCTGTGAATATTCTGTCGAGGTGTCGCCGTAGGAGTGTGGCCGGGCAATCCCCATGATGTGCGTCGCTTAGGGTTGTCGTAGTGCACCCATTTTTCGTCCCCAGTAACAATACGATGAAGAAATCCTTTTCGTTTTTGTCTTTCAAGCAGCTGTTCACAAGCAAATAAACGTCGCTCAACATCTTTTGGTTTCAACTGATAGGGTACCCAGTATCCTTGTTTTTGGATAATCCCCAGCTGTTCCAGGCGTTTTGATACTGCTTGCTGAGTTACTCCCAATGATTTTGCTAGTTGTTCTTGAGTTTGGCACGAGTCTTCATTAAATAAAGCCTCCAGTTCATCATCTTCAAAAGTTTTTTCTCTGCCACCGCTATGCCGATCTTCAACAAAAAAATCACCGCTTTTAAAGCGCTGGAACCACTCGCGACACGTTCTTTCACTAATAGTATCATCACCATAAGTACTTGAAATAACCCGATGAGCCTCAGCCGCCGATTTTTTCATGTTGAAAAGAAAAAGTAAAATCTCCCGCAAATGACGTGAATTCGGTTTATAAGTTGACATATTTAATTAAGTGTAACTATATGACGCAAACAAAAATTAACTAATATTGATATAAGGTTATATTTATAGATGTCAAAACTGATGGAAAATAACTGTGATTTATTTATTTGAACTATTACTGGCTACTAGCGCCATCTTTTGGAAAACGGCGGGAGCAAAGTTGTAGACCTAATAATTTTTCCTATATCTCTTTATTTTTTTTTTTTTTAATTTATTCATTTATTTAAAAAGATTTTACAAAAAACAATTTATTCTCGCCAAGCTGTTATGCTTAACAGCGAGACGCGCTCGTTATTACAACAAAAAAATAAGTTTTTAACAAAAATAACAATAATGAATATCATAACATAACATAACATAACATGCACTTCACACAAACATTAAATTACCAATATCACCTCATTACATTACAGATTTGTTTCTCGATGACGATCATTTTTTTCTACATCGAGAAACCAATCCCTTAACTTTAACTTTAACAATTTTCTACTTATTTCATTTTTCTGTCTTAGCATTACAATTCTATTGAATAATTTTGGTACCATATATTTAAATGTTCTTTCCGCATAGTAGTTATTTACTTTTGGCTGAAATAATTTTTTGTCAGCTACTCTTCGCGTATTATATTTATTTTTTACTAATATTTTATGTTCATCCTTGTAATAATATTCTAATCCTATTAAGTATTCGACCTTTTTATCTACTGGTAATATTTTGCATACATGAAAAAGCCTATCATAATCTCTGTTGCACCTTTTCTTATCTTTTTTACTAACTAGGAGCTTGATCAGTCTTATTTGTAAATTTCTTATAGATTTTAAATATGTCTTAAACGTTCGTCCGTACACTATAAGTCCGTAACTTAGAAGCGAGTCGGCGAGTGCGAAATATACTATTCTTAACGTGTGTTTATTTAGCACTGGTTTTAAATGATAAAACTTACATAACACTGATCTTAAACGATTACAAATATAATTAACATGTATCTTCCAATTGAAATGGTTATCGATATTTAAACCTAAGTACTTAAATTTATGTACATATTCTAGTTTAAGACAGTTGCAGTTTGATTTACTATTATGCAAACATTCATACGTGTGCCCTATTATATCAAGATGTTGTGTTTCAACGTGCTTAGCTCTTTGGTTGTATGGCGAGTATATATGCATACATTTTGTTTTATCTGTATTTAATATAATTCCATTGTCATGTGCCCATTTACAGATACTTTCGAAGTCTTCTTGTATATATTTTTGAACATCCGTTATCTCCTTTGACGCATAAATTAAACACATATCATCTGCATATACAAACATCCGACATTTACTGACTACATTTGACACACTGTTAACATGCATGACATAGCCAACCGGGCCGAACACCGAGCCGGTCGGAACGCCAAGTTCAACAGACGCTTCCTCACCAGAGACTCCCGCGACTACCGTGCGAATTCTCCTATCAGTCAAATAGTTTTTGAACCAATTATTAGTCGGTCCACGAATTCCACATTCTTTCATCGATTGCAGTAACATGTCATGGTCCAGGGTGTCAAAGGCCTTTTTATAGTCAATGAAAAGTGCTATTAACTGTTTACCAGTGCCTAAGCTTTCATTGATGTAATCTGCAAATCCTGTTAAAGCCGATACAGTGTTACGTCCTTTCCTAAATCCGTGTTGGTTATTAGTCAACAAGCTATGGTGTTCTAGAAACTTACTAATCTGCCCGACAATGATTTTCTCGACTGTTTACATAAATACTTAACGTCCTGTACCCGTATTCCATCTAACCCGGGCGATTTATCGCACGACAACAAATTAATTATTTTTTCTACGTCCAATGCACTTACTTTAATAAATTTAAAACTAACATCACATGGATTCACATATTGTTTCCTATCTAAAAATTTTACATTACATACATGTTTAATACCCTGTATTTCTTTTGTAAATATATTAGAGAAATTTGTACAAATTTGGTTAATACTATCTTTTTTACCTAAATGTTTTAGTATAATATCATCTAAACTAACTTTATTCCGCCCCAACATAATATATCTATCTCTTACAAATATATCTATCTCTTACAATAATATTATAAATAATACAACTGAAAATTAAAGAACGATCTTCATATATTGCAGCAGAATATCAATATTTTACGTTTCATTACTATGTCTGCCATGTCTTTTATAACTACAGTATTATTTAAATATAAAAAAGTTACCACACAGAACGTTCTTCTTCTTGATTTTTTTAGTTAACATAAACAAGAGAATATTTCCAAAAGAAGCTAAACAATTCGAATGTGCTCCGAATTTCCTACAAATGAAATTTACATTACATAATATGTAGTATTATATTTTTATTATATTTAGATGCGAGTTTAATAGTTGTATAGAAAAATATGTTCTCCTAAGTTTATTCTAGCTTAGAAAGTAATCTATATAAATTAGAAGCTTTAATTTACTAACATAGTTAAAAATATTACAATTTTTGTCGCAGTTTCTTTTCTTTCATCACAACCCTTTTAAATTTTAAACTATTTTTTATTCTGACTACATGAAGACATGATAAATAAAAAATACTATTTTAAAATACTAATAAGTACGTTCTTTACATCCTGATAGCATTTATAATATAACATTATTATATTTTTAGCACTAAGTATATATCTTTTGTAATTTATGTTTTAGTTGTGATATAATTGGGTAAAATAAAAGAATTATCACAAAATTAATTATAATATTTCATTTGATACCCGGTTATTAGACTTATTTTTAATTTTTAGGAATTTCATCAAATACTATATATATTGTTTATTGGTACGGGGATTTATTTTGTTTCATTTCCGTTTAAAATATTTTTTTAATGATTACGCAGTATCCTTACTATATTACTATTAGTTATTATTTATTGTGACATGCTATGATATAAATATTTAAATCTGTTAGTAAACTTCGTCATTGAATAAAGTAAGTATAAAAAGAAAATGAGGAATTAGTTTTGTGACCCAAAATAAATCAAAGCTATACAAACAAGATCCAAGCAATATCTTGTATCAATCCATCCGTTTTCATCTCATTTTGGTCCCTTCATACATTATTCAGTCACGCCTTCCTCTAAATGTCTGTTGGCCCTTATTGCATTAACACGGATGAGTTCTTGACCTTATTTATATTAATCGTTTCTTTATTTAATTATAAATGAAGTTAAAACTTTGTCTATAAATTAATAATAATTAATATAACGTAGGTTGACTTTAATAAAACTAGGAGTAATAGACCCAGTAACTTTATAGGTCTATAGGTGACTACAGTTACTTGACGTTCCACTGGTCAGGGGTATCACATCCTCACAGAGAAGTATAGTAATTCCGGTTGACCAGAATCCGTCTCTTTCTCTTTATTCACTTCGATGCATTTCCAAATCCGTATTTCATCACATGATCTCGGCTGTCTGCTCATTATTTAATGAAAAGCTTGACTTAATAGGTTATGTAAACCTAACTATATTGTTTTAGTTTTTATCCAAATAAATATAAAAAAGTTGCGTTAATTCTATTTAATTTTTAGTTAATATTGAAATAATTTGGAATTAGGAAGATATATAAGCTATACTAAAATTATAAAAAGGAAAGATATTTTCATTCGCTTATTAGTTTGGCATAGGCTCCAAAACTACTGGACCGATATTAACCATTTTTCTTTAATAGAAAGCTACATTATCTGGCTATAAAATATTTTTAAACCTAAACATGTGCAAAAAAACAGGTTATATTAACCAAAGTGTGAAAAATCATATCAAAAATTCTCTTTCTTCGCTGGCGCTGCTTAAATGGTTAAAGACGAAATGATGTACTAATGTATTGTAGGACTAAAAACGATCTAAAAAAAATTTTGCGAGTGGGTATATCTACTTATAAGAGGTAAGTTATTATAAACAATGTTTTTATATTTTAAAACATAAATAACTACTACATATTTTAAAAACACTTAATCATATCATGGTGAAATCATGAATCCTTATAAAATATTTCATTGTTGAATTAATTTCAAATAGATAATTTTTGTCTTTACATCTTTAAAATTGGACAATTCATTGAGCAGATATCATTTAATTATTAACATATAATTTCAAACCTATTATAAGAATAAAAATATTCTTCTCTACATATATCCAATTTTTTTTTTACACAATCCCACTATCTTCATGTGAATTAAAACAATTCATTACTTAATTATTTCATTTTAACTAATTTTTATTTTGATATAGTAAGTATGACTGAAAAAAAAAGATAACAGCTTTGAATGAAATTTAGTATACAGATAGAATATGACCTATAATAACACAGACTAAAAGTATCACACAGACAAGACCCGTGAGTCAACTAGTTTAATTCATTTTGATATATATACATATTAGTAGAAAAATAAGTGTATTATCAGCAGCACCTTTATGAAAAAATAAGTGGTAATTCGGAAAACGTATTATGTTATGATAAATTACACGTTAGTTTAGTAGAGTGATACGAAGAAAAAACATCTTCATCATCACATCACTCGACCTAAGATATCGGAGACATTATTGATTCTCATTGTTCTAAATATAAATATAAAATTTTACATTTTAAATATTATTCTAGTGTACTAAATCAAAAACTTAATTAGAAAATATCTAACTTTTACACTGAAATATTGAAACAGAAAAACCTTATCCTTTCCCTTTTTGGTAATTTATTTTTCGTGTATGAAAATTAAATTGGCACCCAACAATGAAAATCACATCTTTTAACGATATTTTAATGTATTGTACTATGATGAGAATTTTTTTTTGTAGGGAATTGGTTAATATATCGTGGCTTTTGCAATTCAATTGCAAATGAAAGTTAAAACAATATATTTAATATTTTATTGTCGGTGTCATGACATATTAGTACTGTTTATTTAATATCAATTAAGGTAAGCGTAGATTGTTGACTCCGTAACATGTTACTGCAACATTATAATTGTTCATCTGAGTAATTTGGAGCATATAATTATCAGAAAGTATTTTTTGGGATTGATCTAGGCAACATTAAAATATTAATAGACTATCATATGGTATACAATTTAATGAATTGAAAATAATAATAATATCATCATATATAAGTTCGTAACGTATATTTAAATACTACAAATTTATAACCTATTAGAAACGACCAAACAAATTGCCATAGAAATCGAATCGAAGTAAATATTCACCGCTATAGAAAAGGATAGTATTGCAATATACAATGTATATATAAATAATTATTAACGTAACATCTCCTTTTGAATTTTTAATAAATATAGAATGTTAAATTTTATCACTACGAGTAAGATTAGGTCCTGCGACCTTTGTGACCCCAGAGGGTAATAATTTGAGTTATTGTCATGTTTAGATTACATAAAACTGAGATCTAATCAAGGCGACCCTTAAGTTTATCCCTTTGAGGACTCCAATAAGTTTGATAAGATACAGTGTTAGGTGAATGGGAGGCCAAGGGTAGTGTAATAGTATATAATCAAGTGGACAAAATACAGTCCTCTTTTGTGTAGGCACGAGTACGTGTTTCATTTTAATCGGACACGTAACATACTAAGTACTCTCGTACACTATTAATGTTATTACTATTAAATTGAATTTATTTTATAGATCAAATGTAAGTTTTGATTCTGTTTTCTTAAACTGTTCAAATAACATAAGTAAATCATTTAACATTTGATTAATTTAAGTATATCTTGTTCTGAAGACGGGTGGCCAAATATAAAGAAATTAAACATTAGTTTTGAGATCTAAGTCAATTTTTATACACGTAGCATGTTTTATTATACTCAAATACATGTGTATATGTTTAGATAATTAAATTACTCCAGTCGCATTTCAATGCAGAACATATATTCTAGTTTATATTCATGTGTAATACAAAAATGCATGACATTAGAATAGAGAACGTTATCTTAATACGTATTTTAAATGTCACTACGATATAACAAAATACAAAAACAACTTTTGGAACAAAAAAAAAACACAGTTTGATTTATTAAATAGACACATCTGTGTCTACTAACTATCTAGTTTGAGGCAAAAAATTATAAAAAACTCGTGTGTACGGAGGATTTTCTTATTTAGCAGAATAGGTTTATTTTTTTCCGAGAACTCAATCAAAGGTAATAGTCCATTTCTTAAACCAGAAGGACATCTACGTACTTTAGAAGATTATTAAAAAAAAAGACTTCCTGTCTTCCGAATATTAAAAAAATAAAATATTTGTTATCAATATTATATGATTGTTAGAACGAAGTATTAAAGAACAATAAATTAATTTTATTATTTATCTAAAAGTCTATATGTAATGAATAGAAATATAGGAAAAATTTAACTGTAATTTTTTTGGCGGATTGTGATAATTTCCGGTATGCAGAACGATACCTGTGTATAAAAATTTGTTCTCTCTTACAGAGCTCTTCTAAATCGTATTCTCTTTTATATTGATATTTCAATTTGAAGAGAAAATCAGAAAATATTGTGTTTCTAACATATGAACTATTTTATTAATTACTATATTTTCAATACTTTAAGCTTTAAATTTTGAGGTGTTCAAGATTTTTAATAATAATATATGTGTAAGGTAATACAGTAATTAGTATAACAATAGTCCATATTAATATACAATAAATGAGAATACTTATACTAGAGCTCAAAATACTTTAAAACATTAAATTGTTAAACGAAGGATATAAAAACATCAGCGCTGTGTACGTACGAATATATTGGAATATCTTTATAATAATTTCCCATAAAATTATTACCAATTATATTTTATATATATAAAACGTACAACAATTACACATTTACCACTTTAGACAAAAAAATAGCTTTTTGAGTTCCTTAAAAATATGTGTATTATTTTGTTATGAAATATTTTTTTTCAAACATTATTTAATAATGACGTAAAATCATTTTTATTACTGATATCGTTTTTTTTGATAAATTGTAATTTTATTTGTATTTTTTCCCTTCATTGTAACTAAAAGTTCAACTAATAGGTTGTATTAATGTCAACTATAAATTAATTTTATTTCCCTTCCGAAAATGGTAAAAAAGAGATAAAATATTATATTTCAACATGATCAAATTCTGGGAAGAAAAGAAGTTTATTATTTATATATATTCGGTTCACATCTGAAATCTTCATCGAGATTGTAGGTCCTTACCAAAATCTAGATAATCAGTATACCTGTACTAAGTATTGCCATATCTAAGTTGTGTACAATAAACTAGGTTGTATTTATTAAACAGTCTGACAACTCAATAACTAGTTATCGCTCATGACGTGTCTTCATTCATCTTTTATATTATATTATTTGTGCTTCTGATATCATTTCCTGTTTTCTTTAAGATGTATAAAGCTTTAAAACTTTTAAAAATATAAGTAAACACTTTACAACCAAGATTTGAAATGCGTAATAGTTTGAGGAAGAGTGAATGACCTATCTGTCTTATGATTCTCTAATATCAAAGTAAGAACTTGTTTTCGAACTATGTGCCCAAAGAGTCGCAATTTTGTTTTAATTTAAGAGATAAAACATTATAAGAGTTTTAACTAACTTAACTTACTAACTAACTAACTAACGTAACTTTTACAATATAATTTCTAAGATTTTTAAGAAAACATTACGTATTCACAATATAAAAAGAATCTTATAATAAGTCTATGAACTCATTGTGTCTATACACAGTATTCATGGCTCTGAACTTAAGTGGAATCAAGTTCCCCTTTGATGAACCATGCTTAAGAGATTAAAAAGTTGAATGGGGATAGTCTGGTAAAACGACAATATTTACTATCTAAGCTTTATTACTTTTTTATCAGGTTGGAAATTAAATTACTTTTAATTAAAAGCATTTCTTTTTAAAACAATTAGTAAATTCTGTTTCATTCAAATTATATACAAATATATATGTTGACCAGACAAAAGAAATGTAGGAGACCGTTTAAAATATAAAATAACAAAATAACGTTTGAAATATAAAGAAACTTTCATAAGATTGCAATAAAACTGATTAAAACAGACTAATTGATTGAACAATAACAGGGTACTATTCTCTATAATTTAAATAATTTAACGATAATTAAATACCTAGTACATTTGGGAGAAGTACTAAATTACCAGAAACGGTTCCTTTTGAATTAATCTATTAAATATCGATGCTTCTCAAAACGAGTCCCAAATTATTTAAAGAGACATTTTTCAAGGCTAATATCTAAAACTTAGGTGGTAGGGACAAGCTATAGTCATTTAACTGCAGCTCGTATTGGACTGGCATGACCGAGGAAAGAGTACCCTCTCACAGAAGATTGACGTGTAATAACCAAATTCTTTTTGATATGTGGACGGAACATAAGTTTTGTTGATGAGTGAGAGAATATAGAAGCCCAATTACCCTAACCCCCCCCCCCCCCCCCTTCAAAATAATGAAAGCCTCTGAATAATTTCAGACGTTTGAAAGATAACAAATTAATAACAGTATTAGCTAATACATTAACGTCTTCTAGTATATAAATACTGGTGTTATTTGGAAAGAAACTTAGTATCTCATAAAAT